>BSBK01000711.1:2882500-3482500 GCA_027943335.1 Chamaecyparis obtusa | reverse complement strand
GATGACAGAAAGAGTACTAGTGGTGGAGCTTTCTTTCTTAGACAAAGATTAGTTTCCTAGACAAGCAAGAAACAAAATTGCATTTCCCAATCTGCTACTGAAGTCGAGTATGTGGCTGCAATAGCGAACTGTTCAAACTTAGTATGGATAAAGCAATTGTTGGTAGGTATGAAAGAAGAGATCACTGAACCAATTGTCATCTATTGTGAGAACACAAGTGCTATCAACATCTCTAAGAATCCAGTGATGCACACAAAGACCAAACACATCGCCATCAAGTATCATTACTTGAGGGAACTGGTACAAGATAAAGAGGTCCGAATGGAATATGTGAATACAAAGGAACAACTAGTAGACATATTCACTAAAGTTTTACCTAAAGAAGCTCATGAATATCTGAGAGGTCAATTAGGGGTTCTTTCCCTAACTGAGGCTGCCTAGTCAAGCTAGGAGCACTGCATCAAATGTGCTGCAAAGAGTATTTGACAAATTGATGCAGAGACATGTCACACTTTAGGAGCAACCTAGAGTTGTGAAAAGTATAGAAAAGCCAAGAATCAGTCATAAGCAAAGATGATAGAGGGAGAAATACTATTACTGAACTGAAAAATGATATCTACATCTGCAGGATGTATGTTTTAGTTGCTGCTTTGGCATTTTTGTCAAAGAGGGAGATGATCACAGATGAATACACATGGTGAGATTTCATAGAAGATCAAGTAAGAGGGAGAGATTCAGTGGACTTTCATGCAAGCATGGCTAATTGATTTTGTATTAGAATGAAGCTAAGGATATTATAAATATTTTTGATGGACAAATAAGTTCTGGATTGGTTGGTGATTCATGTGTTATTCATATGGTGTTGCCATCAATTCCAAAGAGGGAGATTGTTGGAAACTACAATTGAAGAAATTATTGTATTGTCATTGATGTCAAACCTTAACTGGTAAGACTGTTGCTATCTAAGAAAGAACTATATCTATTTGATTGTTGTGAAGGGGATAGGCAAGGTTGGTAACAATAGCACCTAAGGAAAGGTTGAGTTATCTTGATACTTCAATGAGTACTTGATTATGTGGCACAATGATAAGATAATGTATTGTTTATATAAGTAAGAATGAAGACCAAACTGGTACGCTTAACCAAGCAAAAGTGAAGAAATCTAGTTTAAGCTGAGTGATGTTAGTGTCAATCGAGCTAGTATATGCTGAGTAAATTCAATGTTGACCAAACATCAGTTAATCACTAAGGAAGATAGTATTAGCCGAGGAAACAGTTTTTGAGGTGACCGAGCTTTCTAATGAAGACCGAGGAGTTGAACACTATATTGACCGAGCGTCAGTAATTTACATTTCAGGAAGAATTCAGATTTCCAGCTTACATTGTTGAATTCTTGGATTATGTAAAATGTGTTAACTTTATTTATTGATTGTATGGAAGCATTTAATGCACTGTAAAACATTTTATTGTAAATCTATTAAGAGATTTGAGATATTTCTAGAAGGAAAGACAAAGAACATAAAGTTGGAAGGATTCGATGAATCTAACCTAACCCTAAGATCTACGAAGGAGATTAAGCGGCAAAAGATGTATTGACCTAGTTGAGGAAGTATTAAGGAAACCTAAGCATGAGGTTGAGTAGAGGAGAGGATGCTGAAAGTATTGTTGATGTTATTGATTGTCTAAGTAGAGAAAGCTAAAGGAGAAGTGTTGTGATTGCTTGAAGAGATTTCTGAGAAGATCAATGATGGAGATGGAAAAGGTTCACAGTCAGTAAGCCAACATATGTGTATGGAATTGGATCTGATATTTGCAAAGTAAGTTGTATATTTTTCAGATCAATACTACTATTACTTTTTAACCATTGTATTAGTCAAAATCCTTTTAATAGAGGTTGACCTAATAGTCATTTGTATAAATCCTTTGAACAAGGTTCCATTCTAATGGGATGTATGTAAGTCCTATAATAAGGCGCACTTTTAACAGAGTGGTTTAAATCCTTCAACCGGATCACACCTGACAGTGTGTTTGTAACCTTTGATAGGGTTGGCTTTTCACAGAGCTCACTTCAGAAGAGTGAAAATAATAGTAACATGTTACTAAGTGGTTTTTCCCTAATTGGGTTTCCACTATAAATCCTAGTGTTAATACTTGTGTGAATGTTTTGGTTTGAACATTTCTATGTTTTACAAGTTAGATACTATTGGATAGTGGACTGCACTATTATATGTTCTGTTATGCAATCAGTAATGACTGAGTAGCTGTTGGTTGTTAGATCTAATTTGTTGAAGAGTTTTAAAGTTTGTTTTATACATCTGGACCTGAGAACAACTGATTCACCCCCCTCTCTGTTGTTCTAAATCATATTAACAATTCCTACCTATTGTACTTATGCTCTTAATTGGGCACTTATTACTGTAGTAGTGAGTTATTTGTAGGTATCATCCCCACTAGGGTTTTTCCCTTAACCGGGTTTTACTTGAAAATAAATGATGGTGTTGTGATGTTCATGTTATGTGTTGTATTTTGTTTACTTGCATTTATCTTAAGTATTAAGTTATGGTTTCAGTTTAAATTGTTAAAGAATATTGTTGCATCGATTCGCCCCCCTCTTGGTGCTCCCTAATCCTAATATTATAGTGCTTCACAATGCAGTTGGATAGATCTTCTCCTCTATATCTCCCTCTTCTAGATGGAAATTTTTTTCCTAAGTGCACTTTGTATGAGGCGGCTCAATCAGATAAATCAAAATACCTCTTTCATGATCAACAGATCTAGGGTCATTTCCCTCAAGACCCACAATCAATTTGTCTCCAAATCCATGGGACCTAGACACCTTGTCATTTTCTTGCATAGTAACACTGTGCATATTGATATCAAGGTTTTCCCTACCAACAATGTCGTGCTTAGTATTTTTCTACCGGTAGACATGTCGAAGATCCTCTATGAGATATCCGTTTACCCACCTCTTGCAAAGGGCAATTTGAATTGGGATTTGGGTTCCATACCACATATTTACAATGTAACCTAGACTGCTAGTACCATGGGTGTGTCGAATAGGGGCCATTAGTTTCACAAGTTTCTTCGTACTCTCAATACCCAAGATAACCAATTCTTTATTAATGATAGGGTAAAAATTACTCTATTACCCCCCATTGGATCTATTAATATTTTCCATCATTGAGGAATTATACCAACCACAAAAAAGGGTCTTGTTAATGTTATCTAAAAGTGATCTATGCATCCCATAGTTAACTTTTCCTTTCATCCTGTATAATTTTCCTAACTTCTAGATTAATATTCTCCTCATTTTTCCAACACCTTAGCCCAATGATATCAAGGCCAAAGGAAGCCATGACATCAACATCTCTATTGCCTTCCTTGCAGGAGTGATTAATTTGGAAGGGTTCCAGCCCTAGGAGGAGGATACATATGTCATCAAGGATGCCTTTAGTGGATGGAGGAGGCAAGGGTAGTAGGAGTAGAGACAAAGGTAGCTTTAGCATCTTGAAAAAAGTAGTGAGAGCATCCTAGTAGCATCAATAGTATATATAGAGTCCCCTTCAACAATAATTACTTTGATTCCAATTGAAAGGGCCAATTTGAACCCACAAACCACTTGCTTGTTAGTATAACCATTAAGATTGCTAGAGTAAGTGAGGACAATCTCACCAGTGCTAGTTCTAATTATACCCCCTACCACACCTTTGCCACCCCTTGCTAATCCATCAAAGTTGAGTTTGTGTCACCTCAATTTTGAAGGTTTCCATTTGATTCCTCTCCTTTTTAATATTTTTAGAAAATTCTCCTTGTCACAAACATACCCTCAATAAAAATATTTGGAATGTTCTAAGATGGGCAAAAGGAAAGAAAGTGGCACATAGAGTCATGCTTGTTCAAAATGGAGCTAAAATGGACATAGTAACCAGCAAGCAAACCTAAGAAGGCCTTTGACCGACAAACTTCACTCAAACCAAGAAGAAGCTTTGAAGATGCCCTAGAAAACCCTATGGACTAGTGGTATTCTATCGACCCAGAGGTTGTAGGTCAAAATCATGATCCCTAGTACCAAACAAATATGTTTCCTTGTAGTTTAAACCATACATAAGAATGTTAGAGTTGAAGACATCACCAAGGTCTAAACAAACTGTAACAAAAGAAGAAACACAAGACACACGTGTGTAACAGACAAGAACATCAAAATTGAATAATTTATTTTTATTCAACTAAACACTAATTTAAAAGCTTTCATGAAACTAATTTAATTTAACAACAATCAATAAAATAAATTTTCATTTTAAACTGATTAAAATAAATAATACGTTGACTCAAAATGCTATTCTACATTGACTAAATCTAGGTTAAACACTACTTAGTCAAAAGTTGAACACATTACAAAATGAAATAATGTTAGCCTAATCCATGACCACAAATGACTTCAATCGGGTCTATCCGTACGCCAAGCTCAAAAAGTATAAAAAATTGGAAAGTGTGACCCATTTCCTTAGGCTTGACATTTCTAGCCAATAAGCTTATATTTTGTGTGGGCTTTTTAACAGGAATTTGTCCCAGGCCACAGAACCTTCCTACTGGTTGGAAAAATCTGCTTGAATACAAGCTGAAAAATTGAATTAAAAAATATATGGTAGTCTGTTATATATCATTTCATATCAAATAAAATCTGATTTCCAAATCAAATCCGATTTCGAGCCAGATTCATATTGATTATCTCCTGAACTTTTTTCATTGAGTCAACGTGGCTATCACATTTCAAGTCGTCTACAATTACTGGAAGAATCAGATTTGGAATACATATATACGTAGCTCTCCTTTCTTAAAAAAGGTCAATGAGTCTAAATTTTTTTTGGTTATGGATTATTATGTTCCTAAATAATATAGGAAAAAGGTACGAGAAGGGGCTATAGTTAACAAGCTTTCAATAGTCGTGTATTTTTATTTATTTAAGTTTTCAATTATTATTATTAAAGGAGCTAAACAAATGATAATTATAAGTTTATTAATAAATTTCGTATGTACTAATAGTCGCTCTCTTTTTTAAATCTTTTTTGGTTCATAATTGGTTCATTTGTGCACGACTATTGGGACATTTGTGCACGACTATTAGGACGTTGTTCATAAGTACTGGCAATTTGGTCAGACGACACTTTGAAGTGGTCACTTTTGACCCTTCAATGCTCAATGGTTTCTACTAATTCGCATACAAAGACAACAACCAAAACTGTCAAAATTTGATGTATAGTTTAGGCTCTACAATATGCCTCCCCTATATGTTAGTGGATGCCTAACTACATTTTCATAGAACCTCAACAAAGGAAATGTATGTGTAACATACTACTATTTTTTACTTTTTCTACATACTAACACCATGTCAGATTTAAAAAATGACTTCTTTACGAAAAATGGTGATGGGTGAACAAGTAAGCCCCTTTTTAAAAAAAATAATTCTTCATAACTAGAGTTATGTAGAGTTTTCATAATTCTTTTTGACAAAGTTTACCTTGGAGAGATTTATTTCAGGTTGAAAACTCAAGTTAGTCCATCGATTAATTAATACGAATAAATTATACTAATTGTGCACAATTTTGTTTTAACAAATTTTTTAATGTTGTAAAAGAAATGATGTATTTTTAAAATTTCTTTTTATTCTTAAATAGGTCTAAATAGTCATGTAAATTCTTTTTTTTAAAAATATTTTATTTTACAAATACAAGGTCCCAAGAGGAGGAGAATCTAGACTTGGAATAGGACAATAAATAACAAACAAAACTTCCTAAATGATGATTTAAGACTATTATAAAATAAAATAAATGATGTGTTTTTTCTCATTTCTTTTTAATGTTAAATTGGTCTAAATGATCATGCAAATTGTTATTTTTATATGTCTATGATTACTAACTAGAGATAAAAGAAAAATATAGAAACAAAAAAAAAATCACCTATAAAAAGTACACGAGTCAAAAATATGGAAACATGTAAACTTATTAAAATAAATAAGGAAAAGCAACATGTCCACATGATAATAATTGATTTTGAGAGTGGAAGTAGGTGAAGGTACATTAACATGACTAAAAATGTCATTATAAATCAAATCCAAAGTTTTTCATGATCTAATAGAGCTTGAGTAAAATTGGACATAAATATGATTTTGTATATATTTAATGCTTAAAATAATAATAAAAAGTCAAAGATATTATCCCTTCATGAGTTTATACATTTCAAATTCATCAAGCCTTTCTTACCAACATGACCCATACACTCATGTCATAACATAGTCTTCTCTATAAAAATCTTATGGTTCCTTAAACCCAGAACAATTGAACTATTGCTTTCCATGATACTAGAGTCCAAATACATAGAGTTTCAAATTAAACTCCTTCCACTAATATCATGGCCTCAAATTCTATCTTGTATCAATTCTTGTTGATTATTAGTTATATCATATCATCATTCAACTTCAAAAATAAAATCCCTCTCTAGACCAAGACTATGAAAAATATTGGAGAGGATTTTGGTTATTCCATCTACAAATGCAAGCCTAACTTTTTTTCATTTTATGAATTTGAGAGATGAATTATATCCCAAGAACACACATCAACCATCAAAGGGCCCATAAAATTGAGAACCGCTCCCTAGTGAGATTCATATGGAAATAGGTACCAAAATCGAATATCATTCACTCTCATATGCATGCATGTAAAGGGACACAATAGAAGAATCAAAACCTCATCACGAGGAGTCTAAATAATCATTGGACTCCCTCTTTGCCTTCTTCTCCTTGTAGTCCATTTTTATATACTCAATCTTGTTGTAGTTCCAATATTTCACCTTAGATCCGCTAGGAGATGAGATTTTATATTCTCATCATTTCTTTTGTCCTTGCCTTTGTCCTTGGAATGACCTCCCACTATGTAGGCATATTTAATAAAATTAAAAGTTTTTTATTTCTCTTCCCTCTTTAAAAAATGATGTACCCACAACCTCATTAGGCTTTGGCTTTGAGATAGCAATATTGATTGTCATTATGATATTATCCCATATTTACGATGAAAAGAACATAAGAGAATTGCATCAACCTTTCCATAGATGGTAACGAGATCATCACTATGTAAAATGCAATCAAGTGCTTTATTATTGAATCACCATCAACCATGTCCAAAAAATAGAGTTTCATGTACAACAAAAAAATATTGATAAGGGGAATCTCTTACTACTAGAGTTGATGGTTCATTTGCCAACTTTTTCCAAATCTTATTGGTGGTGTTCTCTCCTAAATATTCAAGAGTACTAAATCTATAAGCCAAAGTAGAATGAGGCTCCTTGCCTTCCTATATTAATAACTTGAAAATCTCTATATTTAATACTAAAAGGATTTTGATTTCAAACTCTAACCTATTGATCTCTATCCACAATTGAATCCTCCATCTCAAGCATATAAATCAAGTTAAAACAATTATACCTCTCCACTTCTATTATGAAATAACATGCCATCTTTGTCCTTCTTGAAAATAAGATAATTACATTGAAACTTTCACTGAACAAATATTATTACACCATAACCTTATAATCATATATCTGACAAGTTAGTGAAGATTTGATACCAAATAAAAAGGAACATGCAAATGTTTGTTTATTTAATCTTAGAAAGAGGTTACAATTTACAGTCAATACAAATTTAAATAGAGTAATATAGCATAAAGAAAACAATCTAAAAGCTGATTAAGAGTACAAAAATAAAAAGGGGCATAGAATTAGATACTATAAAAGAGATAATTCAAAGTCTAGGATCCACCTCCTACTTCTATCTAAGTTTTTGACTCTAGAGCTATCCTCTCACTTCCCCTTTCTAATTAAGTTCTTATTTTGATGATGGATCATGCATAAGTTTCCAAAATCTTAATAATAAAAAATATTACAGTATAACCCTTCATTTTCTTGTTGTTACAACTGTTGTTAAGTTGGTTAAAGAATAAGGCCTATATCAAAATCTCCATGATTGAGAGGCCTTTATTAAGTTCCACCTCTACAGGCTTCATGGTACGAACTCCAAGCCATCCAACAAATATATTCTAATGGTTTAGAGGCATGGTCACCTACACTATGCAATTTGTATCATTACATAGGCACCCAATTCTTGTACCTTTTTACTTTTTCATTGCAACTAGGTCAAAGATAGAGTTATTTTGCTATAAATTCAACATGGACTTCTTCTTTGGAACATGCACACATACCTAACAACTGAAAACTTGATATGGATAAATAGAGGCTTCTTTTGTGACAAAGTCTCCTCGAGGTTTTTATTGACAAGAGTTGAAAATGATTTATTTATCAAATAAAAACTATGCTCATACCTTAGATACTTATAATTTCTACTCCAAAATGACATCACTAAGCATGTTCCTAGCTCTTTGCATCAATGCCATTCATTCTTTCTAGAACCACATATTCTACTAAAGTGTGTATGGATTTCTATTATACCTTAGAACACCATGCTACCTACAAAACATATTAAAAATAATAAAGCTTTACACAATTGTTCATCAAAACTTGATCTTCCTCTTAGTCTAATTCTCTGAAAGAGCCTTAAACTATTTGAACTTTGAGCATACCTCATATTTATGATTGAGAAAGACGATAGAGAAGACAATAAGATTATTAAGAGAAGACCATATTATGACATAAGTGAAGGTGTATCAACATGACCAAAAAGATCATTATAAATCAAATCCAAAGTTTTTAATGATCTGATAGAGCTTGACTAAAATTGAAAATGAATATGCTTTTGTATATATGTAATGCTTAAAACAATTAAAAAAGTCAAAGATATTATCCATTCACAAGTTTGTACATTTTAAAACCATCAAGCCTTTCTTACCAACATGATCCATACACTCATGTCATAACATAGTCTTCTCTATAAAAGTATTTTGGTTCCTTACACCAAGAACCATTGAACTATTACTTTCCATGATGTTAGCGTCCAAATACATAGAGTTCCAAATTAAACCCCCTTGACTAATAGCATGACCTCAAATGCTATCTTGTCTCAATTCTTGTTGATTATTAGCTATATCATATCATCATTCAACTTACTTCAAAAACAAATCCCTCTCTAGACCAAGACTATGAGAAATATTGGAAAGGATTTTGGTTATTCCATCTACAAATGCACGCTTAATGTTTTGTCATTTTATGATTTTGAGAGATGCCTTATATCCCAAGAACACACATCAACCATCAAAGCTCCCATAAAATTGAGAACAACTCCCTAGTGAGATTCATATGGAAATAGGTACCAAAATTGAATATCAATCACTCTCATATGCATGCATGGAAAGAGACACAATAGAAGAATCACAACCTCATCATGAGGAGTCTAAATAATCACTAGACTCCCTCTTTTCCTTCTTCTCCTTGTAGTCCATTTTTATATATTCAATCTTGTTGTAGTTCCAACATTTCACCTTAGATCCACTAAGAGATGTAGATTTTCCCTTAGATTTGTTATTCTTTTCTTTTATTCTCGCCTTTGTCTTTGGAATGACCTCCCACTATGTAGGCATATTTAAGAAAATTAAAAGTTTTTTCCTTTTCCCTCCTAAAAAATCAATGTACCCACAACCTCATTAGGCTTTAGCTTTGATATAACAATATTGATTGTCATTATGAGATTATCCCATATTTATGATGAAAAGAACATAAGAGCATTGCATCAACCTTTCCATAGATGGTAATTAGATCATCACTATGCCAAATGCAATCAAGTGCTTTATTATTGAATCACCATCAACCATGTCCAAAAAATAGAGTTTCTTATACAACAAAAAAATGTTGATAAGGGGAATCTCTTACTGCTAGAGTTGATGGTTAATTCGCCAACTTTTTCCAAAGCTTATTGGTGTTGGTCTCTCCTAACTATCCAAGAGTCCTAAATCTATAAGGCAAAGCCAAATGAGGCTCCTTGCCTTCCTATATTAATAACTTGAAAATCTCCATATTTAATACTAAAAAGCTTTTGATTTCAAACTCTAACCCATTGATCTCTATCCACAATTGAGTCCTCCGATCCATCTCAAGCATATAAATCAAGTTAATATGATTATACCTCTCCACTTCTATTACAAAAGCACATGTCATCTTTGTCTTTCTTGAAAATAAGATAATTACATTGAAATTTTTCACTGAACAAATATTATTACACGATAACCTTATAATCATATATCTAACAAGTTAGTGAAGATTTGATACCAAATAAAAAGAAACGTGCAAATGTTTGTTTATTTAATCGTAGAAAGAGGTCACAATTTACAGTCAATACAAATTTAAGTAGAGTAACAGCATAAAAAAATAATCTAAAAGTCGATTAAGAATACAAAAATAAAAAGAGGAATAGAATGAGATACAATAAAATAGATAATCCAAAGTCTAAGATCCACCTCCTACTTCTATCTAAGTTTTGATTGTAGAACTATCCTCTCACTTCCCCTTTCTAATTATAGTTCTTATTTTGATAATGGATCATGCATAAGTTTACAAAATCTTAATAATAAAAAATCTTACAGTATAACCCTTCATTTTCCTGCTAACTGCTGTTAAGCTGGTTAAAGAACAGGGCCCATATCAGAATCTTCAGGATTGAGAAGCCTTTATTAAGTTCCACCTCTACAGGCTTCATGGTACGAACTTCAAGTAAGCCAACAAATGCACATTAAATAGAGACACTGTTAGGAATTCCCTTCCCAGTAAGTCCTCCTTTGCCACTCTCATCAGAAGTGTTTGGATAAAGCAGAGTATAAGGAACCTCCGCCGGCCCTGATCTGTTCTTCAATCTTGGGTCACTGTTTCTTCTGGTAATATTCTCCTCGATCTGTTTCAAGCGGGACCCAAAACGCTCAAAGGCCCCCACCACACTTTCATCAGCAGTCCAATCAGAAGACGCGCGCTGCCCCAAATACACTTCATCTGTGGAATGCCTGGAAAGGATCTCAATCAGGGCTATTCCCACCGTCGTCTGAAATTGATTTGACAAGGTTTTCAGCAGGAACAAATCGGGATTCTCCTTCAGCTCTGTGAATTCTTCGGAGCCCTCTTCAGGAATCAGTCTTCTAGTCAGTGTGGGCCGATTGGGCATGTACCCTGCATATGGGTACTGACCAAAATTAACTGCAGCGTGTAGAGCTGAGGCAACCCATATGATGGTAGTCAAGGCCTTTCCAAGCTCTTGAACGCTCTGCATTTTGTACCACCATTGCTCGTCCTTCTTGTCTCCGTGCCCTACATTTCTGATTTCAGACCACCATGCTTGAAGCTCTGCATCAGATGCCACAGCCTCATCATTCTTGTAGTAGAATGATATATAGTCGCTAACCCATGATTCTATGGTGAACCATATCTCTAGCCCGTCCACTGCAAATGGGTAGTCTTCAATGGTAAGCCTCAGCCCATGTTCTGCTTCTTTATCTTCTACTGCCATACCTCTGCATTTTTCATACCTTCTGTCAATAAATTTGAAGAGCTAATGTAATCCAACATTATAAACAGATGGGTATAATTGTTTACCTTTTGAGGAGGTCGGCAGGTAATCCTTCTTCATCAAATCTCCAGTCCTTGTAGACAACGGCAGACAATTCCATGGCGTATTTTGCAGGAAACACTGATATTTCAAGAATGCCTCCTGCATTTATGAGAATTTGGCGGGCAAAGGCATTGATGTTCATTGTGTCTCGGAAATGGGGGTTCAGTAGCTTGTGAATGGGATGCATAACACTCAGTTGTCTGTTCGTTGCGATTATAAAGGGCTCTGTCGCTGCGTGAGTTCTAAGCCTGAAAACAAAACCCCCAAAATTGTTATAATATGAGAAAATTGTGTCATTCAATTGAGAATATGTATCTGGGATTCGTTAGCTTTTCACCAGTGGCTGATTAGCTGATGGTATCCTGAATCATTCATTGCAACGTAGGCTTTTGCAAGCTGCCAGAGCGCTCCTTCAACGCCTTCCTCTGCAGGAGTCAGTACTTTTCTGGAGTATGGTCGATCATCTGAAGCGGGAAGACTGAGTTCTATGGCAACAGGTTTCAATGTGCCGTCCTGTTTCAGGAACAGAATGGTGCGAGTAGCATATATCTTGGTAGTACCCAGAGCATTTATGCGATTCACATAAGGGATGATTGCGTCGTGATGGTTCAGAATGAACAATTTGCTTTTCGCAAGAGCCTGCACATTTTATTACATCAACAGATTCAACACCCAATTAATAAACTCCTCAATCTGCACCCTCGAATAAGATAAATTTTTGGCTAGAAATAAAGTTCACCTGCTTCACTGTGAGGCCATCCAGGCTCTGTTCTATATCTGAAACTGTTATAGAGCTCTCATGGGGCCCATATATCTCCGGATCTAATTCACTTGTCGGCGGGAAACTCTGAAATCAATCATTTGTAATGATATTCAGAGTTTGTAGCAATATAAAATGAGGTAAACGCTAAACAGTGACTTCTGTAACAGGCAGTCTCACCTGAAGTCGCTGTATGATAACCGGATTCACACCGGAGAGCATCTCGCGTGCAAACTCCTCATCTTTCCTCCATGCCAATTTGTCTCCTGCAACCATGTCCAGTTAATTTCGGCTCGACACTAAAAAGATATGATGCAATATGCCAATTTGGCCCCTGTAACCATGCCCAATTAATTTTATCTCTGTGCAAAAAAGATGTGATTTAATATGGCAATTTGTACCCTGAAACCATGCCCAATTAATTTGATCTCTGTGCAAATAAGATGTAATTTTATATGCCAATTTGTCCCCTGAAACCATGCCCAATTAGTTTCATGTCTGTGATAATAAGATTATGATGTTATGTATGAAGGAGCAGGGATGAAGAAAACATACTGGCGATGACTCGAGGAGTGGGAAACGCGAGAAGCTTTTGGCCTTCGCTATCAGTCCTAACCAACTCTTTTATGAGCTCCAAAGGAATTCGATTCTTCGCGTCATCAAGAACTGGGTTCTCAGGCAGTTTTATTCCATCCGAGTAGAGTTTCATAACGTCTTCAAAGGAATCGAACTCGTTGGGGGTGGAATCGAAAATGGCTTTGAGTTCAGGCTGTAGAAACTGTCCCAAGGACTTCATGGCGTAGGCTAGAAAATCAGACAGTTTCAAATGCCCAAATCGTTCATCTCGCGGCACAAAGATGTCTAGACTAGACAGTACTGACAATCTGCTTTCAGATGCTGGATCTGTCATAAAACCCACAAAATTAAATGATTGTTATTGAACAGATAACAATTGGGCATGGGATTTAAGTTGCAGTATCAAAACCACTATTGTATTTACTATTAACCAACCTGTTTCTGTAGGAGGGCGGCCTGTTCTGCCCCTTCTAGGGTAGGGAAAATCTTTAGATCCTCCCAAAATTTGACGACTGTGTTCCTCATCTTTGTCTGGGTTTCCCAGATCATTGTACACATCATAATCGTACACTCTGTCCCACTCTTCTCTCTCCCCTGTTCCATCGCCTCTCAGGCTTATAAGCTCTTCATTCCTCAATTTCAGCAGAGCCAGAGGAGTCTCAGAAGGGAGATAACTCTGCAAATCAAAGCATATCTCTTATGAATCATGCAATTTACTAAAAACAAGCTCTAATCTTCTCCACCACTGCTAAAACAAAATGGGCAAAAAATCTATGCTAATGATTTTATGTATTTACCCTGTTGGAGAAAAAGATCCGGTCCTTCTTATAGCGAGATGCAGGATACACCCAAGAATTGCAGACAAAATGAACATTGCCCTGACCGGGGAGTTCAAGAGTGAGAGAATTTAAAAAAAACTCATGTCTATGAGAGTTTTTTATAAAGAAAGCAGCAGGGGTTCCCATGTCGGAGTGCCATTTGAACTCCACTGGATATGTGGTCTTCCCAGTGACGACCCCAACGTGAGTACTTATCCAGTTCTGCAAGTAACCAGGCTCGCTCAACTTTGCACTGGCATTAACTGTTGATGATCCATCACACAGATATATATCAATCATGGGTTTTCCACTCAATCAAATGCAGAAAAATGGGGTAAAAACATGAACAAACACTAACCAGAATTGCCCTGAGGGGTGCCCACAAGCGTTACAGAGACTACTTTTCCAAACAGCTCACCGAGGTTGTCCACGATTCCGGCGTGGAAATCGTTCAAATCCAACACATTTTTCTTTTGGACTACAACAAAACCTTTTATAATCTCCTTTCCCTCCATAGTTTTTGATGATTGCTTCGTACGGTAATCGCCTGAATTAGATGCACAAACAATACTGTGGTTCTTCAGCAATTGCCTGAATTTTTTTCGAAAATCTTGATGTGGTGAAGCAGATGCCCAAACAATACTGTGGTGTTCAGCAATTGCCTGAAATCTTTTTGAAGAATTCTGATGTGGGAAAGCAGATGCCCCCAAAATATTGTTTTGTATGGCAATTGCCTGAAATCTGAAAGTATTTGAGGATTCTTGATGTGGTAAAGGGAATGCCCGAAGAGGCACTATATAAGCTGTGTTCATTCAACTCGAGAACCAGTCTTCTTTCTGAAAATGAGTCGCCTTTTTTGATTGCAGTGTTTGAGGAACGAGTCTCATGCTTATCTTTCAAAAACAATAAAAATGGAAAAGAAATCTTACGAAATTTCTGCAGTAGTTCGCCGTTTGCAAGTTCAGGGATGCTTCGTGCGATGGAGACGCAGACGGTGGGCTTCTGTCTGGACTGACTTTTCAGCTTTACGTATGTTGAAACACGTTTGCATCATGTATATTTTCTCTTTAAAACTGACTTTTTAAATGGTGAAGTTTTTTTTATTATAAATCAACATCGAAATAAATTTATTTTTTATTTATAAACAGTTAAAAATTTTAAGTTTCTTTTCTTATATAAAGATATGTTTCTATTATAAATTAAGAAATTAATTTCAAATATAATATTTGCGCTCTTTCTTTAGTATGATATGTAATATTGGTTGTTGTAATGGTAAAATTAGCATTCTTATATTTATGTTATGTATACAATGATAAATGGTTTAATTTTGCATAAAGGCAAACCTATGTATTTAGTTTTAATTATATACAATCTTATATATGTTGTACATTGATCTTCATAAGCTATAGTTGTCATGATCTACTCTATGTACTTATCCTAGGTTGACTTTATGGTTGCAAGGTTGTCCTCACAAGCACAAACTCGACCCACTCTAATTCATATTGGCTATCACCACCAATTTATCTTTCGAATGCAAAGCTATTCGAGTACATGCTTCAATAAATTGATGTCATGTGGTAATAGTTGAAGATATTTATTGTAAAAGGAAAATCCAAAGTGATACACTTGGATTTGATGTGCTTGATAGAGTAAATGATTTGTATTCTAGGTCTATCTTGCTATCCTTGTTTTTTTAATTATTGATCAAGTCAATGAATCAACATCTTTACATGGTTTCACATAAGGGGTAATTATCCTGGTCACATACAAATCAAAATACACAACTTTTTGTGAGAGCATAAGCTCAACCCAAACTCTATCAAGCTCTTAGCCAGGTAGAGCATGATGAACACAAAATTCTATCCATCTCGCCAAAGTGGGCATTTTACCTTGGTCCCCTATCTAGATATCGATGAGGGTGGGGGCCTCCTATCCACCTCACCAAAGGGGACATTTTTCGAGTTGTTGATAGGAGTAAAAATAAGGTAGGGGTGGTTAGATCATCTATATGTTATAATATACACTACAACATCTCGATTTGATTGATCCAATACCGGGTCCGATCTATAGTTGTACTATAACTTTCCCATGTAATCATGAAAACACAGGGTAAAAGTCCAAGACTTGTCTAGGTCTTGAGTTCAAGGCATGCAAAGATTGAGTTCATAATCCACCTATAATAACAAAGATTAACACAATGAGAAATTGATATAAAAAACTAAGTTGGGATTTATCGATCTCAAAACAACTTGACACATTTAGGATCTTCATTTATTACCTTTATTCTTTGATCCTAGAGCTAATTCTTATCATCTCATCCATTTCTTGTCACTGTTATAAATATCTTTTTATGTGATATAATATAATCTTAAAACTATTGTAGATTCAAATAGATTATTTTCATGTGTATACATTCTCTTAAATTATCCTAAACAGACACTAGGAAAAGTTTATCTTCCTCTACATTTTTTGAACCTAGCCAAACTTATAAATCAATCAACTTTCTTCTATAGTTGATAATTTGCATGTTTAGCGCACAATATGATTCTTGTTAGGATAATAAGCAGAAAATGCAAATATTAACAAACAAGAGAGAACACAATAACACAGAATTTAACGTGGTTCATCCAATCCCTGGGCCACATCCACCAACAACGAGTCCAATATCTTTATTATTATCCAGCAATTACAATCTGAAACCTGCAACTCAATACCGCCACAGGAAGCTACAATAATCCCTCATACAATGAATCTCAAACCCTAAGCCCTTTTACAAGTATTTTTGACATAACAAAATTAGGGCAAAAATACTCTGACTAATAGAAAATAGATGGCCGACACATTACAATATTATTAAGTCATTCTTAGCGTTGAGGGGCGCTGCCCCTCGACCCCGTGGATAAGTCTGATTAGGCTCCACATACATAACAATTCTAACTTTTCACACATTCTCAAGTTACCTAGGGTTTGATCTTCATTTGCTTATATTTTGTATTAGAGTTTTGGCATAGATATTGATTTATTGTATATGTCACCCTCCCACCCTAGATTTTCTTGCTATCATGATACCTTTTGCAGTTTATTCTATGGATAATAGACATGAACACATTTTAGGGATTGATAAGTTCCTATCTTTAATTTTACACATCATATGTACATATCATTGTATTCATATGACAAATTAAATAAGGATATTGTTACCTGTATGAAAAAAATGTGAGATCTTCTATCATGTCTCACATTTCTTTCCTTCATATCTTGTTGAATCGAATACTCATCCATCCTTATTGGATATACTAAGGCTAGTTTTCCACAAGCCTAACGATGATCATCTTAACATTTATATCAATGAGAACACACATAGTGAGAATAGATACCTTGTAATCTACACCTTGCAACATGCATATAGATGATAAAAATTTAACTCATTCACCTTCTCATAACGTTGTTACATTCTTGG
The DNA here is from genome assembly GCA_027943335.1 of Chamaecyparis obtusa. Classification (NCBI taxonomy): domain Eukaryota; kingdom Viridiplantae; phylum Streptophyta; class Pinopsida; order Cupressales; family Cupressaceae; genus Chamaecyparis; species Chamaecyparis obtusa. The sequence goes on along the minus strand of BSBK01000711.1, from coordinate 3,465,293 downwards.
TGATCTATTTCACATGTATAGAATGATTTCTTACATCTATAGTCATACATTTTATATGGCATATCTCCTTTGAATAAATGATGATATGATGATGCATGCACCTTCTCTTGTGCTTATAGATATTTTGAATTATCTATCTATGACGATGACCTTAATGATTTATACATTTAAAATCTACTATATCACTAATGTAGAGTGACTCGTATAGAACATGTATAATCAATATATAACCTTGAGCCACTTCAAGGAGGAAACTTCCACGATCTTAAATAACAATATAATTAAAAATGTGATATATCTTAATAATAGTACATGATGATAAATATTATAGTCTTGTATAAGTTGGGCTTTCTACTTAGTTTTACTTGCACACAATTTTATTTACATGGTTTTAACTTACCTTAGGTATTTAGACATGTCTCTATATATATGGAGTATCTATCTAAATTTCATGGCTATCCATACACTAATCCCCAAGTAGAATTTTTTTTTCAATTTAGGATGTCATATTTTCAAGTGCACATCTCTCTCAATTTGCAATATTATTTTTCTAAAATTTGGAGGGTTGATCAAGGACATGTTGAAACAATTAAAGTCTAGATTTGACGTTGTTTGAAATAGTTATTACAAAATTGGATTTTTCACCCAATTCACTTCCAAATAAAAAATAATTCTTGTGTTAGTGATTATTTGACCAAAGTGAAATCAAAACTCTGGGTAAGTGCACCAAGGCGAAGGACCAAAAGGGGATCTTAAGATGTGTTTTTTTCTAAATCAACAAACTCTAAACTTCGACAAGAGAATGCAAATAGTTACACTCAAATTTTGAAGATGCAACAAGAACAAGAACTGAAGTGCCCTGAATATATTTTCTAAACTAATAATTTATTTTAAAAATGGTGGAGATTAAAGGTCTCAAAATGGGGTAATACACAAAGTGGTCCAATTTTTTTTCTAAAAAGAACATAACATAGAATCTAGCATGGTCCCCTTAAAATGTGAACTTTTTTTTTGAGTTTTTAATATTGCTCCTATAAAAATGTACCTAACACCATGTAGCTTATCCCAAATGTTTTAGCTATTTTTAAATGAATATATGACTTTTACTAATTTTCAAATTGGACACATCCTAAAAAGTGAAAATTGAGTACTATTCAAAAATAAAATTATTTTTCTTCTAAGTGTGTAGAATGAAGTCTAGTTTCCAAAAATGTAATTTTGTAAAAAATTCGACGAACAAGCCAAAATTTATTCCTGAAATGCCACATGTTAGTTTTTGACAAAAAATAGACACGATGACAAAAGAAATTAAAGAGGAAAAGCTTAATATAATATAATCAAAATCCACAAAATATTATATTGTCAGATAGCTAACAAAAAGTTTAACAACATCGTGATGTTTTTTTTCTATATTGAAGCACTTTAAAACCCGATGGGGATCACAAACACGTCTCAACCCTGTAATATTGTCCAAGCCTTTAGGTTGGATTCCCAAGGATTGGTGTTTCATAAGATAGTTAATGTGGTGCACACCAAATATGACATGTGCCAAACATGGAACATGCACTCCATATGGTGTGCTCCAAATATGACACACATCAGATATGGTGCTAGTCAAATGTTTGATATTATTAATTAGTTAGTATCAATTTCTCTATGTCTCCTAGCTTTACTAAAACTTAAACTTTAGGTTTTCTCTATTTGTCTCCACTTATCCATCCTTGTTTCATTACCGTAGCTCCTTATTGTTAGTATTGAGGAACACTGAGAGGGGGGGGGGGGGGGGGGTTGTTGAATCAATGTTCTAAAATTTTTAATCTTCTTAATCTAATTGCATAACCATAATCCAAACACAATGAAAAGTAAATAATGGAAACTAAAAGCATACATCCACATAATCATAACACCATGATTTTTTATTGGAAACCCGATTAAGGGAAAAACTATAGTAGGGATGGTACCCACAAGTAATTAATTTGGAATATTAATAACCTTGTTAAAGGTTTGGTTATAATGAGTGGGAATTCACATGCATTCAGGCTTACACCCTAGATCACACTACTAAATTTTAAAGAGAGGGAAAAAATCCTAGGGAAAGAACCCTGAAAATTACAACAAGGGCTACAATCCCAAATGGACTACAATTCGGAAGATGAATTGATAAATAGAATCAACTATGCCAATATAGTTCCATGTAAGCACAATGAAAATATTATCAACATAACTTCAGTCATCAGCTTGTTCGCTCATACAACTTGTCCACATAATATACTTATAGTTTTTGTCCATTATGCATATCAAATAACTCAAAAAAATGATCTTATATATTCGATTACACAAGTAATCACCAAACTAGTTGGACTTAAGAACAAAAAGAATACCGTGTGGAACATCACCAAAATAAATAATTAGATCTTCATCCTAACCTCAATCAAATTCATAGAAGTCATTAACCATGTTGACTCTACCAAAAATAAATCTCAAACTGATCAGATCATTGGTCTGCTAGGATCATTGATTAATCCATCAATTGACTATCATTGTTACTCATACTTTGTTGTATACCTAATAATGTGGAATTTATATCTCCATCAAATGTCAACATAAAATAATGTAAACATGAACATAAGTAGAATATGACTTGTAGAAGCACCTCCTATCTTTGCACTCCAAAACTCATCCATTCATATTTGTATCGATCCTTCTACCAAACACTGTACACTAACCTTGTCCAGTCATACTTAGATAAATCTACAATTCGACCTTTGGTTACATAAAATATGTTAAGAGACCATGAGAGACATGTATAGTTTCCATTGATGAAAACATACAAGAAATCCCAGTAGTATCTCTTGCCAACAATCTCCCCTTTGGCATTGATGGAAACACTTAGTGAAAAATGACTAAGTGTCGAAACAAAATGCCAAACTCTAGAAATAATCTCTCCCTAACCAAAATTATGTGCTCCCCCTATGTTAAATATATCATTTTTCACTCCTTATCTCTCCCCCTTTGACATAAAAAGAAAAGGCTAGAACTCAAAAATATTTATCTACCAAAATCCTAAGTATCTCATGGCTATATATAGTATGAAAAAATACTTACAAAAGTCTGAAAATATCTAAGGAATTGTCCCTTAGAGCGGTAAAATCAGTGTCCCAACTCTTCTTCATACTCTCCATTACTTCAATCTTGCCACAAATTACATAAGTTGTCTTCTCTACAGTGATAAGGTCGGGTGCATCCAATGGATTGTAAGTTGGTTCTACCTCCTTTAGACTATTCATTAGAATATCAAGCCTAGGAACAATTAACCTCATAATCTTACTTATTCTTCCCTTCACTCTTTCTTTCTCAGTTACAAGCATTCTAATGTTGTCATTAAGTTTTTTCACTTGAACTGCATACACCAAAGACAAAGGATTCAACTTCACTTTACTTTCCTTATTGATTTTATCAATATTAGATACACATCTAGTGTAATCAATGTAACCCTTGTAAATTATGCTTCCTTTATTCAAAGTATTCTTCACTCCCTGAATTGTCAGGCCCAAGGATTTTTTATCCATGGCAATCTTGGTCTTCAATAGATTGAATCTTCTAGCATCATATTCATTATGTAATGATAGGTATGTAGGGTGGTGGAGCATCATCATTAAAGTCAATTGGTTTTTCTGCTTCAACCTTCTTCTTTTCTTCCTCTTCATATTTCCTTCCTTATTTAACCATCTTCTCTTTAGTGAATCCCATTCTTTCACCCATATATTTAACTTCTTTTCTCACTTTTATTTCTCAAGAAGATTTGTTAACTTCAAGGTGTACTTTTAGGCTGTTTTCTGTGTAAGTACTGAACCTCTCCTCATTAGGGTCAATTGGATTGTCCAATAAATATTTCACATGTGCTTCAACAATCATAGGGTCTACCTCATATCCCATCATTGTGATCCAAGAGGTTCTTGGTTCAACCACTTCCATCAAACATTCATATATCTCGACCATAAAAAATGGTTCCCTCATACTTCTCAAAAAGTTCTCTTGGAATTCTCCATCTCAACTACATATTATCTTGAAAAGATTTTAAATAAACCCAGAGTGTGCTTGTCCTAGATGAATTGTCAAGAATTCTATAGTAGTTACTGATCTATTTAGAAATAGAAATGTCCTTCCTCCAACTAATGTTACTGATTCCTGAAAAGTAGTTCATGAAGTAGAACAAGATGTAAATGACCAGAGAACCATATTTAAAGATTTATTTCTCTTTGCCAGATTCTCTAAGAGATGCACTCTTAGAGATTTACAAATATCATATTGAACATCTTCTTTCACCATTCGGTAGGAAGTATGAATTATAGTATCAGAAATAGAATTCTCTCCACTAGAATGATATACCTTGTAACCAAAATCATGGATGCAAACTTCACATTAGGATGCTTAGTATCATTTACTATCATGGCTCTTTTATCCCATTGAGAATCTATTAGTTTTTTCACTAAGTCCTTAATTATCCATAGGGAAGGTAATTCTCCATTTTTAATAAATCTAGTGATGGCTTCTAACACTTTCTTGGTGATCTTATAAGGTTTGTCTAGCCATATAAACGTATCATACAATCTACTAAGAATAAGATTAATCTATTTAGGCTCATCAAATGTATCGAACCATAACCTGATATATCTTCATGGTTTCTACGGATTTGTACTTTTTGGAGATTTTATGCATATATGTGCTAGCATTAATGTTTTTGATTAAGGTAAAAATAGGTTTTGAATGGAACCCAAAACCATTTACATTAAAGCATAAAGATATAGCAATAAAGTCTTTCAAAAAGAGACACCTACTGGATGTATGCACCCTAAAATGGTCGCCTAGACTTTGGGCCCTCATTCGACAATTCATCAAATCCCTGAATCAATATTTTCAAAAATCAACATTTTTCAATTATATCAATTTCCTTGATCAAATCCTATTTCATCATTTATTCGATTATTCTATGGGTTAACCATTCTATCCTAAAGTCTTTATTTATTAAAAGAAATTTCCTCCCCTTTTATTAAATAAAAAGCCCCCACCTTTTCCTCTTATCCTAAGTTGCACAAATAAAGCATTGTTCTTATTTTATAAAAAGAAGAAAAACACTTTTTGTCTTATATGGACACAAAAGTCAACTCTTATTTTCTCATTGGAGGATATTTGTGCACATGGATTGCTCCTCTTTCAAGCTCCACCCTTGATTAAATCTTTTGCCTCTTAATCTCCATCGTCCATTCTCTCTCATTTCCTATAAAAGAAGAGCTCTCTTCCTCATTTGCACATCAATCTTTTATGCTAATGTTATGCTGCAGGTTTTCTAGGTCACTTTGGAGCTTTTTAAGATTTGGAGCATTCTTGGCTTTTGCATCTACATGCCATTCTTAGTTTCATTCATGCATAGTAGCTTCATGTTTATGCTTTCATAGTTTAGATTTCCTTTCAAGCTTTAGAGTAACTCATCTAGTTTAACTAGGAAGGCTTGGTAATACTTGTACTTTCCTTTTCATAGCTTAGTTTGTACTTTCATTTCCATAGCTTAGCTTGCACCTCTCATTTCTAGCTTGCATATTCATCTTAATCTAGTTTGCATTTGCATTTCATAGTGATTCTTAGGGATATTGGCATTCTTTCCCTTGTCTTCATTTGAATCTCTCATTGTGTGGTTGACTAGCAAGGTCATTAGCTTAATAGCTCTAGCTGAGAGCAAATTTTAAATAATCTTGCAACTCCATACATAAAGAGCTCTAGGTCACTTTCTAAGGTTTTTCCCATTCATGGATTCCCTTGGATATAATGACTTAGAGAAGTGCACCATTTGAGTGTGTACATTTTTGGTGCCCACCATGGGGCAGAGCATTATTGTTTTGTCCTTAATTTTTTGCATTTCCATCAAATTTTTTGTCAATTTTTAGCTTCATTTTCGGCTCTCGGGTTTTTCTGTCTCAGATTATCGCACGATAGTTTTCCAGTATCATGTGATAGTTCGCCTGTGGTCGTGTGATACTTTACCAGTTAAAAGTATCACCCGCTTGAGACGTTCTGTCCCCCCATTTGAGACATTATGTCGCTTGCAGTAAAGCGAAGTATCACCCAGAAATATATTATCGCCCCGGTATACTGTAAAGTGTCGCACGATATTTCTGGTGACTATATTGTTGCTTGTACCCAGTAGTGAGTTGTTTCTTGGTTCTTTTTTGCCGAATTTAGATCTAGTTAGCTTGCTGGTTTAGTTTTCTGTGGTTAGATAGATTTAATTTGTAGATTTCATTTGGATTTTGGTTTTTCTAACCTTGTGGGGCTAACAAGTTGTGCTTGTAGGTACTCTCATTGCTTGAAATATTTTGCCAAAAGAAAGCATGTCAAAGCTTCAAATGCACAAGGGCTACTAACAGTTTTTGTAGGGCTGCCCAAAGCATAAAAACCCAATCAAGTGCTTGTTAATTGCTTTCCATTTTAAATGTGGCAATTACTAGTTGTTTCATTTCATAGGAACATAATATCTTGTTGTAGGAATTCTTGGGTGGTAGGAGAAGTATTCTCTTCACCCTTGTGGTGAACCAGAAAATCTTGACCCATCTTTGGATTTTGAAAGCAAGAGGGTAATTGAACATTTGCTTGGTGTGTTTGGGAGAAAAATTTGAGATAGGGGAGTATGCTCTTCACCCTTGTGGTGAAACAAAAACCTTGAACCTCATAAGTTGATCCACTCTTTGTTTAGATCTTTAAAATCCTTTAGCGGGCCTGCTCTTGAGCAATCAAGAGGAACGACCCAAGTGGGGACAAGCCTTTTGCCGGCTATTCCAACCCACTATAAACTCAAGGCTATCAAGGACACAAAATCTTGGTAGACGTAGTACTTGTCTTCACTTGATGTGAGTACTTGTGGGATTGTGACCATGAGGAAAATGTTGGGAAAGAATGCTTAAGGTACTCTTGTGGCTATGAGGTCCATTACTTGCTGTAAAGTAAGGAGTCCCTTTGGGGAGCAAGAGGGGTATTACAAACGGAAGCCCTTATTAAGAACCATAGATAGAAGCCACCCTATTTTGCCACTTAGCTTCTTGGTGCAAGGATTGATCCAAGTGGAATAACCCAGATCACCCCAAGATTACTCACCATCTATGTTCCTTTGGTTGTGTCATTGACACCTCCATGACAAAGCCAACATCTATTGTGGGCAACCACTTTGTGTGAGGCGATGGGACATCAAGTGTGGGCCAAGTTGCTAAGTATTGAGCCTTTGTCCTTCTAGGCTAGTAAGTGCTTGAAGTGTTCTTGCTGTGACCTACCCATGCAAATGTTCTCAAACATACAAATATCATGGTAGTGCTCATAGAATTGTTTATTTTGATATCACAATTGCTTGTCTTGGCAAGGTTGCTTTTGCTATTGCACAAGTGTTCTATGACATGTTTGATCACCTACTGTTTGCAAACTTGTCTATTATCTGCTATTACTATATTCTAGACTGTAAAATCGAACTTGCCAAACTTACAACATTGACCAAATTGCCTCTAAAACTGAGTTTTTCATGTTCATTGGTCAAGAGTCGCACTGCTTTCCTGGAAACAATCACACAAACTTATTTTGTTGTCTCACAGTTGTTTGCAATCTAAAGCTGATTTTTGCCATTCCCTGTCTTCCTTGGTCGGTCCAGGTTGGATCTTAGGTGCTATGACATGTTACTCAATATCCAAATGAATTTCAGTGGTATCAAATTGCAAAAAATGACTCTTAGTCTTCCTTCTTCTGCTTCTTCCATGTCTTCCTAGTCTTCCATTTTTATCCTTTCTCTTCTTTCTTCATGATTCTTCCTAAATTCTTCATGTCTTCTTGATGCTTTTCCTCTTATTTTCTAGTCTACCTTCTTCTATTCGTCGATTCTTTCACTTCCATGCTTGATCCCTCCTCTTCTAGAATCATGAATTTTAACTACCTTGTTATGGAACCTCTCTTGAGAATGGATGATCTCAAACTCATTGCTCAATTCGAAGAATTTTATTCCTCCAATAGTCCTTCTGGATATCTCATGGGTGACAAACTTAAAGCAAAAATAAAAGAAAAGATGATTGAATCAGACGCCTTTGCTAGGATCATAGACATGATCATATCACGACCTCCTTCCAAACATTCTTCATCTTATAAGTCTTCTCATTCTTCTTCACATTCCAAGTCTTATCATGAATCTTCTAGACATTATTCACATTCTTCATTATCCAATTCTTCTTCCTCCACTACATCTTCACTTTCCTCTTGTTCACGATCTTGTTCATCTTCTACTTCTCCCAAGAGTCTTACTCCTCAATATGAGAAATATAGTAATCCTTGTGATACCTCTTCTATGAAGAGTGACACACCCACCTTTGATGACTATGATGACTATTATGATGGCTATGATGATGAACCATATAGTCATACCTATGAAACTTCTATTCCTAAGAGTCCTCCTCATCGTGTGCTTGTGCTTACTGGAAATGGGTCATCACATTAGATAGATCGCGATGGTGATCTGTATGACTTTGATTTTGAAAAAGACTTTGATGAGTTTTGTGAACAATACCTTGATGATGATCCATCCACTTCTATTAAGGAATATAAAATGCACCGCGCTGATTTGAAATGTAAATATTATAAGAATCATTCCTCTAAGAACATTCATGTTGAAAATAAAGATTAAACTTTCAAGAAAGATTATGTTAATGATGGACCTTTGTCTTGTGATGGTTCCCTTCCATCCCCTAATTCCTCCTATACTCATACATTTCCTAAAGCTTCCGAGTCTTCCAAACCTTTCACAAATCCTTCATCTAATGAAATTCCTAATACTTTTCATGCGGTTCCCTATAGTTATCCTCAAGGGCTACCTCTCGAAGAAACTCAAGCTAACCTTCACTTGGCTGAAAATACTTTCAATAATGCTAAACCTAAAGAGCCTAAGCCTTTATGCACTATAATGCCTACTTCAGCTAGTCCTTCACTATTTCTTCCAAATTATTCCATACAATTCCAACATGCTTCCTTGTCCTTAGAAGTGGCTCCATGTCAAGAGGACTCTAAAAATGATAAAGAAAAGAACACAAAGAAAGATCAAGATCAAGATCCCTCCATGTCATCCAATCCTATTCATAATATCTCTCATCCGTTTCATGGTTCTTTTGATCCTCTACGCCCTTCCTCATTCATTCCACCATGTCTTGAGTCTTTTCCTAAGCAAGATCAAGATACTACTTACGCCATTGGACTTATTGATGATCAAGATGACCTTACTCCCATTGAGGTTATTGAAAATAGTGATGTTACTTCCAATGCTAAGCCTATTGAAAATCAAGAAAAAAATGATGTGCTTATGCCATCCAAAGCAACTTGTCAAGATCAAAGTATTCCATCTTCTTGTTCTACCATTCCATGCTCACTTTCACTTTCTACTCTTCCTAAATCTTTGCAAGCTTTGAACAATCCTATCGAAGAAGTTGCTCCTATTCAAGATGTTCACGATCCTATTGAAAATCCTAATGCTCACTCTAAAGATGATGATGTCCTTGGTTGTCATATAGATGTTGATGAAATTATTGATTATCCTTTTGCATCTTCCACTTCCATTCTTGGACCTCTTCCCCCACTACTAAGGGCTTCATGTCTTCCTTCCATCTTGGGTCCTTATGTCCGTTCACTTTCCCCTCCTAATTCTCCTAATTCATCATCCATTTTGGGTCCTTACGTCCCTCCATCTCTATCTTTCCTCAAGATCAACATAGATGCATACCCTTGAATCCTTTTCATCCATCCACCCATCTAAACTAGTCATATCCTCCTTCTTCCATAAGTCCCAAGTCTTTTGGAAGTAACTTGAATGTTCAAAACAAGAAAAAGAAGAAATAAAAGAATCCATCAAAAAAAGAAGATCACCATGTCTCCTCTAATCGACATGGAGGTATAAAGTTAAAAGAGATATCTAAGAAGAAAACTACAAGACAAGTATGGGTTCTAAAATCCATCATTGAAGATATCCTCTCTAGATCATCAAAAAGAAATGAAAATCCTATGGCTATATGGATTCCAAAATATCTCTTGAAAGAGTCTAATATTGAACAAAAAGTGAAGTTGGCATTCAAGCTTCCAAAGGCTTCCACTTCATCTTCTTCCAAAAACATTCTTCCATTCCATGCGCCTAAACCGCAACCTCTACTATCCATTCACCATATTCTTTCCCATATTCCTTCATTCACATTTCTTCCATCCTCTCACCACCCTTCAAGGTGTGTGTTGATGTTGATCTTGCCTTTCTTTCCATCTACCCTTTCACAATCCTTCCATTCATTATCCTTCTACCTTCTATCCTTTTTCCTCATTTGCCTATTCCTCCTATCTTCCAACCTCACTTGCTTTACATAAAACCTTATCCTCCATTTTTCTCTTCCATCTTCCTTTCCCTATCAACATCTTTGAGCATATCATTTTGAATCCTTGACATATAATGGTTTATCCTTTCAAGGAGAATTATCTAAAAAGCTTGCCTTCTAAAATTCAAAAAAAATAAAAATAAAAAAATGGCGAAAAAATTGAAAATGTGCCTTGGTGAAAACTTGGAAATAGGCACCTTGGTAGCAAAAGTAAAGAGAAATAAATTCATCCTATGGTGAAAACCACTCCCTTGTGGTGCCTTGGATAAGTACTATGATGAAAACTTGGCAATTAGACATCATGCATAGTTCTTGTACATATTTCATCCATTTCGTCTTCTCTCATTGATCTTGACAATGTTGACCTATACATGAACATTTGGCTATCTTGTGAGCTATCTTACGATGATCTTTCTTTCATTCTATTCATGTTTAGCCTTCATATTTATTTTCCTCCATTCATTCTAGCCTTTCTCTATCCTTTTCCCCTTTGGTCTTGATCTAATAAAAAAGAGTAAAACACGATGCTATGAAGCCTCTTGACATGTCTACTCCTTTGGACTGCATCCTTTCCTTCTTTTTCATTACGCTTTTGTGACTTATCCTATGTTGGCCTTTCATTGCTTGTCCAAATGCGCTTTACATGATAATTTTTCCCTAGCTTGGGTACTCTTGAGGAGTTTGCCCTTGAAGATTTCTTCCCTTCATTCTCCTTCATTCTCTTATCTTCCATCTCTTCCACCAGCTTGCTAATCCCTCTTGTTCTCCACCTTGCTAGACATTGGGACTACACGATGCGATCTTGCTTGGGAGTTTGATGCCTGTTCTGTCTAGGGGCATCCTTTGTACATATCTTATTGATCCTGAAAAAATTTCAAAAAAAATTATATATGATGCTGAAAAATCCTAAAAAGCATAAAAAGTCCTGAAAAAATATAAAAAAATAAAAAAATGCAAAAAATTCAAAAAACATAGAAATAGTACCTTGGTGAAAACTTGGAAACAGGCGCCTTAGTAGCCAAAATACAAAAAAATTGAAAAAAATGATAAAAAAAATCCAAGTGGTGAAAACCTGGAAACATGCGCTACTTGAGGCCTTTGCACCCTTGTTTCTTAGCATGTGTCCTTGACACTTAGCCTCTTTCCATCATGCCTTGACCTTGTTGCCTTGGTTTGGAATTGGTCTTTGTCTTTGTCTAGAGGGCATAACTATGTTAGCCTTGGTCTTTAGGATGCGTTGGTCTTTAGGACATCTTGCAAACGGTGTTTTTCAACACCACCCAAATAATGTTTTTCAACACTACCCTAGCATCAAGTGTTTCTCAACACTTATCAAATATCCTACCAACAGTCTAGCATGATATGATATTTCCACTGATAGATGTGATACTCCAAAGTTTGATTCTATGACCTACACACACACACTTAAACGTTCAACTCGCTAAGATTTGATTGACTTTATTTCTTTGTGTGCTGTCTATGATGATTTTTTTGATAAGTGTTCTCTCCCAATGATAGTTTTCAATGATGCATAGCTAGAAGACTGAGGGCATGAGGACATGTTTTATTGGTTTTTCTGCTTGTGGGTATATTTTGTTGGTTCTCACTGTCATTAGCATTTATGCTTGTTCCACTTGACATTAGGATCTACAAGGTATTATCCTTGACTGTTTATGTGAGTGCATGCTTATAGCCATCTTGACTTTCTTATGTCCTGATGCCAGCATAATCTCGCTATACTAAACTTAGGTAATCTCACTGCACTAGTCATCTTAACCTACATGTCTTTGGTTCCTAGGTGGGATTTCCACATTCTATCTGATATAGATCGTATCCATATACCCATAGTCATACTAGTGTGTATTGTATGATCTTACGACGCTACCAATAAAGCTCGATGATGATTATTAGATATCTATTGGTGTTGTGACCTTGCAAGTCAACCACTTTCATAGTAGCTTGCATTTGTAGGTTCATGATAGTTTAGTTTTTCACCTTGCATATGGAGAGAGCTCTCCTTTTATCTTTCATGGACTAGTCGATCAACTGTGCTCACCTTTCACTTCTTCTCGATCATGTCTTTCGCTTCTTGTCTATAGCATTTTGGCCTTTTTGACCTAATTTTCAAAACACCTCGAAATTGTCAAAAAATGCACCCCTAGCTAATTTCGATGCCCTGGATCCATTTTCGGACTCGAAATCAAAATCTGAGTTAATCTTGATAGTCAAAATTGCATTTCAAATTTTCCCCTTCTTCTGCGTAGTTGGCTGACCATTTGAGGCCTGATCCTTCGATCTTTGTTGGGGCATCTTCATTTCTTCATCCCCATCTCTTTCAAGCTTTTGGTCTTTCATTAATTTTCATTTTGCTTCATCTCTCTGAGGTTTGATTTCAGCTTTATTGTATATCTTTCTCAGTCAAACCTAGTCAAACTAGGGCATGTTTTCACTGCTCGATGGTTATCCTATTATCCTTCATCTTCGATTATGATTTCTAGTGACTTGATCAAGTTTATCTATTTGTTGTTTCTCCTCTACCTGACTTCGATTTCGATTCCAAGGGGGCAGTACCTATCAGCTTTAATCTATGATTCAGCTTCTCATTCAGCTTAACTTGAGATTTTTATTTTGAGATTTGACTATCACTTAACAAGAACGGTGTTGGTTTTGTCTTTCAATTCTTATCTCTTATTTTTAGACTTGATTATCACTTAATAGCAACGGTGTTGATCTTGTCTTTCAGCTTATGTTTATCTTTGTCTTGATGTGTTCCCATCCGTCGAACACACATCTGGATTGTTTTGTGATCCCAAATTGATCTCACATTTCAATTCTTCTTTGACCACATGTGTTCCCAGAATGATCACACATTAGTCAAAGAGAGGAAAATGTAAGGACCCTAAAATGGTCACCTAGACTTTGGGCCCTCATTCGACAATTTATCAAATCCCTGAATCAATATTTTCAAAAATCAATATTTTTCAATTATATCAATTTCCTTGATCAAATCCTATTTCATCATTTATTCGATTATTCTATGGGTTAACCATTCTATCCTAAAGTCTTTATTTATTAAAAGGAATTTCCTCCCCTTTTATTAAATAAAAATCCCCCACCTTTTCCTCTTATCCTAAGTTGCACAAATAAAACATTATTCTTATTTTATAAAAAGAAGAAAAACACTTTTTGTCTTATATGGACACAAAAGTCAACTCTTATTTTCTCATTGGAGGATATTTGTGCACATGGATTGTTCCTCTTTCAAGCTCCACCCTTGATTAAATCTTTTGCCTCTTAATCTCCATCGTCCATTCTCTCTCATTTCCTATAAAAAAAGAGCTCTCTTCCTCATTTGCTCATCAATCTTTTATGCTAATGTTATGCTACAGGTTTTCTAGGTCACTTTGGAGCTTTTTAAGATTTGGAGCATTCTTGGCTTTTGCATCTACATGCCATTCTTAGTTTCATTCATGCATAGTAGCTTCATGTTTATGCTTTCATAGTTTAGATTTCCTTTCAAGCTTTAGAGTAACTCATCTAGTTTAACTAGGAAGGCTTGGTAATACTTGTACTTTCCTTTTCATAGCTTAGTTTGTACTTTCATTTCCATAGCTTAGCTTGCACCTCTCATTTCTAGCTTGCATATTCATCTTAATCTAGTTTGCATTTGCATTTCATAGCGATTCTTGGGGATATTGGCATTCTTTCCCTTGTCTTCATTTGAATCTCTCATTGTGTGGTTGACTAGCAAGGTCATTAGCTTAATAGCTCTAGCTAAGAGCAAATTTTAAATAATCTTGCAACTCCATACATAAAGAGCTCTAGGTCACTTTCTAAGGTTTCCCATTCATGGATTCCCTTGGATATAATGACTTAGATAAGTACACCATTTGAGTGTGTACATTGGAAAAACAAAAGCAGGACCCAAAACAACCCTAGAAACGACAACAAAAACTAAGAAAAATAGTTACTAGCAACACCCAGCTGCCAACCAAACCAGATTATTTGTTTTTTTATTATTTTCTCTACCTTCATTTGTAGGTCCTCTATCTTCTAGATAGCATCTTTCAAGTCCTTCAGTTCCTTTGGCTTTTCAGGGATCTTCCTCTGAGTGTGCCCTCTAGTTCTTGTTCCAGGACCAGCATTCCCAGCATCATCATCAATTGTTATGGTCATTTTTTCCAGCTGGATTTTTTCCAGATAGTTGTGCAGCATATTTAGGTTCATGACAGCAGCACTAAGTCCCTCATTGCTATGACTTAGGACCTCATTTATCATGTTCCTGTTGTTACTGATTTTAGCCTTAATATCTTTAAACTTGTTGTCAACTATCTTATTGATTCCAGCAGCTATATCCTCATTCCAATTTTTATTTTTTACCTTATCCAAAACCCTATTCTCCAGCTTCTCCAGCTTAGTAGTCAGGGTATTCATAGTTTTTTCCATGGCCTGAAGGTGGAGCTTCATCTCCTGCATCTCCCGCTTGATCCAATCCAGATTACTGCCTTGATCATTAGCTTTGTTAACCTCTTCCAGATTAGTAGCACCCATCAGGAGGCCTAAAGTGTCCTCCTTATGGCTATTACCCTTCTCAATGGTAGCCTGGTCCACACCGTCATTAATTTCATTTTGTTCCTCTTCTTTTTCATCAACATCAAGGGAGTACTAACCAGCCTCCTTTTCCTCTTCAACTTGACCCACCAGGAGGCCTAAGGTGTCCTCCTTTTGGTGTTTACCATCCTCTTTGCTAGCCAAGTCCTTGCCATCCTCAATATCGGTAAGATCTTCAACTTTATCTTTTTCAGTAGGGAAATCCTAAGAAGCTTCCTTATCATCTTCAGTAAGGGAGTCTTGGGCATCTTCTTCCTCCTCTTCAGCTTCTTCCTCTTCTTTTTCTTCCTCTTGATTATCCTCTTCTTTACCTCCTTCTTCCTCCTTATCATCTTCCATAATGTCGTTCATGTCCTCTTGCTGCTCTTTCTCTTCAAGATTACTATCCTCTTTTTCCTGGGTTCTCTCCTCGTCATTACCAAAATCCACCTCCACATTTTCTTCCTCGACACTTCCCTTTCCCTAAGGAAGAGGGCTATTTTAATTAGTGTCATCTCTGCTGACCATTTCTTTCTCCTTGTCACTTTTATTGCCATCTTCGTCACTACTATTAGAGATTTTTTTCTTGTTTTTCTTCCTCTTTTTGTTGGTTTCAACCTTTCTATCAACCTCTTTGGTCTCCTTTCTTTTTCCAGTGACCCTTTTAGGGATTGGGTCTGAGATAATATCCCTTTCATAGTCAACAATGAGGAGGATCAAACCCTCATGCAACACAAGATTACTCGCTTTCTTCCTATGCTCTGTTATGCTACTGTTTAGAGAGCTCAAAAGAAAGTACGGCAAATAAATCCTCTTATTGTGCCTAAAGTGATTAGCCAAAAAAAAATGCAGGTTGTAGATTTTGGAGTAGCGCCCATCGAGCATTAATGTTTTGTCATTGATGTCAACATATTTCTTTATTCATGACAGTTTCCTAGTTTGTCCAATTAAAGTTTTAGTTTGATATGTACTATTTACATGATATTAGTTGTTGCAAAGCTGGAGATGTGTTGAGAAATGTCTGTACCTAATCTTGTTCAAGTTGTAGAGGTTCACTATATGATTTGAGGAAGTTATGATAGATTTATCAGAGGATAATTTTTTGGTTATTTGATGGTGACAATGTTGTAGTTTTTGGATTGATGAGGATTGGTTATGAAATATCTTTGGTTTCCAACTTGGTGGTGAGTTCAAAACATGGACGTGTGTTCTCAACTCAAATGGATAGTGATTTGGATATTGAAAAGCTATTTTTCTTATATAACAGAGGTTGATGATTAGTGTTCCTGATGAACAGTGTAGAGACAGTTATAGATTCTGAGATAGATCTATGTTCTTGTTGTTGTTGTTGTGGTAATTCATGATGTTTTCTTATGCTTTGGGATCATTTTTTACTCATGTTGGTGGATCAAATTGGGATATGTGATCAAATTTAGTAATTTTCCAGTGGCATATTGGTGTTCTTGGCCAACTTTGTTAGTTAGTATGTTGAAAAGATTTAAAGTGTGATATTTAGATCATGGCGTGTTCATAGATAGAGATTTAGGTCCTAGATATTTCTTAGGTAACATGTCTTAGATTGCATTGTGTATTAATCTTTGTAATTTTTTTGTAATTAGGTCCATGTCTGACCTAGTTGTAATGAGTTGATGTAATGTATTTAAAGATGTAATCTTTGAGATCGACAATATGAATAGATGTGTGATGGATGCATGAGATGTTAGATAAATTCATACCAATGGATGTGCAAAGAAGTATGAGGAAATCTAAAATAAGTTTTGAACAAATATGTACTTCATTGGAGTTGTATTGGCATATTTGAGATGCTATCAGCTAGCTCAGCAAATTAGTGGATTGTTGTCCACAACATATTTTTGTCCATCTTTGGGGTTGTAGCCCTAGTTGTATTTTGGGTTTTTACCCAAGGATTGTTTCCCTCATTTGTATTTTATTAGTGATCTCTTGGTAGTGATCCTAAATGTATGTGAATTCCCATTGTACCTTTAATGGGGTTTTTACATACTAGTGCATCATCTAGTGGGTTTGATCACCACCGTGGTTTTTTCCTTAATTGAGTTTCCACGTAAAACAAATTCGGTGTTATGTGTTCTTGTGTTGATGGTTTAGTCACTTCATGTTTATTTAAGTAAGGAAGTTAAGTATTGCTAAGTTCTATTTTGACACAACTATTTTGAACACAACTGATTCACCCCCCACCTATCATTTTTGTGTGTTGCCTTATTTCTATTAATTGGTATCAGAGATACATCCTCCTTTTGGAGCTTGATTGCTTGAGGTGATTTGGGATGGCATCTTTTAAGAAGGACAGTTTGAGATTTGAAGGAACCAACTATGATTTATGGAATGGGAGAATGATTACTCATTTGAGGTGCATTGGAGAAGAATATTGAGATGTTACAAAGAAAGATTACAAGCCTTCTACAAATTTGTTCATTGCTACTGTTGATGAGAAGACAACATTTAGGTGTAACATGAGAGCCAAGGAAGCCTTTTTGAGTGCCTTATTAGATGTCGAATATACAAATGTAATGGATTTGGATACCCTACATGAGGTATGGATAAAACTTGAAGCATTATATGAAGGAGATCCTTGTGTGAAGCAAGTGAAGTTGTATAGCCTAAAAGGATAGATGGAATCCTTGAGGATGAGCGAAGGAGAAAATTTTCAAGCTAATGTTCAGAAGGTGATTGAACTTGTTTTTGGAATCAGAGGTGTTGTTGGATTAATAGATGAGGATGAGATTGTTTCTAAAATTTTGAGATCTTTGTCCCCTTCCTATGACAATAAGGTTTCTACAATTGAAGAAATCATAACTCTTCTAAGGTAATAAGAGATTCACTAGTTGGTAAATTATCTTCTTTTGAAATTACTATACTCCATGATAATCTTCCTAAGTATGAAACTACATTTAAAGCTACTATTTCTAAGGATAGGCCGAATTATGAATCTAGTGAAAGTTCTTCAAGTTCATCTAAGTTTGGATCTAGATATGCTATGAAATGAGAAGATATTGAAGAAGATGAAAGGAAGTTAGAAGAGATAGAAGCCTTGATTGGGAAGAGAGTTCCTAAATGTCTAGGTAAGTATGAAGGGAAGCTATTGTTGAAATATTTTTCTTGCAATAAGATCGGTCATTTTGCTTCTAGATGTCCAGAGAGAGTACTGAAGCATAAGCCTAGAGAATTTCAACCTAAATATCATAAGAAGTGTTATTATTCTAGTGAGGGTGTGACTGATGAAGAGTCTGAGAAAAGTGAAGAAGAGATTGTTTTTATTTATATTAAATATGAGAACCCTACCTTTTTGAATGAGGAGAAAGACTTAGCTACACATATTGTAGTGCCTCGCTAGGGAACCCATGAGATAAAAACCTAAAACATGTTACTAAGTTCATAAAATAATTTTTTATTAAGATTTTACAAACAATATTGGATAAAAAATCAGAAGTAAAACATAAAGTTCTTAAATACTTATATACAAAATATCATTTACTAATTACAAATTTTAAGTGTTCCTTAACATAGAATTACATAAATATAATTTAATCTATTAATTACAATAATCATCTAAATCATCTACATAGTACGTCATAAATATATTTGAACCATAAAGTATACATGATCACCCACATCCACTGTACAAGTCGTAGGATATGCAAATATAACTAAATACAAAGTACAAATAAAGAAAGAATAGGAATAATTCTCCCAAGAAAGATAAGATAAGAAGAAATTGCAACAAGGATGATCCAACACTGGAACAAGAATGTTGAAGTCTCAAATGGTAAAAGAATCACTACCTCCCGACCTTGTAGAAACATGTGGCTCCACTCTCATCATGATGAGGAGATAACATCAGACCCCACTCAAATAACAATACCACAGTTAATCATTAGGTAATACTAAGAAAGGGTCCTATAAGTTCCTATCTCCAAGGTACAACTCAAAAAATCAAAGGTATACATACTAACCCAAAGGAAACCAAC
Organism: Chamaecyparis obtusa; assembly: GCA_027943335.1. Classification (NCBI taxonomy): domain Eukaryota; kingdom Viridiplantae; phylum Streptophyta; class Pinopsida; order Cupressales; family Cupressaceae; genus Chamaecyparis; species Chamaecyparis obtusa. Next base: position 3,446,266 of record BSBK01000711.1, on the reverse strand, counting down.
ACATGTAGGAAACCTAAGATGAAATCGGGGAAATGTCATCACATATGTCAACCCCTTGAGATGATCTCACTAGACTCCGACTCCCAAGTGTGATCTTATGCAGAACCTGAAATCCTCTCATTTAGACAAGGATAACCGATCATGCTAGAACTCACCACCACTACTAGATGGGAAAGAATCTTCTCCTACTCCCATCCTTAGCCTATACTAGCACTCAAGGCATGGGTGAGGAATCTATTATCTTATTAATTCATTTTAAAATCTCATTTAATTATATTATCACTTGTTTAAGTAACATGCTAAGGATACCCAGGGAGCCACTTCTGGACTCCAACGCCTCCAAAAAAGCCACTTCCCCTTTAACACCTAGATAACCTACCCTAAGTTCATACATCTCAAAACATTACTCATAGGTCATCATGAATCATAACATCAAAATCTAGTTCCAAAATGTAACAGGAACATACATAAATAACTTCCATCATAATAAAATCAAACTTTCATAATATAATAATTACTAAAACAATATATATACACACACACACAATTTTTTTGTCCTCCAAAGAATTTCAACAATGATGAAATCACATAATGGGCTATTATCAAGAAGATATTTTAAAATTCAATTCATAAAAACCCTAAGGTTTTTTACCATAAATTTTTCAAACCCTAGCTGAATTAAAATGAAATTTAATTATGGGAATTCATCCAAGCACCAAATTTCATAATACTAAATTTCATAATTTCAAACATGATAGGAAAATCAATAAAATAACAATATCACCTAGATCTAATAGGCACGAAGAAAATAATTTTTCTGAAATACCAGAATTAAAACTACGAGGGTTTTCAAACCCAACTTCAAACTACCAATTAAAGAAATATGACGAAGACTAGAAATAACGTATGAAAATCCCAAGCTTTCATAAAAGAATCCTTCAATTCAATTCTTTCACCCAAACCTACAAACCTGTGTGTTTGAAAATAATGGCCAAGGCCTCGCAATATAGGAATTCAAACTCAACCATGCAATTTTGGAACTCAACTCAACTCAACAGCTTCGTTTTCATTAATTTCTTTCTTTGCATAATTTGCTCAATTCTAATTGGTAACTCAAGTACTTTTGCATTCCTTGTTTATGTCAATTCACTTAACTCCTAATTACTTTATTCTTTTATTATTTATTCTAATTGATTTGTGCAACTAAATTGCATATTAATTTAATTAAAATAATATTGTTTGAATCCCAATGTTATTTACCCAAATGATAATTTATTTCCAATTAATAAATTTATCTTCTATTTGAAAATTTGAATTTGATAATTAATTAAATCTTTAAAGAAATGTATTTAATTATTTTCCATAAATTAAATATTTTTATTTCCACTAATAGACTTTTAATTAAATCTTTAAATTTAATAAATATATTTAATTAATTTCCATTACCTAAATAATTTCAAATTTATTTTTTTATAATTAGTAAGATCTAATTATTCAAACCACATAATTAATCTTAATAAATTATTTAATCATAACAAACACACCAATAATCAGCCAAAGACCAACTGAACCTGATAAAACACTAATCATGCTCAAGGGAAAGGTTTATGGACTTATGTCACTTGGAAAAATTTAGAAAGGTAAAAAATATCAGAAACTTGTCCACTTTTTCAGGACAATAAAATGGCTTAGGTTGGGATTTGGATTTGAATATTATCTCCCCTCTCTTACCATTAAGACTTTGCAATAGGACATGCTCATCCTAACAATTCAGGGAAGTCGATGCCTGGTATCTGCAAACCTACATAAAAGACAAGCATGTACACACATATATATAACAAGCAATGACAGGGATCAGGACATTGTGTGGATCCTATAGATAGATAACTATGACTTCATCCCTCAACCATATCAAACACGTCAAACATAAAAATAGAACATACATGATAGCCATACACATACAAGTATGAGGTAAGTAAAATCATAAACATAAAAAATATTTTAAACATATAAATAATCACCATCAAAGTAACTAACACCATCTAACTGCAAACATATGATATCCCATAATTATCCAATATCAAATCACCATATGATGTCATACACCCAAAACCACATAATAAGGCTGAAATAATCAACACACACATAAAAGTGGCCTAAAAGAGTTTGGCAATATAAAATGGAAAAGTAAACTATGGGTGGGCACTACACATATTGAGGTAAAAGATGAATAGGTAATAGATAGAGTTTGTTCGCATCATATGAATGAAGATAAGAACAAATTAGTGAAATTGGAAATATATGATGGTGGTTTTTTTAGATTTGATGACAATACTCATTTTATTGTGAGGCCTACCTCAGCTCATCATAGTTCAACACTGATTTTCTAGTTTAGACTCTACACTTGATGTTTTATTTTGACATACTTAGATATATTGGACATATGTTATTATTTGAGGATTGATAAATCCTATGCTATGTTTATTTTGCACCTTGATTTTGTTGATTATATTATACTTATTTGATAATTTATGATAGTTGATCCAAATAACTTCTATGATTAGGATATGTTATGTTTAAAGTATGGAGAATGATGGATATATATTGGGATGTTAATATGATACAAAATTGATTTAAAAATTCATGTTTATGTGTATTAAGATCAAATGTAGATGTGGTATTATGTTATAATGGGTTATTAAAAATGTAAGTGCTAGTTGATATGTGTTTGATTGATATCAGTTACTTCGCTACATCATTATGATTATTTCTTGGACTAGGGATGTTTGCAATGAGTGTGTAGGAGATTGACCATGGTTCTAAATACAAGGAATAAAGAGTGGATCTATGTTTATTGGTGAAACCAAGGTCCTATCTAGTGAAGAGACATGAACCTCGTTGTCATGTATTTTATTTGTAAATGTGTTGGTTCATGGTTGTATTTAATTAAGTAAATATAAATTTATGTTTAGTCATGCTATGTGTGTAATGGGTTGTAATTTATGTAGTGTCACTTGACACATGGGTGTATGAGGTGTTGGCATGGCTTGTCTTTTAACTAGGATAAGTATGACACCAACTAGAGGGTTAACCTATAGAGTTCTCATGCTTACCCCAAGGTTAGGAAGCCTCTAGATGGGTCAAGGTTAGTTAAACTCATAGGTTAACTTCAAGTGAGATTTTGGATGGTCTAGGAAGCTTCTAGAGGGTAGTTATAGTCAAATTTAACTACCCCACTTGGTATACTAGGGGTTAGGGGTTAAATTTTGGTCATTATGAGCCCAAAATTCATTAATAACACCTCTAAAATATCCCCAAAGTCAAGTTTCGAGTTTGGATAATTTGGGCAAACCATCTTCTCAACTCCATTTAGTCTTCAAACCTCATTTACGAGGGGAGGAAGATATTTGGATAAGTTATTATAGGAGTACTCCATTTATGGTTGTAAGATAGTGGTTGAGTAGGAAACCATTTAGAGGGATTTTGGTAGATTTTATAGGTTGTTCACCCACTCTCTACTCTTAGAGACTTGCTAGAATTGGAAGGAATTTTGGAGACAAAGCTTAGGATAAAGTGGAAAATCTCTTCTCAAAATCCTCATTTCCTTAAGCTTAGATAATCTAGGTTGGTGCTCATACTCTTTTGTTTCTGTGCAAGGTTTTTTGGAAGCTTGGATGTTCTCTCATGAAGTCCTTTTTGATCTTGTTGAAGAACCACATTGATGTTCATGGGTTTTTACTTTATTTTCTTGTTATGTAATTATCTTTGTGTTGAGTTTCTTTTTATTTATTGTTAAGGGTGTTTTCAAGGCACAATCACCCTTGGGAGGGAAGAGTAACCTTGAGGGGTGAAGGGGTTAGTGACAACCCTTGCTAATGTAGAGTCTCCCCATGTGCGGGAGGGATAAACATAGATTTTTTGGTCTCCATGATGCCAAGCTTTGCCTATGGGAAATTGGGGGCCATAAAGAGTTTTATTGGCTTGAAGCCATGGTTTTGTTGTGAGGAGGATTTTGGAAAAGATTTGTTTTGAGACCATGTGTGGCATTTATTTCATTTATATTAACTTGTCTTCTCCTCATGGGTAAGTTCTACTTCCAACCCATTTTTAATGATCTTTTGAAGACCTTTTTGTATACCCTGGTTATGGGATTTTATGTGTTTTCTTATTTGATAAGTTGCTATAAGTTCTCTTGTGTGTACCTATTCACTCTTTATTCCCCTAGCTTGGGGTCAGCCTTCAAAATGCTTAGGTTGGGAGGTGAGCCTCCATGGTCAACCTATATTTTTATGTAGGTTTCTGCTTGGATCTCATCAAAAAGCCTCAGATGCAGTTTGTGGAGTTTTCTAATTTTGGAGTAGATTTGTGCCCCTAACCATGTGACTATTATGTGTTTCATGACTTTTGTAAAGATGGGTATTTGATGTATTCAAAAAGTTGAAGGTTGTAAGAAGTCATTTTAAGTAAATATATGAAAGAAATATTTTATTCTAATCCTTGCACAATAATGTTTGTCATAACCCTTGTTTCATTATTTAAATGAAAGAAATGCAGTTTTAATAAAGTTTAATTTAAGTCCTTTATTAATCTCAAGCGAAGTTTCATTATGGGTTAAAAGCAAAGAAATAGATCTGATTTGTTATTTAAATTTAAATTTCCTTTCATTTTGAAGTAAAATATTTATTTCAAATAAAGCTATAAAATTATTTCCTAAGCCCTTAAATAGGTCCTACAAATAATATTTATTCTTATTGAGAGAAAGATAAGCATATTATTCAAATAATAATGTTCATATACATACATATCAAAGTGGATATTTATATAAATAAATAGATATTATACTTTTATGAGTAACTATATTCTATTGTTGTTCAGTAAATTAAATCAATATGAATATATAAATATATAAATTAATATTGTATTGTATAGACAATAAGAAGTTTATTTGCATCTTAATAAAAATGTAAAGACTTATTTTATCAAATTTTAAATCCTTTGAGGAAAGATCGTGTTGTTCAAAACACTATATTTTATACGTATATAGTTTATAATATTGAGGATATTATATATATATATATATATATATATATATATATATATATATATATATATATATATATATATATATATATATATATATATATATATATATATATAAATATTATATATATATGAAAATATTATAATCTAGTATATATATTATTAATTAAAATATATATTATATATATAAATATTTTAATCTAGTATATATATTATTAATAAAAAATAAATCATATATATATATATATATATATATATATAAAACTTAAAATATTCGTTATGTAGAGGTCTTTGTTTTTTATTAAACAAAGTTTTTATTTTAAAAATAGAGAGTTTTTTATTTTTTTTTTTTAAAAACAATAAAAAAAAGAAGTAAAAAAATAAAATTTAAAGAAAATTAATAATAAAAATTGGGAGGGGAGGGCCGAAGCCTTGCCCGCTCCCTACGTTTCAAATAAGGAGGTCGTAGCCCCCCCTTTGGGACTGCGACCCTGCTATGGGTGCCACAACCCTTTGGGATGTTAGGAATGGGAACACTAAGAGGGGGGGGGGGGGGGGGTGAATCAGTGTTCACTATATTTTATCTTTTCACTTAATCTTTAAATTGAACTTAAATGCTTAAGTACTGAAATGAACATCCACATAAACATGAAACATGAAATCAACACATAACACCAATATGGTTATGGGGAAACCCAAATAGGTAAAAACCCCGGTGGGAATTGACACCCACTAATATTTTGTACTAGTATTTTAGGATCCTTGTTAGAAGATCCTTAACCTTGTTAGGAGTTACTTTACAATGCATTAAGTACAATGGACCTTGTCAAGGGTCGGACCCTATTAGGAGTCTTTTATAATAGTCCCTGTTAGGGGAGTGGATGCACTGTCCTAGAGCTCACTACTCAAGTGGTGAAGGCTACAACCTTCTGATCTAAGATATACACTATATTTGTTGGATGAACTGTCACTATGACACTACTTGTCAGATCAGTTCCTTTGATGTGTTGATGCTTTGACCTCTTGCAAAGCTCTAATACATCCTATAGTCTCTTCACACACTTCTGCTCTACTTATCACAACTCTTTATCAACTTCCATACTAATTACAATGGGCGCATCTCATATTTATATGCGCATACAAAACAAACAACTAGGTCGGCCCTTAAACCTATTACATACAACGCTTCCAAATGAATTGGCTCAAGCATGTTTACAAACAAACATATTTATATGTCGGCAACCTGATGTAGGAGCATCCTGGGTGTAAGAGCAATCTTGCATCACCCAAAAATATTTTTGTTTTTGTATTCAATAAGGGCTATCTTGTGCAGAGTTGCTATTTATGGAAACTTTCTATTTTTAGTAAGTTGGTCTTACGATCTCGGAATGTTCTGATTTTACATGTGGAGGTTCATCTCAGTCATATCAGCCTACCAGCAAAGTTTCATGGCTAGATAAGGTCTAGTTTTGAAGATATTGAAGATTTTCAGTATTGGCAGCAGGGCACAGAAACTTCGAACTCAGTTTTGAAGGCTTTAGAGGCCCTGGATGAGGTTGAAAATTTGGGTGATGAGTGCTTTGCACAAGTTAAACCTGTAGAGCACTTCGTGGCATTTCCAGAATGGGGTTATAATAGCCAATCGGGTCAACAGGTGATGACTTATGGTCTTCAGAAGTTGGGTCACCTGAAATGGCAGAAAATAATTTTTTCTTCAAAATTTCTGTTTGGGTTTCAAAACTCATTTTGAGCCGACTTTGATGTAATAAATTGTAAAATAAAATAATTCTAAGTTTGGTCGGCCCTAAGGGCTAAATTTCTAGAACTTTCTTGGGAGGTGGAAATTGCCTATATAAAGAAGGCCCGTAGTATTGTCTAGGGCAGTTCTGGGTAGTAGATCTGGGTATTGATTGGAGGCTTTGTCCTACAGAATATTGTAAGGGAATGCCCATGTGGCTTTGCATATTGTAATTCTGAAACTTTGTAATTCCACATTTGTGGAGATAATAAGAAGCCAATTTTCTGTTCTTGCATATTATTGTTGTTGTTTCTCTATTTCTGTTATGTGTTTGTGGTATTAAGGGGAGCACCCTTCATCAAGTGGTATCAGAGTAGGAGTTCTTGAGTGTGTAAATAGATCACCGACTGTGAGGCAGTTTGCACCAGGACTGTGGTTAGGGTTTCAGTGCACATTGCGAAAATACCTCCACGAAGAGAACATGGTGGAAGAGTTGGTGCTCTGACACCTGAGGTTAGAGAGCTGCAGAGACAAGTGCGAGAATTGAAAGAAGAGATTCACAGAGGAATGAATCTTAATGTCAGAGACGAAAGCGAGGATGAAGCCGAAGAATAATATCAAGAAGGAGAAGCTGAAGTTGTGAATCAGGAGGAAGAAAGACTTTTTCGGGCGATTTTCAAGATTGGGAAAAGACCTAAGATTGAGGTTCCTACATTTTTTAGAAATCTTAACCTAGAGGAATTGATCGACTGGATCAATGAATGTGAGGAATATTTTGAGTATGAAGATGTTGAGGATCCTGATAGGGTCAAATTTGTGAAGGCCAGATTGAAAGGTCATGCGAAGATCTAGTGGCAAGAAATTCAATTGGAGCGAAATAGAAGAGGGAAAGATAAAATCACAAGATGGGATCGGATGGTGGATAAATTGAAGCGACAATTCATTCCTGTTGATTATGAGCTTGACCTACTAAAGAAAATGCAGAGTTTGAAGCAAGCAGGAAGATCTGTTCAGGAGTATATAGAGGAGTTCTATCAACTCCTCATCAGAACAAGCCATGCAGAAGCTGATAAGGAGAAAGTTGCCCGATACCTTAATGGGTTAAGGCCAAGCATTCAGGAGGAGTTGAATTTGGTTTGAATGAACAGTATTGAGGAGGCATACTAGTTTTCCCTAAAAGTAGAGGAAAAGCTGAACAAGAAGTTTGAGAGCAGACAAAATGGAAGAGGTCATGGTGGAAGATCTGGCAAACGGTCATATGGTGGCCGAAATGAAGATCCGAAAAAGAAGGATGAGGCCAGTAGCAGTAAGAATTAGAGAGGAAATAATTCCAATCATTTCCAGGATCAGAGTAATAGAGATCAGAGAAGAAGAGGAAGAGGACAAGGATTTGGAAGAGGAGGCTTCCGTGGAACATGTTTTCACTGTGGAGAAGAAGGTCATAGGGCATTTGAATGTCCTCAGCGCCAAGGCAGAACAGACAGGAGAAATGAAGGCCAGGCCAGAGTTGCACATGTAGATGAAGATGTTAGATCATCAAATTCTAAAGATGCTAAAAGAGGAGAAACACTAATTAACAGAAAAGTCTTGCTGAGTGGTGAGAATGAACCTGAACAAAGGAGGAGCCTGTTTCGCACTAGATGCAAGTTTGAGGGTAAATGTTGTGATGTGATTATCGATAGTGGAAGCACCGACAATTTGGTGTCAGAAGAGATGGTGACAAAGTTGAAGCTCAAGAGACAAAAACACCCACATCTATATCGGATTGTCTGGGTGCAGGATGACCACAAGGTCATGGTTAGTGAATAGTGCCTAGTAAAGTTCAAGATCAACGGGTACCAAGATGAGGTACTATGTGATATCATCTCTACGGATGCATGTCATATGTTGTTGGGTAGACCGTGGCAGTTTGACAGATGTGCTGTACACGATGGTCGTGCGAATACCTATTCCCTGACAAAGGATGGAGTGCGACATAAGCTAAAGCCATTGAAGGAGACCGAAGAAAAGATATGTGGTAATGAAAGAATAACATTTGTTGATGGAAGAAAATTCCTAGATGGTATGAGGTATGAGCATGTGTGTTTTGCTTTAATTCCAAAAGTTGGTAAAGAAGAAGTAGAGGATGTACCTGTAGAGGTTGCAAATTTGTTGAATGAGTTTCAAGATATTGTATCTAATAATGTACCTGATGGATTACCACTGGTAAGGAAGATCAGTCATCAGATGGATTTGATTCCAGGAGCTAGTTTGCCAAATAAGGTAGCACACAGAATGACACCAGCAGAAAGTGAAGAGTTGAACAGACAAGTACATGAGTTATTGCAGAAGGGGTTGATTCGAGAGAGTCTGAGTCCCTGTGCTGTACCAGCGGTATTAGCACCAAAGAAGAATGGAGAGTGGAGGATGTGTACAAATTCTAGAGCAATAAACAAGATCACAATCAAGTATAGGTTTCCATTGCCAAGAATGGATGATATTATGGATTGTTTGAGTGGAGCTATGTATTTCTCTAAGATAGATCTGAAGAGTGGATATCACCAGATTCAGATCAGAGAAGGAGATGAATGGAAGACTGCCTTCAAGACAAAGGAAGGATTGTATGAGTGGTTGGTCATTCCTTTTGGGCTAACCAATGCATCGAGCACTTTCATGCGGCTCATGAACGAGGTTCTGAAAGAATTTTTGGGTAAGTTTGTCATTGTTTACTTAGATGATATTTTGATTTTTAGCAAGACATTGGAGGAACATATGATGCATATTTGTATGGTGTTTGAGAAATTGAGAGATGAGAAATTGTTGATTAATTTGAAGAAGTGTAGTTTTGTGAAGAAAGAGTTAGTCTATTTGAGATTTGTAGTTTCAGCAGAAGGTCTAAAAATGGACCTAGAGAAGGTACAGGCTATCCTTGAATGGCCTACTCCAAGGAGTGCTACTGAGGTAAGATCTTTTCATGGTTTGGCTAGCTTTCACAGAAAGTTTATCAGAAATTTTAGCAGTATTTGTGGACCCTTGAATGAAACAATGAGAGGGGATAGAAAAGAGTTTAAGTGGACGAATGGGGCAAAAAAGAGTTTTCAATTGTTGAAACAAAAAGTTACAGAACAACCTGTTTTAGCACTTCCAAATTTTAATAAGATGTTTCAAGTAGATTGTGATGCTAGTGGTACTACAATAGGAGCTGTTATGAGCCAAGAAGGTAAACTTGTTGCTTATTTTAGTGAGAAGTTAAATGATGCCAAGAGAAAATATTCTGTTTATGATCAGGAATTTTATGCTATAGTTCAGGCATTGAAAAAGTGGAGGCACTATCTGCTTCCTAAGGAGTTTGTTTTGTATACTGATCATCAAGCTTTGCAATATTTGAATAGTCAAGGAAAGTTGAATCAGAGGCATTTGAAATGGGTTGAGTTTTTGCAGAGTTATACATTTGTTTTGAAACACAAAAGTGGAAAGTCTAACAGGGTTGCAGATGCTCTTAGCAGAAGGCAACTATTGCTGACAGAGATGCAGATTGAGGTGGTTCGGTTCAAGGAACTCAAGAATTTGTATCCAGAGGATCCTAATTTTGGTGAAGCTTGGAAAGCTTGTATAGAACCTGTTACTCTAGACAGGATGAAATGGCTGGATTTTATCATCCGAGATTATATGCTATTTAGAGGGAGTCAGTTGTGCATTCCAAGAAGTTCTATGAGAGAGAATCTCATCAAAGAGAAGCATAGTGGAGGATTGGCTGGACATTTTGGTCGTGATAAAACCTTTGCTTTGGTTGGTGAGAATTATTATTGGCCACAGTTGCAACAGGATGTGAAGAAGTTTGTACAGAGTTGTAGAGTATGTCAGATGGCGAAAGGAATGAAGCAGAATACAGGGTTATATCAGCCATTACCTATACCAGAAAAGCCTTGGGAGGATATCAGTATGGACTTTGTTCTTGGTTTACCGAGAACTCAGCGGGGACATGATTCAATTTTTGTAGTAGTTGACAGATTTTTGAAGATGACACATTTCATTCCCTGCAAGAAGACTAATGATGCTGTTCATGTAGCAGAATTGTTTTTCAGAGAAGTAGTGAGACTACATGGTTTGCCAAAGACCATAGTTTCAGATCGAGATACTAAGTTTGTTGGATATTTCTGGCGGACATTATGGAAGAAGTTGAAGACAGATTTGAAGTTTAGTTCATCACATCATCCACAGACTGATGGACAGACAGAGGTGGTGAACAGAAGTTTGGAAAATTTGCTGAGATGTTTAGTTGGAGATAAGCCAATAGGATGGGATTTGATTTTACCACAGGCAAAATTTGCATACAATAATTCAGTCAACAGGAGTACTGGTAAATCACTATTCCAGATTGTATATGGAAGTAGTCCAAGAAATGCATCTAAGTTGAGAAAGATAGATAAAGGAGAAATAAGTAGTGTTGAAGCTGAGGATTTTGTAGAACACTTGAAGAACATCCATGAGGAGGTGAGGAAGCATATTACCAAGATGAATGCGCAGTATAAGGCTAAGGTAGATGAGAAAAGGAGGCATAAGAAATTTCAGGTTGGGGATGAAGTCATGGTTCATTTGTGGAAGGAGCGGTTTCTAGTTGGTACATATAACAAGCTGAAAATGAAGAAGTTTGGACCATGTAAGATACTGAGGAAGCATGATTTAGGAAATGCATATGAGGTAGAATTTCCTACTGAGTTAAATATTTCACTAGTGTTTAACATTTCAAATTTGACAGAGTATCATGAAGGAGGTGTTGAAGATGAGGTTGCAGCAGCACAATGGAGTATTCTAGCAACCAGTTCAGATATCAAGGAGATTGAAGATATACTGGATAGTCATGTTGGCAGAAGGACAAGGAATAGGACATATGAAGAGTATTTGGTCAAATGGAAATGACGACCCATTGAAGATTCATCATGGCTAACAAAAGAGGAGGTTAACCGTCTTGGTTTTCCTCTGCACACTTGAGTCGTGACAGGGTCACTTCTCAAATTACCCTCGGTGTCTGATGCAGGAGCATCTTGGGTGTAAGAGCAATCTTGCATCACCCAAAAGTATTTTTGTTTTTATATTCAATAAGGGCTATCTTGTGCAGAGTTGCTATTTATGGAAACTTGCTATTTTTAGTAAGTTGGTCTTACGATCTCAGAATGTTCTGATTTTACATGTGGAGGTTCATCTCAGTCATATCAGCCTGCCAACAAAGTTTCATGGCTATATCAGGTCTAGTTTTGAAGATATTGAAGATTTTTAGTATTGGCAGCAGGGCACAGAAACTTCGAACTCAGTTTTGAAGGCTTTAGAGGCCCTGAATGAGGTTGAAAATTTGGGTGACGGGCGCTTTGCATAAGTCAAGCCTATAGAGCACTTTGTGGCATTTCCAGAATGGGGTTATAATAGCCAATCGGGTCAATGGGTGATGACTTATGGTCTTCGGAAGTTGGGTCACCTGAAATGGCGAAAAATAATTTTTTCTTCAAAATTTTTGTTTGGGTTTCAAAACTCATTTTGAGCCGACTTTGATGTAATAAATTGTAAAATAAAATAATTCTAAGTTTGGTCGTCCCTAAGGGCTAAATTTCTAGAACCTTCTCGGGTGGTGGAAATTGCCTATACAAAGAAGGCCCGTAGTATTGTCTAGGGTAGTTCTGGGTAGTAGATCTGGGTATTGATTGGAGGCTTTGTCCTACAGAATATTATAAGGGAATGCCCATGTGGCTTTGCATATTGTAATTCTGAAAGTTTGTAATTCCACATTTGTGGAGATAATAAGAAGCCAATTTTCTGTTCTTGCATATTATTGTTGTTGTTTCTCTATTTCTGTTATGTGTTTGTGGTATTAAGGGGAGCACCCTTCATCACAACCTAATTACAATAGGCACATAACCTTTACATCATTAGAATATAATCGCAACTCAAAATGCTAACAGTCGGCTGCTTACTCTATTCTTCTCTGGTGCACACTAGCTGTGTAACTTCAACTGTCTATATCTTTCTCATACTTGCATATCTAATTGTGCACTCATAGACTAAGCATGAATATAGTCTCAAAAACTTATCTTCTAGGGTGCATACCATAACTCGGTCATATGCACATGCGTTGATGCTCTGAGCTTTAGGTACTCTGTATACTGTCCATTCTTCAACTCTTAGCCAATTTTTGATCTTCTTAACAAGTGTGTTGACTCCAAACTACTATATGAATTTGTTGCCATAATGACAACACTATATCAAGTCATATACACTAGTATAGCCAACTTTCTAACAATCTCCCCCTTTGTCATTGATGGCAACAAAGGAATATGGCCAAGTTGCTAACTATTCCGTAATACAATTTTTTTTTGTCTTATATCTCCCTTATACATAATTTCTATCTTATATCTCCTTATACATATCTATAAACCATATTCTAGACATAGTCCTCCTTTGACATTAATGACAAAGGTGTGTGAAAGATGTATCTACAAAAACTTACTATAATAAAACATCCGGATATGCTATTTGTAGGTTTTGGATCTCCTTCTTCCAAAATGTGATTAATGAATTCACAATCTGGAGATGGGCGCATAATGAATACTGCAACTTCTCCATCTTCTCCAAATATGTGCTAGGACCTTGATCATATGTTACCATGGTGGCATCGATCTCCTTGATATTCTAATTAAGTATGTCTAATGAGGGCGCAAGAGCATTCCTTAGCTGAGTCTGCCTAGCCCTTATCTTGGTCATCTCTTTTTATGCCTTCTCAATCTTCTCTACCTATCCTTAGTAGATATTATTACACATGTTTACCTCAATAGATGGATCTTCCACTGATTTCCTTATGCTATCTATTATGGCTTTTGCCTCTTGAATTTTCTTGTATATATCACCAGTCAACTTGTCCTAGTTCATACAGTCAGCAATGATATTTTTTCCCTTTGCTGCAAATTCCTTCAAGGATGCTTGACCAACTTTTAGTGAGCTCAGGTCAAGTGCATAGTTGCTAACCAATTTATTCAATCTCTTCTTCAAGTAATTCTCCTCTACAACTAAGGATGCAAATTATTCTAGGCTAGAGAAACTATTCTTGAACTGTGAAATTACCGAGCTGACATCATCAACAAAGTGTACGTTGGACACTTTTTATCTGCTGGTAACAAGCTATTCAGGATGTTCACTGACTCTACAAGGAGGGGATTCCTCATCACTTGTTTCTCCTTGGCCTTCTCCATAGCTAAGACACTGAACTTAATTAGGTCTTCTTCTCCCCATGAATCCAAACTGGTTGTGTCAGGTGTCAAACTTGACAACAATGCTGCTGAGGGAGGTGGAGTGATAGGAGTATTGTCCATAGCTTCCTCTTTTACCTTGATCACTTCAGCTGATGGTTCATTTCTCTTTACTTCTTTTTCTATTTCTTTTTCTTTTCCTTCTTTCTTTTCTTCCATCTTTTCTTTTTCTTTCTTTTCTTCTTCTTTTTCTATTTCTTTTTCTTCTTCCATATTTGTCATATCTTTAGTCATTACTTCTTGTGGATTGGGAGAATTGTTACCACATAAAATTTTAGCTTCTTGTGTGCTCACAAAAGCTTCTTCAAACTTGTCCAATTCAGTGTTAGTGGCCACCATGGCTATCTCTATATTATCAATGATAATGGTGCTATCCTTTAGTGACTCTGTCATGGGTGTAGACTTATTTGCTTCTGTTTGTGTTTCAACTACAGAAGCAGAGTCTTGAGGACCTATCACTGATGCATTAGTGGGCTCTGCCACCTTGAATTTCTTTGAGGGTACTTGTGCTATAGGCATAGTAGCTAGATACATGTGTTTATTCATAAAGACCTTCTCAAAGGCTTTCTCTATTTCTTTTGCAACTAATTCATAGTTCTTGTCCATAATGTGCAAAGTCCTTGACTTGGTTCTGAGGTGTGGTTTTACCAGATCTAACAATAGATATTTCTCTTCTAAGGAGCATACTGGAAGGGTATCATCTAGAATCTTTTCCCTTATCCTTAAATCCTCTTCAATGGCCCATCTCTTTTGGAATTCTAAGATATTCCATACATTATCAGGAATCATGGTCTTTAGTTCCAAGACTATCTTCTTGAACTTCAACATGTGTTTGAATATCATTCCATGTATCTCTGATTTGTCTATCTCACTATATTTTCATAAAAATTTTCTACTTGATCAATTCTTCCCTCATCAATTATTCTTGCACTTAGCACACTGAGATTAGGTTTGAAACTTACTTCAAGAGGTGCTTGTGAGTTCTTTCTATTCCTTGTTACTCTTGAGGATGGATGACCAATGCTAATTTCTTTCTTCCTCTTAGGCATTTCCTTATACTTAGGAGGAGTAGTAAGGTCAATGGTTTCTTTGGGCATAGAAGGAGTAACATTAGTTTTACCCTTCTGTTCATCAGATTTTTCTATCTTCACCTTCTTCAACTTAGGATCATCTAATTCTGCCTTTGCTGCATCTGCACTCTCTAATTACAAAGCAATCTTTTGTTCCCTTGCCTTGTCTAGGTCTGCTTGAGACACTCCATGAATTCTCAAGATCTCTAAGGTAATATTAGCAACCTTCCTTTCTGTTGTTGCGCTGTTTAACACTACATCAACTTCTCAATCAAAGTCTAGGGCTCTTTTTCTCTTCAACCACTCTTAATTCAAATGTAATGAGAGATCTTCAAAGTTTTGTGTACTTTAAAGTGGAAAATCTTCCATTAATGCTTGCCCTGTAAACCAGACTGTCACTTGAAATTTTCTATCTTTCATTTTGCAAACAATCAGCTAGTGCGCTCTTGCACATAGATTCTACTAGTCTCCAAAAGCTTAAGTCCAAAGGCTCATACTCTGAGAGTGAGTATACCAACCGTGCAGGGGGCTAGAGCTAAACTAGCTCCCCCTATGACCTTGAGGGCCATTCATCCAGATGTAGAGGGTGCATCCACTATGGATGCATCCAATACATACTCATCAACCTTGTCCTTCTTTGTTTCTGACCAAATCAAGCTCGCATCCTCTGAAGCTTTAACAAAATTGACTTCTCCTTCAGGATCCAAAATTGGTTCTTTGAGCTTTTTAGGGCTTTCTTGACCTTGCATCCTTGATCTGCAAAACTTTGAGATGTGTCTAGCCTTGTTGCAAGAGTGACAAATGACTGGAGGCCTTATATTCCTCAACGCATTAACATGAGTCACCATTTTACATTGTCTAGCTGAGTGACCATTATAGTTACATATCTAACATGTAACATTCTGAGAACTTCTTTCATTTGAATGATTCTGATTTCTTTGATTATACTAAGTCATGTTCTTTTGACTTGTCTTGTAATTCATAGCTCTATGACCAAATTTATTGCATGAATAACAGTAACCATTGAAAGGTCTTACCTCTGTACAGTTCCTTGCTATGTGTCTATACTTGTTACATGCATAACAAGTGAGGTCTATTGGCTTGCGCTCATTCTTAGGTGGTTCAATATGATCCTTAGTCTATCTTCCAATCATCCTTAGCATCAAAGGTACCTTTTGGTGCTTTCATTCTTGCTCACATGTTGTCAATTTGATTTTTTGCTTCATTGTATCCAATGAAGCTAGTATCTCCTTTAGCTCTTCTTGCATATAACTGAGATTCTATCAAATTAGAACTGGTGTGTAATTTATCAATGTGATTCTTAGCATCTTTCAATTCAAATTCCAAGCTTTCTTTGTTGTTCCTTAGCTCAGAGATTTCCATGTTTTCTTACCTCAGTTCTTCATTCAGTTGAAGGTTCTCTTTGATCTGTTCATCATAGACTTCTTGATTGTTTGTCAACTTATCTTCAAATTCTTCAAGTTGTTCTTTTAAGGATGTATTTTCTTCATTTATCTTCTTGACCATTGTCCCTAGATCACTGCTGGAGCATTATTTCAAATCCTTTCGTAGCCTTTTTATGACTAATTGAGCATCACTGACTTTTTCTTTTAGTTCTTCAATTTCTCTTTTAGATTTGTCCAGGTCTTCAAGAGCAGCTTCAAAATTTCTTTTCAGATGTTTCATTTCTACTTTGTCCATGATCTTCTCAACTGGTAAAATTATTTGCTGAGGACCAGAGCTATGATACCAATTGTTAGGAATGAGAACACTGACTGGGCGGGTGAATTAGTGTTCACTGTATTTTATCATTTCACTTAATATTTAAACTGAACTTAAATACTTAAGTACTGAAATGAATATCCACATAAACATGAAACATGAAATCAACACATAAAACCAATATGGTTACGGGGAAACCCAAATAGGTAAAAACCCCGGTGGGAATTGACACCCACTAATATTTTGTACTAGTGTTTTATGATCCTTGTTAGAAGATCCTTAACCATGTTAGGAGTTTCTTTACAATGCATTAAGTACAGTGGACCTTGTCAGGAGTCTTTTACAATAGTCCCTATTAGGGGAGTGGATGCACTATCCTAAAGCTCACTACTCAAGTGGTGAAGGCTACAACCTTCTGATCTCATATATACACTATATCTGCTGGATGAACTGTCACTGTGACACTGCTTGTTGGATCAGTTCCTTTGATGTGCTGATGCTTTGACCTCTTGCAAAGCTCTAATACATCTTATAGTCTCTTAGCACACTTCTACTCTACTTATCACAACTCTAGATCAACTTGCATACTAATTACAATGGGTGCATCTCATATTTATATGCGCATACAAAACAAACAACTAGGTCAGCCCTTAAACCTATTACATACAATGCTTCCAAATGAATTGGCTCAAGCGTGTTTACAAACAAACATATTTATATGTTGGCAACCTAATTACAATAGGCACATAGCCTTTACATCATTAGAATATAGTCACAACTCAAAATGCTAACAGTCGGCTGCTTACTCTGTTCTTCTCTGGCACACACTGGCTGTGTAACTTCAACTATTTGTATCTTTCTCATACTTGCATATTTGATCATGCGCTCATAGACTAAGGATGAATATAGTCTAACCAACTTATCATCTAGGGTGCATACCAAAACTCAAACATACGCATGTGTGTTGATGCTCTGAGCTTCATGTACTCTGTATACTGTCCAATCTTCAACACTTAGCCGATTTCTGATCTTCTTATCAAGTGCGCTAGCTCCAAACTACTATATGACTTTGTTGCCATAATGACAAAATTGTATCAATTCATATACACTAGTATAGCCAACTTGCCAACATGGGACTGCGACTCCATAGGGTGGCCACAACCCTCTTTGGGACTTTGACCCACTATGGGTGCCATGACCCCTTTGTGACTATGACCCCATGAGAGGTCGCAGTCTCCCAAAGTGGGCTCGACCCTCCCCTCATATATGGGGTTTTCAAAAAGTAAAACAACAGTTTTTCTTTAAAAAAAAACAAAACAAATTAAAAACAAAAACACAAAGTTTTTAAATAGACAACTATATATATATATATATATATATATATAGACACACACACACACACACAATATCTTAGTCATCCTCCATGGATGAAGAATGCCAAACATGCAGCAAAAAATATGAAAGGAGAAGAAAAAGATAAAATATAGGATGAAAGTAAATTAGTAAAAAACTATAAAGATAAAAATAGATATTTATAGATTATGTTTTTAATTGGAACTCAAATGATATTAAACTTAATTTAGTTGTCATATTTGACTTTTTAAGAAAATTTTTATTTCCCTTTAATTTATTAATTACATTAAATGAGATATTTTTATGTGACCTTTTTTAGATAGGTTGATTTTTAGATTTTATTGTTGGGTTTAATTTTATTTAATACTTTATTGTGAAGAAAGTTTAATAATCCAAATTAAATTTAGTAAATTAATTAATTTAGTCTATTGTAGACTAAATAAGTTTACCAAGTAAGTTTATTATTTATGTAATTGGGTTTAATACTTAAATAGTTTCATTAAGGTTATATCGAATAAATTTAAATAATTTGAAACTATTATAAGCCTAAACATTGTTATACTCTTATTTATGTTTAAATTTTTTTTATTATAATGTGAACCATTATAAGGGGATATTTGAAATATGATAATTATATAATTTATAGTTAGATTATTATTAAACCCTAGATCAATTCCTATTTAATTAGGAACTTAATAAAAGATGAATGTATTAGTAATTTTATTAAAGATCAAGTTATGTGTATAATCATTAAGGGTTAATTTGATTAAAGACAAACTACTTATCCACTATAGTACTCCTACTAGTAAATCAATTAGTGACTTTTAGTGATATGAAAAAAACAAGGGTTCCCATGTCGGAGTTCCATTTGAACTCCACTGGATATGTGGTCTTCCCAGTGACAACCCCAATGTGAGTACTTCTCCAGTTCTGCAAGTAACTAGGCTCGCTCAACTTTGCACTCGCATTAACTGTTGATGATCCATCACACATACATATATCAATCATGGGTTTTCCAATCAATCAAATGCAGAAAAATGGGGTAAAAACATGAAAAAACACTAACCAAAATTGCCACGAGGTGTTCCCACAAGTGTTACATAGACTACTTTTCCAAATAGCTCATTGAGGTTGTCCACGATTCCGGCATGGAAATCGTTCAAATTCAACATATTTTTCTTTTGGACTACAACAAAACCTTTTATAATCTCCTTTCCCTCCATAGTTTTTGATGATTTCTTCATATGACAATCGCCTGAATTAGATGCCCAAACAATATTGTGGTTCTTCAACAATTGCTTGAATTTGTTTCGAAAATCTTGATGTGGTGGAGTAGATGCCCAAACAATACTGTGTTGTTCAACAATTGCCTGAAATCTTTTTGAAGGATTTTGATGTGGTAAAGGGAATGCCAAAAGAGGCATTATATAAGCTGTGTTCATTTAACTTGAGAACCAGTCTTCTTTCTGAAAATGAGTCACCTTTTTTGATTGCAGTGTTTTGACAAATGAGTCTCATGCTTATCTTTCATAATAAAAATGGAAAACAAATCTTACAAAATTTCTGCAGTAGTTCACCGCCTGCAAGTTGAGGGATGCTTCGTGCGATGGAGATGTAGATGATGGGCTTCTGTCTGGATTGACTTTTCATCTTTACATATGTTGAAACACGTTTGCATCATGTATATTTTCTCTTTAAAACTGGCTTTTTAAATGGTGAATTTTTTTTTATTATAAATCAACATCAAAATAAATTTATTTTTTAAATTATTTTTTCATGATTTCTATTTTTTTAATTTATAAATCGTTAAAAATCTTAAGTTTTTTTTCTTATATAAAGATATGTTTCTATTATAAATTAAAAAATTAACTTCAAATTTAATATTTATTCTATTTCTCTATATATCGTTCTAAATTTAATGTTTCTTTTGATTAATTAAGATCATTCTACATATTAAAATTTTAGGTCAAGCTCATAAAGTCAAAAATAAGGATGAGATGAAGATTATATATGTTTGCATGTTTCAATCAATATAATAGGATAAAATTCATTATAATGTGAACTATATAAAATAATCAGTTTAACTCATTGTAATTTATCTCCATGACGTGAAAAATAATAACTTTACCTTGAAATGCACAATTTATAGGGATTGTATATCAAAACTTTTACAATATCTTATTCTCAACATACAATTTACTATATAATTAATCAAATTATTTTCATGAAAAAATAATAAAATGTATAATGTGGATGCAAGTTTAGAATAAAATTAATGAAAAAGATAACCTCAAATCATGAAAATTAATCAAAAAAATATTACACAATTATTTTTTGAAGCCCTCTATTGTACGAAAGAATACATTTGTTAAATTTTAATTTGTAATGATAATCAAAACATCAAACCGGAAGAACCACCAAATTTGATAAATTTATAAAAAAATCTTATACCAAATTCAAATTTAAAAAATGTTTAGCCTATGCGAGATATTTTCCTTTCATTCTGTGCATGTAATAGACTTTGTACTTGGGTCAAGTTGAGGCCCATTAAATAAACTACAATTTACTAAAAGATTAAGCAATGCAGGAAATTTCCTTTCAAGTCGATCCCATTTTTTTAAATCGTCAACCCTAATAATGAAAATAGAAAATAAATTGGTATTCAATATTCCTGTAGACAAATAGTTGTTGACTTGCAAAATTCCAAAGAGTCAGCTTGTTGGAAAGTGATGTTTTGAGAGCACTATGGATCACTTAAGGGTTGTCATTTATAGCAACACTTATGTTGGAGTGATCACATGAAGTGATTATAAGTGTGGGAGACATAGTCATGAAAATGACTAAGTACAGAATCAAAATAATAGTATACTACAGTACAGTTTTGGTTAGTGAAGGTGATATATGATATATCATGGCTTGCAAACTTAGAGGAACACATTTTGTGATATGTTTGACCTTCAGTTAAGGTTGCATATGTTTTAGTATTGATATCATGAAGTTACAACGTTATGAAGGTATGCGAAGATAGAGAAACAGTGAAACAAGGCATATGAACAATCACGATGATTAAGGGAAGGCAAGATGGAATGGTAACGTGCTATGTTAGATGAAGGTTGTATATTGCTAACACTTTGGTAATATAAGTTGGCCGACTTAGTATTTATTATTTGTATAAGTAACTATGATATTTTGTGATGTATTTGAGATCCAACTAGATGGCAGAATTGATAAAGTATAGAGTGTTTTAAGGAAGCGATAAGTGTAAAACTATGTGATAGAAATGGATATGTGATGAATGAAAATTTGGGATATTAGAAAAGGTAGATAGTAGATGTGAGATTAGAGATTGACAAAGTTATAATTGGAACTATCAAAGCATAACAGATGCTTATATTGTTCACTCTTGGAGAACACTTTTGTTACTGAATTATTGATTGTAAGAGTTGTAAGCTCAGTATACCTTTAACATGGTTTTTGTATACCCCTAACAAGGTTTTGTATTCCTCTAACAAGGAAATGTACTATGTAATAAATATTCAGCTCCTAATAGGGCTAGATCTCCTAACAAGGATTCAATATTTTAGTGCATAGTTGTGGGTACCATTATCACTGGGGTTTTCCCTTGGCCAGGGTTTCCTTGAAAACAAATAATGGTGTTATGACTTATGTGTTGTGTGTTTATGCTCTTTTCATTTCAGCATTGATATGGTTTATTTACAATTGGTTGAAGTTTAATTTAAAGTGTTGTAATACTGATTCACCCCCCTCTCAATATTACTTAATCAAGTAACAATTGGTATTAGAGCTATTGGCCCTTGGAGAGAAAGCCTAAAAACTTAAGGGAGATCAGAATGGATTCAAAAAGTTTGCAAGAGAACTTTGAAGCAACACTTGATGACGTAGACAAAGAAAAGATTGAGAATGGTGAATTGAAATTCAAATTAAGAAGAGCAGAAGGTTTCATTAAGAAACTCAAGGAATATCTTGAATCTTCAAGAAGTCAAAGACAAGACCTTATAGATAAGATCAAATAAGACTCATACAATGATACATCAGACCAAGTAAAGAATCTAGAGTAAGCAAAAGAAGAAATCAATTTTATGATGATTAAAGAAATTCAACATGAAAAGGATGCAAGATACAAAGTTGAAGAGACACTAAAAGAAGCAAATCTGCAGATAGGACAAATGAAGACTAAACTTGATCACTACAAGGAGAAATGTTAGGAATTGGAGAAGTAAAATTAGATCATTAAAGGTGAACTCACTCAATCCAAGTTACACATTGAGAAGTTACACATGAGCAGTGATAAGATTGATGAACATAGAGAAAGATAGAAACCTAAAGGAGACATGATTGGAGTTGGATACCATGAAGGAGAATGTTCTAAAACTCATGAAGAAACACATGAAGCAAAGAATGAATAAATAACTACTCTTGAGAGACCTAGAGATTAGATCAGACCTTTTAGAGGTAGATGCTTTGGATGCAACAAACTTGGACACATGAAAATAGATTGTAGAGGTAACAATCCTTTCAAACCCTTTACTATTTATTGTCATAATTGTTATGCATATGGACACAAAAGGAAGAATGTACAGGAAACCTAATCAGTCTAGATATAAACAAGATTACATCAGAGAAGAATCAACAATGAAGATCACATGCTACAAATGCAATAACTTTGGGCATACTGTAAGGTATTGTAAGCTACAGGTTAATTAGGATAGAAGACCACCTACATGCTTCAAATGCAACAACTTAGGAAACATAGAGAAGTTTTGCAGGTATAATGGAACGAACAATAGAAGAGGACCACCACCTGTGGTTATAAAGAAGAATATTGGTGATAGTGGTAAAAGTATTGGTGAATACATGGATGAGTTCAAGAATCATTTCAAGAAACCAAGAAATGAAGATGATGAAAAGATATGGAAGGTAAAAGATTTCAACAAAGCATTGGTTTAGGGAGAGACAGTAGATGCTACTATGTCTTCGCATGATGTTGACATTACTTCATCAACCTAGAAGGCTGCATGGCCTTAGGCAGAGCATTGGATGCAGACACCAGATTATATCCAACCCCTTATTATGTAGAATAAGCTCATGTGAACTTAGATATGGTGTGTAGAGACACTTTGTAGATAATGTTTGAGATTGTAGCACTTGGAGATTCATATCCTATGTTTGCGAGACTTATGTTGGTTGGAAAACATGTGAAGTTGAGCTAACTATGATTAATGCACTTACTCAACCAACGATGGATAAAATACCCTAAAGCATATCATTTTATCACCATTTGATAATCAACGACCAAGGATATCAGAGTTAAGAAGCATTACAACCATCTAGCAACTACATTGCGTGATCGCTTGAAGAAAAAGTTTTGAATTTTGGCATATTGAAGGTATTTAGATCATTTACTCTTTCAAGAAGATAAGGATGCACCTATGATATTTGATGTTGTTTATAGACCAAGGTATAAGTTTAATAGGCACCCATTTAAGTCTTGTGAGGATGATCAGGAAGGAGGATTTTTGCAAACCCCTTATAGCATGTTACACATTGAAGATATTAGGGCTTACATTCATTGTAAGTATGAGACCATAGGAGATGCATAAATCTATAAGGAATTAGGAGAGATAATAGAATCTGATGGTAAAATGAAAGAAGAGTTCAAAAATATAGAAGATCAATCTATTATTAAGATAACCCGCCTTAATGAGTTCTACAAAACTAAATGGCTCAAGATCATTCTAAGTAGAATCTATGATCAATTAATTTGGATAGGAGAGAAACCTATTAAGATGTGTAGCTATTTGATTCATGAAATAACCAAATTAGACAATACTGGAGCCCTCCCTATAGCAGAGAAAAATATCAGGAAATAAGTAGAAACCCTAACTCATTCTAAATGGGATAAGAGAGCGATGACTTTGAATGACATCTTTCAGCAAGATGTGAGATTGGTAGCAATGATACTAGGATATAAGCTATACTACAACAATAGAGCTAATTCTATGTTAGCAGGAGTAATCATGATGGCCTACATAATGGTTAAGGAAAACACAAAGTATAACCTATGCGAGATCCTAGCACAATAGTTCTTAGAAACTGTGAGGATTATCAAGAAAGATAAGTCAAAAGCATTTAGGTTTGGATCACTTATGATCCACATGTACATCCACATAGAGAACAAATTTCTAGGAATTCACCCTAGAGCATGGAAGGATAGTGTACTTATCGGCATACAAATCTCAGAAAGCCATCGAAGTTAGAATAAAAATTGGGTAGATGGTGAACTGTTTGCAATGACAAAAATTCTTCAAAGACAAATGAAGGAGAGATACAAGATACCCGAGGAGATAGTTGAGAAGTATAAAGACACAATCTGTTTCATGGTTGAAATTGACTATGTGTGCTTTGAAGTAGTAGAACCAAGAAAGAAATGGTGCTACCCTATGGGGTACGAGGTTAGTTCTGAGATTCTCACAATGCAAGTTGAACATGTACTAGTAACTAAGATAGATACATTTGAAGAGAGATGGGGAACTTACTTGGAAAAGTCAACAAAAGTTAGAGAAGAATAGGATAAAGGGACAAGGAAAAGGAAGATTGAGAAAATGGTTGATGACATTTCTATGAAGGCAGGAATTGCTAAAGAGAAACTAAAATAAGTAAGGACAAAGATGACAGAAGGATCCTCTAGCTTGGTAATTGAGGCACATCCTCTTTTTGAAGTAGAAAAGACATTAAGTCCTACTCTTAATGTAATAGACTTATCAATCACTCCTAAGAAGATTGCACAAGAGGTTACACCTATGATCACACCTAGGAGATTTGAAAGATTTAACAAACCAAGTAGCCCTAAGAAACAAAAGGTAGAAGTAGAAACAAAGAAGAAAGAGGAAATGGTGACGAAGAATAAAGAGGAAAAATAAGAACAAAAGAAGCCACAAAATTTATGGAAACTAGATATTAAGATATTGCAAAAGAGGATAATCAGAGATAAAAATCTATAGACATTGAACATGTATTATGAAAGGTATGACTCTAAAAATCAGTCAGTAATTGAGGACATAGTAATTGAGCACTTGTTAGTCTACAAGAAGAATTTTCTAGAAAGCAAAGGCAATATTCCAAAGGACTTGTATAACAAGTTGGAAATTAGAAAATAATTAGCACATTAAGAAGATGAGACTATAAGAAATAAGGCTATTGAAGACATGTTGCCTGTAGTCTCCATACAAGAAAGGGATAGAATCATTAAAGAGTTGAAACCTCTACTGAGAACAAAGGCCAGAATTGTGAAGATAATGACAAGGAAGTATGATGAGGTCATAGAAGACACACATAAGGCATTGGACCAAATTCTTATGGGTGACATGCCTGAGAAGACTATTATCATATTCTTACACATT
The DNA here is from genome assembly GCA_027943335.1 of Chamaecyparis obtusa. NCBI lineage: Eukaryota > Viridiplantae > Streptophyta > Pinopsida > Cupressales > Cupressaceae > Chamaecyparis > Chamaecyparis obtusa. The sequence continues at coordinate 3,420,648 of BSBK01000711.1, read as the reverse complement.
CTTAGATTGGTAACCTAATTACTAGATGATGCTACAATACCCTAGTTTGTGTTATTAGGTGATCTTATTTAAGTTTGTATTCATTTCATTGTGAAGATTTCATGAAAGAGAAAGGAAATAAACTTCTACATCTAAAGATTACACATGCATGTATTAGTGATATGTATGTTGTACAAAAGGGAAAGAACTGGAAAGAGAAAAGCATCTATCTGAGCTCACATAGACCATAAGCATAGCCATTACTAGAATTGAATGAATGAGTATAGATATACATGAATAATAAATTTAAATACTGGGGTACTAGACATTGCCTGGTAATGGTGTCCAAATTTGATCTTGTCTAGAGAGCTCCCATAGTCCAGAACCTACAAGAAGAGAAAAGGAGTGATGGGTTAGATCCAATGGATCTATGTAATGGATGGTATCACAATATTCACAGAACACATATATACAATCAGCCATGCACCTCTGGGAAAGGTTGTGCTCAGGGCATATGTATCAAAGCTCCAAAGACAAAAGAGGCACCATGTTTTCACTGACGTGTTTGTTTCATGTGCAGATAAAAGAGGAGTTGATATAGCAATAGCACTAATGAATGGCCTTGACCCTTGATGTAGATCATGATAGGAAAACCACAAGTTTTCTATCAGTGACTGCATCAAGGGCCAAGAGCACCCAAAATACAAAATAGAGGAACATCCAGCTGATGCAACATCAATGAGGACACTTAAGGATCATGAAAGCAGAATCATAGAAGCAGAGGAAAAACATGAAGGTGAAAATGGTAGAGTGATTATAGGTCATTGTAACACAAGGTAAAAACATGAGTATGTCATCTTCCAAGAGTATCAAATAGATCTCATTAAGCACAATGAATCATTGTCAAAATAGAGAAATAAGAGTACAATTCTGCATGTCAAAGGAAGGGCACACCACAACATAATATGCTCCAAGGATGCATTCAATACATTGATATTATGGCATGGACATATCAAAATATGTGTGATGTAGCATGACATGATAAATCAAATATTAGCACCAAATAAGAAACAAAGATCATCAATATTGTAGCATGAACATGACAGATATGATAAACCGAGATCAACAGAGGCATGGCATAGTAAATCATTGATGAAACTAAGTAAATAGTTAGATACATCACCCTATCTTTCTCATAGGCTTAAATATTTTGAGCACATAAGCATTCATGAACAAGATTTCATGTTCCAAGCATTATGCAAGGAATCAAAATACTAATCTTCTCAAAGATGCCGATCAAATGGTAAACTTTCAGATAGTAGGAATCCCCATGAAGACAAAAAAAACATGTAAAATTTAATGGCACCAAGTTAACATATGCATCACAGACTTTCAATAATATTGTAACATCATCACAATAGCAACAGCTGGCATCAAGACATTAATGGTGATGTTACTTGTCATTGTTCACGGCACAAGTCCAAGAGCTCATAGATTCTATGAGTAGTGAAAATAGAGCATTAAAACCATGGAAAACAGAGAAGATACAATATGAATCTAATCGGGTTACACAGAAGTCAGAGAGAAAGAACATTTGTAAACATTATGATACCAAGCATCAAAAATAGTATACAGATTGGTGCCAATATAATAGAGGATCGATGGTAGAGAAATGAAGATCATAACATCTATTCAACAAGGATGCTCTCGGGCTCTCATAAATTCAATAGTGGAGCAATGAATGGATGATAGTGAAGACAGAGGAATACATAGTAGTAGAAAAAATGCCAGTCATCATAAAATTAATGCAAGTATCAATGATACTTAGTGGTCCCCAACAATTTCAATACCTTGCTGCATACCAAAACTGAAAGCGTGATATTCAGAGAGGAAAAATAGAAACACAAAGGATATTCACAGGATGGCATAGTAATCAACAGTGAGTTCATTCAAATATGGCACCTTAGGCCTACTCACATGCTCTACAAATAGAGATTCATAATGACCTCAAACACAATAGTAGAGCATGATCAAAACCAGTGAATGCAAAGTAGAGGATGGTGCCCACAAATGCGAGTCTTCACCATAACATTCAAGGCTTATATAATATATGGGAAATCCATAATGCTTTGGGTTCATAGAAAAGTTTTCAATGGTGCTCTAAACCAAAGCATAAATAGCACAGTCAAAGTCAAATACCAGTGATAATAGCAAAGCAATGGCTATTCATGAGCAGGGAAAAGGTAGTAAGTAAAGGAATGACACAACAATGCTGACAAGGCCTGAGCATAGAAAAAAACATAGCATGGTACTCTAGCTTGCAGACCACAAGTTGCAAGATCATAAGTAGGATGCGACCCCAAATCAAAAGTAAACAAAACTCCAAAAGCCTGCATAATGATCAAAACATGGTGCCCTATCTATTTCACAAGCTAAAAAACCATACATAGCATCACATATTTCAAAAGAGGCATCAATTAAACAAAAGAACAATGATTCCTTAGCTCACGGGACATGCATCAAGGTAAACAGAGAAACAATGACCAATTCAAAGCATTGACGCCATGGTTTCAAATGCTAATGAGCTCCCTGAATAGAGATAAGCACAAGCCAAAATAGTGAACATGTTAATGAGACAAAAGCATCGATAGTGCTAGGATTGAATGACCCGTGGGTTCAAACCAATGAACAAAAAGTAAAGATCATCAAGCAAGATGTCAATGTATGCTTCCAGTAGTGGTATCCAAACACAAAGGTGCAAACCAAAATCATGATCCCATTCACCATTAAGAAATAGGGCATAGAAAAGAGCAATGGTGACATATCTATTGAGTCCACGGGAAAAGGAAAACAAGTAAAGTTGAAGAGGATAGGTCATTCACGGGTCCCCAATTGGGTTATAATCAGCAGCATGCTCTACATTCAAAATGTTATTAGGGTCAAACCATGCCATCGATGCAATAGTGTATAAAAAGAGGCAACGATTTGATCAATGCAATGCATTGATGCCTCGACAGTCACTCAGGCCTCCATCAAAAAAAGAGCTCGTGGGTCACTTGCTTCTAGACATGGCTGTGCCCTAAGCAGGAACCAAATTCATAGATGCCCTAGCTAAAACATCATAGGAAGCAGTATATGCTTCAAGTGTAGAGCCCTAACCGAAGATCATCGGGCTTCCTCATAAATGCAGAAGTAAAAGACATAGTGCTATAAAATAAAATGAAATAATCGGGATGCTATGCCCTAAAATTTGGAAATGATACAAAGATTCACGTAATCAAATGAATGCCAGTATTCTAAAATCAATTACAAAATACATAACAATGTGCCCTCGAATCAATAGTAAGATGAAAAGTTGAATTCCAAAAGAAAACACCTACCTCTATAATGCCATGAAGCACGAGTAGCTATTTTTGAATCCGAGTTCAGTGAACTACTAGTGAAGGGGGAAACTTGCTAGGTGCCAAGATGGGAAGTCCACAATGTCAAGGGTTTCTTCTGCGAGAGGGTTTTGATAATATTATTTGGTCTTTTTCTCCCCTTTCTTAGGGTTGAGAATACATTAATTATTCCTCGTGCTAAAGTTCTTTTGAAAGCATGTTTTTATAATGAGTTAATTAATATTTTCTCCCCCCTTTGGGTTGAGATTTTATTGATTTTTTTTTATTAGGTGCTTTTGGTATATGCACATTGTATTTAAATGTAATTATTCCAAGGTATGTCTTCCCCATCTTTGGGTTGAGGACTATTTTGAAATGCATTTAAGTCCACATATTTTAGCATAGGGTTATGGCTTTTAATGTAGCAGTCATTGCACATTTCATTGTAAATTCTAATAGTGGTGTTTTATAAACCATTGTCAAAATATTTTGGTGCATGACTTAGTGGGTAGAATGGTCTTCTTTGACTATCTATTTTTAGGGACCCCATTTTTTCTACCGCCCTAGAAACCCAGGAATCTGGCATTTGAATTATGATACAACTTCATGGGTCTATTATTGATCTTTTTTCTATTCTTAGGAGGTAGTGGAATTTGAATGCAGATTCCTAGGTTTTAGTTATATAACTCTCACTTTTGGTGATTGAGGTTAGCTCTTCATTCTATTCTCTCTGATATGAGTGTTGTAGCTCTGAGAGACACAATTGTACTTAGTTTCTTTTCAGCAATGAAAATTGATCCTTCTTGTTCCCCTACAATTTTGGATTTTCTTTTTGAATCACATGTAGGATTACTGTGATGTCTTTGTATCCTTAATCCTTATGTTGATCCAATTTGGTTTTCAAGAATTCATCTTAACTCGGTAGTGTAACTTGTGTGTAATTAAGAATATCAAAATTGTGGAGATTTCTTCCTCTTTTGCGTTTCAAGTACCTTGTTTCATTAAGAGTTTAAGGAAGTGGAATCAAGTTGTGAGTCAAGTTTTTCTTTTCTATTGGAGTAAACTCATTTCGGTTGTGGATCTTCTTTCAAATTCAGTGGATCACCTTTGTTTTCATTTAGTTTCAATTGTTTATTTCATGCATCCTCCTCCCTTTTCTCCTAAAAGTTAGTAAGTTTTTCAAGTAATCCAAAGGGAAGCTGACCCTTAATCCAGAGGTCTATTCTTAGATAGGTTACCCATAGCCTGAGAATAGTCCCATGTTTCATAGGATTGCTAGGTTTTAACAATTAGAAAATTGGGTGCAATCCTTAGTGACAACGGTTTTTGGCACACCCGATGGGACTGAAGACTCAGTGAGTTAGATTTCTAAGAAGATTTATGCATGTTATTGTGTGGTATGAGCAGTGACAGTGTTTTGAAATCATACCTAGTGAATCTAATCTTGTTTCATGCAGACCAATACTTAAGCTTATGAGTGGGATCTCAACTAGGCAGAGTAAGAATCCTTTTGTGCATGTGGAGCTACCATCCATCAAAAAAAGGTCTAAAGTAGCCCAAACTAGTGCATCAAAATCTACAAATCCTACTCCTAGTCCTACTCCTAATCTTTCTCACATTCTTGCAACCACTTCCCAAATTCAGCCAGTGCAAGAAGCACCAGCAATTCAAGCTCCCCTTAATCCTCCAATGGCTAGACACCATCCTTTTGTAGCCTTCAATCAAGGCAGCCCCTTGAATTTGTAGTAGCATAATAACATACCTATATCAGCTCTTAAAAGCTTTCCTATTTTCATAGGAGAGGATCAAACCTCCACTATTGAGCATATAAGAGATGTGGCATCTCTCTGTGCCCTTCGTAATATAACCCAGGATAATGTGGCCATGAGATTATTGGTAGCTTCCCTCAAATGTAAAGCTTTACAATGGTTTAGAGGCTTAGCAGTTGGTTCTATAGCTAATTGGGATGGGTTGGGTCAAGCCTTGACCAATCAATTTGAAGATAAATCAGACCACCTCTCATTAGTTGAACATTTGACTACTATTAAAAGGTCACCCCAAGAATACATGATAGATTTTAATTTTAGATTGTAGAGGACATGGAATAGAATACCAGCCACAGTTAGACCTTCAAGCCAACATGCTTTTCTATACTATCTAAGAGCCCTTAATTGTGATATCTCTGTTATGATCCAATCCATGGGAGGGACTAATTTACCAGTAGCATATGACCTTGCTATAAGAGCTAAAAACAACCTAAGCCAAGTGGGAAAGATAGCCCCAAGGCCTCCAAGGCCTATTTTTCCCGAGCTTCATCCTATTCCTGAAGCAATTCTAGCCTTGGCATCTATTCCACCTCTCCTAGCCCCATCTCAACAAGCTATTAGCCCAGTAGTGAATCAATCCCAAGAGCTGAATGAGATCAAAAAGGCCTTGCAAACTGATACTAATGAGTTGGTTAGTCTAAAGAAACAACAGTCCCAACCTTACTAGCAACCCTATCAATAGCCTTATCAGCAGCCCTATCAAAATCATTACCGGCAAAATAGACCCCAATACCAACAAGGCAAGCAAGGACAAACAAGAAATTATAACCAAAAGGCCAGCCAACCTTATAATCCTAACACTCCCAGTGCTTCTAGAGAGTTGGTTCCTATAGCTCAGAATAACATGCACAAGAATATCAATGGGGTTGCCCATGTAATCAACAACATATCCAAGGGATGTGTCCTAATGGCTATGCTCAGGACCTCATGGTGTAGAACAATGTGATGATGCCGTAGGAGATGGTCAAAGAACCAAAAATTCAACAAGATCCAGTTGCTACCCCAAATGAGTTGCAGACACCTGAGGTGGAACTGGTTAATTTTTAGAAGGAAGATTTTTGCAGGATAGGTTTTTCCACAAATGATAATCCGAACTATGTCCTAGTTGCAGCCAACACAAGGTCTAAGAAGAAAGATTTGGAGGTTGAACAAGTGGCCTCTACTAGTCAACAAGATCTTTTTGTGACTCCACAACCCAAGATGGTTCAAGCTCCAATCCAAAATCAGTCAAAAGAGGTTAAGGAATCGGTCAAGGTAGCTACATAGTTGGTGTCTACACAAACAGAAATTGCTGCACCAAAAGGGTAGTCTAAAGTGAGTTTGGGATCTTTTAATATTGTGGAACAAATGAAGAAGACCTCCATAAATGTGCCTTTGATGGACACCCTAACAATCCCTAGACAAAAGGAGCTAATACTTAGCGAGTTGGCTAAGATTTCATCAAATCAAGAAGTTGTTTTAGAATAGTGTAGGGTCCTAGTGGCTGAAACACCTCAAAAAGAGTAGCAAACTGAAGAAGCTAGCTTGTAGCCCATCATTTCCCCATAGGTTAAACCCCCCCCTTTCTATGTAACTCTTATTGTTGGAAATTTTTTGGTTCACAATTGCATGATAGACTCAGGGGCAAGTAGTTTTATGATTTCTAAATAGTAAGCATATCTCCTAGGGTTGTCTTATGAGCCAATAGATAGGCCTATTGTTCAATTGGATGGGTCATCAATTAGTAGCATTGGAGTCATTTAAGACTTGATTCTCACTCTACATGAATGTCCCAACTTCTCCATTCCTCAAGATGTCTATGTTATAGATCTACCTCCTCACTTTGCTATCTATCTAAGTAGAGAGTTCACTACCAAGTTAGGGGGATATCTCTCAGCTAATTGGTCTCATATATACTTCAGAACCAGGTATGGGAATAGAGTTAGAATCAAATCTGAAGCTTTTGCAAAAAGCCATGCTGAACCCTATACCCCAAGCCCTATAAATGCTAATCTGATGTTTCATGAGCAAGATCCCAGTGATTGTGAACCTGAAACCACTACTAAAAAAATCCCTGATATTATCCTAGATGAGTGGGCTGAAAGAGATTTGGAGGAGGATAACCCTTTTAGAAACATGGAGGTTTCTGGTATTGGAATGTATATTATCCATGAGAAGGGTGCTATGATTCTAGATTTGATGAAGAAAGAGGAGAAGTGTTCTGAAAATCAGAAAGGTGAGCTGTGGCAGTTGTTCTTTGATGGTGCTAGAAGAAAAGTTGGTTCAGGAAGTGGAGCTGTCCTACTTTCTCCAAAAGGACAAAGCTATTACTTTGTAGTTTGTTTTTCTTTTAGCTGTACTAACAATACAACAGAGTATGAGGCCTTGATTCATGGTTTAGAATGGGATAGACAAAAGGGAATAAAATGCCTAAAAGTTAAAGGTGATAGTGAATTAGCGGTTAATTAGATTCATGACACTAATCTCACAAAAAATGATACACTTAAGATGAAGAAGAACAGGGTTTGGGACTTGATGGAAGACTTTTGTGCTTTTAATCTGGTTGTTGTCCCAAGAAATCAGAACAAATAGGTAGACAAGCTGGTTACCATGGGAGTAGAATATGATATTCTAAAGTAGATCACAAGTCCCAACTCACAGCATGTGAAAGTTCTGGTAAGACCATCTATACCAGACAATCAGGTGAGCCGGCAAGTTTTTGAAAATGATGAGCAGATTTTCAAATTTTTGATAGAAGAAGCTGAGTTCTCTAAAGTTAACTAGAACAAACATGCTCATCAGTATAATGACTAGTGTAATACCCCAAAAATGGGCTATAAGTTCATTAATCTTCTATATCAACAATTCAAATGAAATCGACATCAAAGTCCTAACCTAAGGCACATCTAAACATCATCGAATCCTAATTGATTATCTTAAATTCTGCATCAGGGAATATTCCTAGCAATATTCCTAATTATCTTAATTATCTTTAATTTAATGATTATTTGGCAATAAATCACATTTATCCTAAGTTTGATTAATTGAATATTTTCATATTTAATTAATTAGATTTAATATCTTGCCACTTAATTATGTAATTAAATTTAATTCTATCTATTATTAATTGTATTATTTAATTTTGATAATAAATCCAATATCCTATGAATAATTGATTAAATTCTTATTTAATTAATTAAAGCAAGTTGTCATTATTTAATAATATAGTTTTTAATAAAAGTTTGATTAAATGATTGATTAACCCATAAATCTATTATTTATTTTAAAAAATCAGTTAAGTTGAGAATAAATCACTTTATTTATTTATTAATTCATAATTATCCATGTGCACAATCAAAGAGCAGTTAAACTCCAAATTAGAAAATCAATGCAAGTTATTGACTTTTTGGAACTCAACATCATTTTTGAGTTTTAAAATTGATCTAAACTTCTAATTTGAGTTAAAAAGCTATTTTTGCATGATTTGCATGTTTTTGTGAATTAAATTATCTTTATTTAAAAATAACTCAAAAATCAAGCTGAGTTATTTGAGTGATTTATGGCTTTTATCCATGCACCTCTAAAGCCCTAGATTTCTATAAATTAAAGCCTCAGCTCATCTCAAAGCATCTCATATTTTTGCACAATCACGTTGGAGAATTGGAATTGGAAGGATCAAAGCTTATTGCGAATCAACATTGTTGTGAGATCACTTTTGTTTTCATATTATTGTTAGATCAATTCATAGCATATTAGTTTTTACATATCATAGATTTCATATCATTTTTCATATTATTGCATAGAAAATATTAAAAAAAAAGAAGATTAATTGCATTCAATTCATATCTAGATCAATTGCATTCAAATCCTTCATTTAGGTGTCATCTAGGTCACTGAACTCGATAACAATCTGAGAACATCAATCTCGCACCTACTAGAAGGCAGTAAATTGCTTGGTTAAATTAGATTTCAATTTTGCACAATTTTGATTTTTGCTAACCTCTAATGTTTTACTGAAGTGTTGTGTCTACAGATCAGGTACAATTTTCACACACACATTTTTGGCACCCACCGTGGGGCCCTGAAATGGGTTTCCAATTCAATTCTATCAATTTCTATCTTTTTCTCCTTGATTTCTGTGCAAAAAATGATTTTTATTTTTTGTCCGTACAATCTTCGTACAAGTTTCTAACAAAAGTCGTATGAGTTTGAGCTTGGTGTTGTATGACAGTTGACCAAGTATCATTTCATCAGGCACCCACTATTGTTTGGAAGCTGGATTATCGTTTCATCAGACACCTAGTGTCATATGAGTTTCCAGACTGTCGTCTGGGAGCATACCCACTGTCGTACGAGTTTCTTACTGTCATCTGGTAATAGACCCACTATCGTACGAGTTTAGGCATCAGATTTCAATTGTCATTTCATTTTTACAGGCAGTTTGTTAGATTTGATTTTTGATTAGGACTAACAGCTAATCTTAACAGTTGGAATTCTCTATTTTTGATTGACTCTTGCTGGTTTTGATTGGAAAAAGCAAAAGTTTTCTAAAATTAGGTAAAAAACTACTAAGCGCGTTGCAAGGATCTCAGGTATTCCACTTGTGCTGATAATATTTTGATTTGGGCTTAAAATAAATCTCTCGTGTGTCTAGCTTGGGTGATTCTTTTCATGCTTTTGTTTTACACACTTACATAATTGATACTAGGTTGTGACACCTTAAGTATTTATTAGCAGTCTTAGATTACTTGTGATTGATCTTGATTGCTATTTTGGGTTATTGGACTCACTAAATCTGCCGGCCCCTCATTTTCACCCCGTAGTTGTAATATTAGTGCCACATTAAAGGGGAGGGGTCTACAGGAAAGAAGCGTTAAGTGTTCCACCAGGAAACCCATTTGTGCTTTTAGGAACTCACTTGTTTTCTAAGTTGGGGACTCATTTTTAGCTTTTGTGAGGTGTTAAGTGTTCCACCTTGTGGACTCATCTCATATTCGCTTTAAGCGTTAAGTGTTCCTCTTTCTGCTTTTTGGGTACTTTTGGTAGATTTGCTTTTGGAAACATACATCTGTGCTCACATAGTAATTAGGCCCTATGAACACTATTCGTGATTCTTGAGAGATTGGATTCCCAGTGAAATCCTTCTTGATGACAGAATCCTTGTAGGTAGGGAGGATACTTAGTGCATTTCACATTCAACTTGGTTAGTGCATCTTCTCTTATTAATCAATACATTCTCTCCCAGGAGAGGTTGATAGATCATGTGGGGTTGACATCACGAGCTTTGGTGAATCAAAATTAGTTAGTGCACCTTCTCTTATTGATTGATACATTCTCTGCTCAGAGAGGTTGATAGATCATGTGGAGTTGACATCATAGACCTTGGTGAAGCAAAAACTTTGTCTTAGCATGTCAGATTAATCTACTTGCTTTGTTTGGGTTAAAAGTGAAAAGGTGTCAAAAACCTTGGATCTAGAGCCAAGTCCCCTTGTGGTATACTATTGTGAGTCACCTTGAGAGAGGGTTAACCATAGCAGACACTCCCTTCATAGGGAAAACTATGTTGATGGAACCTCAAGTGGTAATAGACATTTTCTCCATGGTAGTGATAGCTGCTATATAAATGTCCTTGTGGAAGAAATCTCCACAGGTATGGTTCATTGTTGGGTTGTCAGATCTCCCTAGCAGCTCCTGAAGATTAAGTTCTTGGACTGTGTCAAAACCCTGGTGCACTGGGATTAGAGTTCACCCCTTTGGATCATAAAAGTTGCAGAGTCAAACCATTACTAAAAACCCTAGCGAGGCCAAATTTTCATTTTATAGGGTATATGTGCATTATTTCAAAACATTTTTGGAACATACACAATTAAAACTTCTGAGGATTAGAATGAATAAGTCACTTGATTGTTCATGCACAAGGTTGCTTTTACCCTTGTTCATTGTTTTCAGACATGCTTGAAATCACTTGCTTGCTATTTTGCATGCTTGTTTATCTATCTGGTTATTGAAAACAAACAAATTTGTTACAATCCTCAAATTTGGACATTGAAATTTGCAAACAATCCGAATCTGCAAACTCAAAATTTTACAAAAATTGACGTAAAATCCTTTCTGGAGTCAAAAATCATTTTAGGAAGTCAAAAGTCATATGAGTTTTTCCAAGTGTCATTTCATTACAACCCATCTATCATATGATTGAGTATCCAGTGTCGTACAAGTTTCCATGCCAGCAAATTCTCAAAGTCAAAATCTTGCAACTGTCGTATGAGATTTTCAATTGTCGTTTCATTGCTACCCAACTGTCGTATGAGTTTTTCAACTGTCATTTCATTGCTACCCAATTGTCATACAAGTTTTGCAACTATCATTTCATAGCATACCCACTGTCGTACGAGTCTGCAGAGTGTTGTTTGGGAAATTTTTTAAAGTTGTCAAAAAATTGTCAGAATTGCCAGATATTTAGCTTTTTCAACCTAATTTTAGAATCTGTCGAATGAATCACTGTGTCAAGAACAGAGCAGAAGCTATTAAGAATCCAATCATTTTCCTAAAGTGGCCTTTTGAATCTGATTCAGCCTTTTGTTTAATCAATTTGAGTCCTTATCATCCCGTGTCAAAACCTTGTCATAACTATCAATCTTCAATCAATCATCAAAATGACTAAGTGTTGTGATATCTTATCCACTATCTTTTGGGAACCTACCCATACATCCAGGGTATAGTATCCTTCATCCACATCTAATTAAATCTTCAAATCAATCAAACCTTGACAAGGTTGTGTCATTTGATCATCTTGATTCAATTCATTCTTCAGTTATCTGGATCTTATTCTTTTGTTTCACTTGAGGTGAATGGTGGAGACTAGAGCTTCCTCTCACAAGAAATCTATCACCACTCTCCAAACTCCAACTCTTGAGCAACTCATCAATTCTGGTCTTTATGAGGATGATGATCTTGGCAACTATCGATTGAAATCTGGTTACATACCTCCTCCATCAACTCACGGAGGTACTCAACATACCCCCCATCAATCTAATCCAGGGAGTCCACACTCTCCTACCATGTCTCAAGCCAGGACAAACTTTGGCTCTCAAAGAGCTCAATCTCAACATGGTGTAGATCAGGAACCCACACCTGAAGAAATTGCTCACTATCAAAATGACGATGAATTTAACAAGATGATGATGCATTTCTTGAAAGAAAATAGAGAAGCATACTTTTTACAACTAGCTCATCAAGGAGCTAAACTTCCTCCCAACTTTAATGTTGAAGATATCATTATGCATGAGGAAGAAACTCCACTCATAGCTATGATGAAATAGATACATGCTTTACAAGTCAAATTTAATAACCTTGAGAAAGAAAAGGAACCCAAAGAGTTCTTCATGGAAGCTCTATGCCCTTTTCCTTTTGACAAAAACTTGTATATGCCACCATTTCCAAAAAGAGTGGAGATGCCAAAGTATGACAAGTATGATGGACACTCTAATCCTCAAGATCATGTCAGAGAATTCTGTATGCAATCAATGGAGTTCATGCATGAACCGACCTATCTGATGCATCTCTTCCCTCGATCTCTAGGGGGAGCAGCCATCCACTATTTCTCTAGACTGCCTTTTACTATCAAAACTTTTGAGGAGTTGATCAAATTGTTCTACTAGCAATACTCCTACAATATTCAACATCCAGTCACCATGATTGATATCTGTAATCTCAAGAAATATCTAGGGGAACCATTCCTAACATTTCTCAAGAGATGGAGGAAGAAGTTCTCTCTATATGCCAGACCTATTCCAGAAATAGAAAAACTGGAAATCTTCATCAATAACCTTGTTCTAGAAATCAATTATCCTTTACAAATGCAAGATCATACATCTTTTGACAAGATGGTGGATAATGCTATCAAAATTGAAAAAGTGCTTGTAAAAAAAGGAGAAATCACACTTCAAAAAGACAAGTACGAATCAAGATCCAGTTCTAAAGACAAGAACAAAAATTGGAACAAGAACAAAGGCATCATCACAGATGGTGTTGTTGACACTGTCCATGCCCCATCAAAGGCACCAGCCTACAATCTCACTCTTGGTACTCAAGCCATTAAAGCTTCAGAGAAAAAGTCTTTTGAACCATCTCAAAAGAAGCTAGAATACAAAAGATGGGATAAACATCAAAAGTTTACTCCTTTGGGAGAGTCTTTAGAATTAGCTATGAAAACTCTACTAGCTGATAACATCATCTCTTTACCACCAATCTGACCAAATGATCAGGACCCCAAACCAAAATGGTGGAGAGAAAATGAATTATGTGATTTCCATCAGAGTAAAGGTCACAAAACTAGTAGTTACTACCACTTGAAGCATACCATTCAAGATCTGATTGATAGTGGAGACATCACAATTGACAATCCCAAGAGCAATAACAATCATACAACATTCACAGAACCATTTCTGAAACATGGTCAAGAAGTTTCAACTTCTCAGCCTAGGATGGGGGCAAAAGTCAACTATTCCTACCTTGGAAATAATGCTGTCATCAATATGGTTGAACCATGTCTCCCTGAAAGTTGCAATGTCATCACAATTGTACGAAGAGATAGAGATCATTCCTCAACTAACATAGTTACTCGATCATAGGCTCCAATGCATTTGAAAGGACAAATCCTAGATTCATCAAATGTCCCTAAGGTGCCCTTCAATCTTTCATCTACTTCTAAATAGAAGGCTGCTTCCAAATCTTCCAATCCAAAGGATATAAGGCCTATGTCTTATAGCATTGTTCAACAACTCTAGCACACTAATGTGAAAATCTCCATGTTTGAGCTGCTTCGAATATCTCCAGCTCATAGATCCATTCTCGATAAAGCTTTGCTCAGTTCCAATGTTCCTGATGACCTTGATTTAGATAGGTTCCAGACTATGGTTGGACATCTTACATCTCTGCAATATATCTCCTTTTCAGAGGAAGATGACAACTCCTTGAGTCACCCGCATAATCAGTCTTTGCATATAGAAGTCTTGATCTAGAACCGTAGAGTCAAACGTGTGTTGATAGATGGAGGTGTTGGCCTAAACATTTGTTCTTACAGCTTGATCACACAATTGGGATTTTCAGAATTGGCTATTGATCCTAGAAAGAAAATAACTATCAAAGCCTATGATGAACAAGAAAGATCTTCTAAAGGCACCATTGTCTTACCTATCAGAGCAGGTCCAATTATCAAAGATACCACCTATCAAGTGCTTGATCTACCTTTGGCCTACAACATTCTTCTAGGGAGCCATGGATACATGAAATGCAAGCTATTCCTTCTACATACCATCAATGTTTGAAGTTTCCTTATGAAGGAGTAGAGGTTACTATCCCCATAGATCTGAATACAACTTGCAACACCTTGAAGGAAAGTACAAATAAGCTTGTACCTAATAATAGAGAATCTTCCATTGAACCAACTAAAGAAGCATCCACATCTAAAATGGAAGATCTTGCAAAAGAGGTTAATATCAAAGAAAATAGTATGGGAGAATATACTATCGAGCTAGTCTTATCTTTGACATCTCTCCCTATCTCGCATAAGTCTTATGGGCAATCTTTGAAACAATCCAAACCAGACTCTAAAGAACCTCTGGAAGCATATAAAAAGAATTTTGTAGTAGAACAAGTGTCCAAGAAAGAATTTGAAGAAGATGAAGCTGTGCTATCATGGCTATACAAAGACGAACCTGAATCTCAAGTTGTTCAAACTGGTGACTCTATAGTATCCAAACTCCTTTCTAAGTCATATGGTCCAGGAGGTAAATTAATAGCTAAGATGGGATATTTAGGTCAAGGGCCTCTAGGAGTCAGAGGAAAAGGTCTCGTGGCACCTCTCCCACATACTGGTAGAGAAAATAAAGATAAAGTCAGCTTAGGCTTTAAGAAGAAACCCTATCACCTCAAAGGTAATTGCTCTCATGTCATAGAGAAGATTGCACCAAGAGAACCTCTTCTTAAGAAAGAAGAAACAAAACCATCAGATAGTGATTCAGATAGTTCAGAACTCATCCCCAATGAAAAATTGCCTAAAGAGATCAAAGACCTTCTTGATGATAAAGATGATCCTATCAAGGGAATTAATGTAGTAGAAACACAAGAACCAGCTAATCTCAAAAACAATCAAGAAGAGGGAAGTGGTAGTGATTCTGAGATAGATTCCCATGAGTATGAATTTAAATCAGAATCTGAGGGTAACCATTCTTGGGGTATTCACCCCGACTTTACTCATGTTCTAAGATTTCCTAGAGATCCTGAATTAGAAGCTAAATCAAATGACTACGAATGGGGAGCCATTCTAGAACTAGATGAAGATGAGCTTATTATAGAGAAACATGTTGATGTTATTCACCAATAGGTACCTAATCCCAATGTGAGTCTAGAGTGAAATGATGAACCTATCAAGTCTGATCCACCTATAGCTGAATTCAACTCCCACGATGACATTGAGCCTATTCATGAATTGAATGTCTTAAGTTGTAATATCACCTTTGAACTTGAGTGTCAGGTTAGGACCAATGATGACAGATCCATATCCATAAACACTATCTCCCAATCTTTCCCTACTTTGACTATCCAATATCCAGAACTTATTGATCAAACCTCCACAAATCTGAGCCAGTGTATTTATACCTTCCTGAATGACTATGCCCTTGCTTTCTACCTCAATGCAGTTGAGCCTATGAGGACTTCCATCAGTGAACCAAGCGTTAGCATAACCGAGTCAGACATCAAATATCTTAGTCAGAAAAATAAGAATAAAAAGAAAAAGAAAAAGAGTTCTGAGGGTGAAAACCACTTTGTGGCAGTCTCAGAACCTACAAAAGTAAAAATAAAAGACATATCCAAAGGTGAAAACCTCTTTGAGGTGCCTAAGGATGAGATATTTGATGTCCTTTTGAGACATTTATAGGAAAAATCTCCAGTTCTAATTGAGCCCACTCAATCCATCAATTTGGGTACAACAAAGGAACCACAAATGGTACATGTAGCACAATCATTATCAGAAGAAGAGAAGCAAAAATTTACAACATTCCTAATAGAGAAGAAGATCAACTTTGCATGGAAATATTTAGATATGCCAGGATTGGATCCTAATCTTATAATGCATCATTTATCTATTGCTCCAAATGTCAAACCTGTCAAGCAAAAATTGAGAAAGATGCATCCTCACATTGCACTCTTGGTAAAAGCTGAATTAGAGAAGCTCCTAAACGCTGGATTCATCCAAGTTATTGACTATGTAGAGTGGATCTCTAATATCGTACCTATTTCTAAACCAGATGGGTCAATCAGAGTGTGTACAGACTTTAGAGATGTGAATAGAGCATGCCCTAAGGATGATTTTCCACTACCTAACATTGATAAGATAGTGGACATGACTACGGGTTTCGAGATGTATTCCTTAATGGATGGTTTCTCTGGATAGAACCAAATAAAAATTTCTCCAGAGGACCAAGAGAAAATTGCTTTCACATGTGCATGGGGCACCTTCTATTGGAATGTCATGCCATTTGGGCTTAAAAATGCTGGTGCTACATATCAAAGAGCAATGACATCTATTTTCCATGACATGATGCATCAAACTATGGAAGATTATGTTGATGATACCTTAACAAAATCTATGATCAGAACTGAACATCTAAAGGACTTGAGCATGATCCTAGATAGAATGGAAAAGTTTAGTCTCCAACTAAATCCTAAGAAGTGTGCTTTTGGTGTCACTTTTGGAAAGCTCTTAGGATACATAGTTTCAAAGAAGGGCATTGAAGTTGATCCGGCTAAAGTCAAGGCTATAATAGAGATGCAACCTCCCACAAATATCAGTCAAATGAGGACATTGCAAGGAAGAGTTCAATCTATCAGAAGATTCATATCACAGCTAGCGGACATATCACAACCTTTTACAAAAACATTACATAAAGGTGTGACGTTTGCATGGAATGAAGAATGTGAGAACAACTTTAACCATATCAAGAAGTATCTATCAAATCCACCTATCTTGATGCCTCCTATTCATCGGAAGCCATTGATATTATATGTCTCCGCAATAGCCACATCACTGGGGGCATTGCTAGCGCAACATGATGAAGAGAAAAAGGAAAGAGCCATTTATTATATAAGCAGAACATTAGTGGCGTATGAAAAGAACTATTCTATGATTGAGAAAGCTTGTCTCGCTGTGATCTTTGCATCACAGAAACTGAGACACTATATGTTAGCTCATACCACGCATCTAGTAGCAAAAATTGATCCACTAAAATACCTACTAAGCAAGCCTGCCCTCACAGGTAGACTGGCTAAATGGGTCATGCTTCTAAGCGAATTTGACATTGAATATGTTGAAAGAAAAGCTATAAAAGGTCAAGTTATTTCTGATCAACTAGCAGATGCACCCATGTTTGATGACACACCAATGCAAATGGAATTTCCAGACTCCTCTATTATGCACCTATCTTCTAGAGAATGGCAATTGTTCTTTGATGGCTCCTATACACAGAATGGATCTAGAGCAGGCATATTGTTCATAACTCCTCAAGGATACTCAATCCCCAAAGCATTCTGATTAAATTTTCCTTGCATGAACAATATTGTGGAATATGAAGCCCTTTTGAATGGTATGAAACTAGCAGTTGAATGGAGAGTAACAGAGCTACACATTCATGGAGACTCTCAACTTTTTATTCATCAAGTTAATGCTGTGTACCAAACTAAAGATGAAAAGCTCCTTCCTTACAAGAGAATGGTAGATGATCTTAAGAAATATTTCATATCTATCACATTTGAACAAATTCCTAGAATGGAGAACAAGGCTGCCGATGCAATGGCAACACTATCTACTTTATTACAGCAGCCTGAACATGAGCTACGCTAGGAGTTTCTAGTGGAAGCACTATCTTATCCTGCATATGACTCCCTGAAACCTGCATGATCTGCATTTTTGTAGGTCATGATTCATCCAGATATAAAAACCTATTTTCCTATCTCCAAGACCAAATCATTCCCGATACCTTCAATCGCCATGAAGAGAGATACCTTATCTGTAATGCCTCTCGATATGTCATCATTGGTCATGATCTATACAAACGAGGTCTAGATGGTATGCTACTTAGATGTTTAGAATGGGAAGAGTCTCAATGTGCATTAGAGGAAGTCCATGATGGTATTTGTAGGTCACACTCGAAAGGTTTAACACTAGCTCGAAAACTTATTAGGGTTGGGTACTACTGGCCTGAAATAGAGAAAGAGGCCATCAAATTTGCTAAGAATTGTCAAAAGTGTCAAGTACATGGCAACCTAATTCATGCTCCAGGGAGGGATCTAATCCCCTTTACAACATAATGGCCTTTCCATCAATGGGCATTTGATCTTATCGGGATGATTCATCCTCATTCTTCTAATGGACATACCCATATAATCACAGCCACAGATTATTTTACAAAAGGGGTAGAAGTGGTCCCTTTGACACAAGCAATGGGAAAGTAGATATCGATGTTCATCTTAAACTATATCATATGCAGATATGGGATCCCTCATTCCATAATCATAGATAATGGTGGGCAATTCAGGAATAAAGACCTAGATGATCTATGCGCCAAATTCAAGATCACCCAACATTGGTCTTCTATCTACTATCCACAAGGGAATGACCAAGTAGAGGCTTCCAACAAAAATCTATTAAAGATCTTGCACAGAACAGTAAACAAAACTGGTAGAGACTGGCATCTCATGATTAATCTAGATCTATGGGCCTATAGAACAAGTATTAGAATGCCTACAGGGGCTACACCTTTTGCTTTAGTTTATGGGTCTGAGGTGGTACTACCTATTGAGGTTGAAATCCCATCACTAACAATCAGAATGCATGGTCTAGTAACTGATGATGACTACAGAGTGTCTAGGTTGCAAGAAATTGAACTACTAGATGAGCGCAGACAAGCAACATATGATCATCTCAGAGTATACCAAAAGAGAATGTCTAGAGGCTACAACAAGAAAGTCAGACACAGAGAATTTCAGGTTGGTGATCTAGTCTTGAGAGAAAATCCTAAAAATCAATCCCATCGAGAATGCAACGGGAAGTTTGAACCCAACTGGCTGGGTCCCTTTTTTATCACTGCTACTTTTGGCTCTGGTGCCTATCAACTCTCAATGACTGAAGGAGAACAGCTTTGAGAACCAATCAACGTTCTCCATTTGACGAAATTCTACACCTAAGGCATTCAGTCTATGGTAAAATGTCCTAAAAAAATTATAAAAATTAGAAAAAGTCCCAAAAAAATGAACATCTTGGTGAAAACCTAGCAATAGGCACCTTGATGATTCACAAAAAAATAAAAAAATATCAAAAGTACAAAAAAAAATTGAAAAAATGAAAAATACAAAAAAATGAGAAAAATAAAAAGTGCCTTGGTGAAAACCTGGAAATAGGCACCTTGGTAGCAAAAATAGAATCTCTGCCAAGATGGTGAAAACCTAGCAAATGGGTGCCACTTGTTTCAAAATGCTCCATCTATCAGCACAATCTTGGTCTTTCCCAGCTTTCAGTTTTGCTTTAGTTTGTACATATCTCTCGGTTTGTTTCTACATTTCCAATTTTCAAGTAAGTTGGTCTGTACACCAATCAGCTCAAGCGTCTGTATCCTATCAATGCTTAACACTTGGGGGCAATCAATGTCATATCCTATGGTCTCCCATGTATCTGAGATGTGTCATATCCAGTCAGAGTCCTTTTGAAGCTTCATGTGAGTCAGTCAATTAGTCTTGTCTCCAGAAAGGATTTTGCATCTACAACAACGCAATCAAACATCAAACTGAAAACAATCTACGCTTTTTACATGCTTTTATCTCCTTGTATGCTTACTGATTCACATTGAGATTTTTGCATATTGTGTCCCTTCGAGCTCTTCGATGATGTCCTTTATAGGATTTAGAGAGCGATGACTAGGGGCATAATCTTTTCTTTGTCTTCTGCTTGTATGTGAAAATCTAACGTCTTTGGAAATTCTAGATTGAAATGGTGTCTGATTGTAAGAGCCTCTATCTCGAATTGGATGGCCATGCGTAACTTGACCATTGATACCCAAAAAATTCAAGGAAGTTTGATCTAACTATTGTCTTTTTGAGTGAGTTCTTTCTCCTACTGTGAAACGCGATCTTACCTAAGGATGTGAACACTAAAGGGTCACTACGGGTAATTCACACTAGATTTAGAATGATTTCTTGACCATTTGATGTGTATGTTAATTGAAAATTGCTATATCAAAATGGACATGATATTTAGGTCATCCTGGTGTTTGTGCCTTGGTGCTTATATCTAATCCAACATTTCGAAAACAAAATCAATATTCATATATCCATGGTTGTTGACCAGTGGGTGTTGTATTGATTCTTGTGCATACAAATCAATATTCATATGTCTATGGTTTTTTTAGCTAGTGGGCATTGTATTGATTTATCTGGTTACCTAAAAGTTCAATGATGATAACAAATCGACATATGATCAGTGACTAGGTCCTAGGTCTTAAGTTGCATTTCATTTTACATGTCTCTTTTCAGTTTGCATGTTTGCATATCTCACAACTGTTTGGAAACACTTCAAAGCTTAAACAATTCTTCATATCAATTCTTCACATCTAATGAGAGCTGAGTCTCACTTGAAGGTCTCTTCATCAAACCGCAATCAGTAACCCTCTGGGGTTAAACATCCTTTTGACATAAGATTGAGTACTTGTCTTCATCAACCTGCAAAAACATATCATGTGTATCATTTACATCTCATATCATTACCATTTGTTGCATTACTTTCCATCCACTGCATAAAGCATAAATCATACATACATCTTCATAATCAATTACATTTTCATAAAATCCATACATATGACAGAAATCATTGCATTGCATTGATCCATACATACATTCTACACTACTCATAGCATAAACATCACATGATATCATCATAAAATTGAAACATGACAAGTACAAATGAAGTCACAATCACAATATCAATCTCATATATATCAAAAACCTTGAAATGTGTCAGGGGTGCACTACTGGTACAATGTACAAAAGAATGAGCTCCAGAAAGCTATCAGAATCAAAATAGTATGTCAGTGATAAAAAAGAATAGAGTATATCAAAACATAAGCACAAGAATCAACTATCATCATGCTCCTTAGTATCTGGTGGAGGAGGTGGTGGTGCATCTAGTATGGCCTCTACTCTCAATGCCCTAGCTCCCTCTGAGGCTGCCATGTACTTGAAATATGTTGGTACTCTCTGCACAACAAGGACAATAACATAGTATGCAGTCACCTGAGTCTGTAATCTCTGAACCTCTGAGAAAAACTCTACATAGAGCTCTATGCGCTGCCTATCTGCCTCTTGATATCTATCCTCCCACCTAGCACTCTATACCTTTAGGTCCCGAACCTAAGTTCTGAGACATTTGATGATCTCTGATGAAGTAAGAGGAACAGTAGGATCGGCCTCAGCTGCTAGCATCTCTGTGTCCTGTGGCTGCTCTGGCTGCTGCTCAGTAGTCTTTTCCTTGTGTGCCTTGCAGCATCTAACCTTGGCTCCTAGATCAAAAGTGGTAGCTTCTTGTGAAGGATTTGTCTCACCACCCACAAACTACTCAGTACCTAAAACCTCATCTATAGACCCAACACTGCCCAAAGTACCCCTCTCACCCCTGCTCTGTCTCTGTGAACCTATGGATATACCTACTGTGGAAGTAGAAGGATGAGGGGGCCTCATATGTCCTAATGGTCTTTGAAGTGGAGCCGTCACTCTCTATTTGGGTGGTGTAGGATGCACTACCTGAGGTCTCAGGTGCTATCCCATGGGAGTACTTGCAACATCCATCACCTCCTCCATGGAGGGTATCAACTCAGTAGGATCTGGGAATCTAGGAATGGGATGATCAGCTCGCCAAGTAGTGTATCCATCTGTGACCCCTACATTAACAACCTATGGATGGTAGTCCCAATCTCACCCTATGATACGAATGTACTCATCTGTGCATAAGGAATATGTAAGTCAAGCTGTCCATCCAAGACCGATCTCATGAACAATGCATGCATATGCAGTATACTCCTATGGGGCATCCTGTCTGTGTCCATACTAACGCCACACTCTGGTAATCAAGAATCTCTCCAACATAGTGGGAGACCGGCCAATAAGTATCTGACTCTGAAAAAGAAAGCTGTATTGCTCCCTCGCAGTGGGCCAGGCCTCTATCTGCAAATAGGGTCTCCAATGCACAAAGGTCATATCATCTACGCACCATCTGAAATACTCAGTATGACCCATACAGACCTGTGTGACATAACCAGCATAAGTATATATCACTAGCTCCTATGGCTACCACTATGTCTGGAAAACCGGTCTCAGCACTGGGATATGTTCCCATGCCCATATCTGTAATACAAGAGCTCCAGAAGCAAAGCTCTTGCAATCCTGATACACAACCTCATGCATCTCCAAAAACATGTGGGCCAATAGGCACTGACCCCAGGCAAGCTCAGTAGGTGTGGCCATAAGAAGGGCTACCATCAGATCCCATCCCATCAAAAAGCCATTCTACTGACAGCTTGGCACGATGAGCTCCCCGATCATACCAGCAATAATGCACTCTAAATGGTGCATCTGACCATATCTCTGTACAAGGGTCTCCCAGGAAATGGACCTTGTCAACTATGTATCATCACCAAACAGAAACCTAAAGGCATGAAGACCAGTTTGGCTGGAACTCACATACTCAGGATGCTGACTGCTATGGAATGGAATGCGAAGTATCCTATAAATATCCTCTGGAGTCACAGTCATCTCTCCAGTTGGTAAATGAAAGGTCTGAGTCTCTGAGTGAAATCTCTCTATCAGGGCAGTCAATAGGCCATGATTTACCCTAATATCGGGTAAATGAATGAGATGCTCAAAACCACATGTAGCAAGATGAACCCTCATAGGGTCAGGAAGTGAGACACACAATCTCTGTGTCACCGGGTAAGAATGACAAACATGGATGTCTGGATATGTGACCTAAATCATATTGAAATGAGGTGTTTTATTAGAAATAAAGTTTAAAATTAGGCTAATAGTACAAGAATGAAACAAATTGATATTTTCGATGGTGGATCAAAGAGTCAGCAATCAGGCAAAATTATCAGAAAAATCAAATTTTTGACCTAAATATCAGTTCTAGGCTCACTGTTTCTCAAATGACATTCTAGACTGGCTCTGAAAGTTGTATGACATTCCACAGTATACCAAACGACACTTCATAGTCATATGACACTTTGCATGGTGTCATATGAGTATTGAGGGACCTGATGAAATGTCATACGATACAAGGGTCCCTCTCATACGACACTTGGGTGGACTTGAAACGACACATAAATTTCAAATGGAATGTCATACGAGTCTGGTATGGGACTCATACGAGTTTTCACACATGTAAAAATTAAAAAATCAAAACGTGTACGAAAAAATTAAAAAATGCTATGAAACATGAAAAATTTGCATTTTCAGAGGGGCACAAAGGTCCACCTACCGGATGTCCATACTGTCGGGGTCTCTGGTATCTCCGGCTATGCTCAAATCAATGGAAACTCACAGGAACCTTTAGATCTCGCTATTCTACCATTTTCTTGCTCAGAGGGCTCCGCAAAATCTCCAAAGTCAAATGGTTGAAATGAATTGAAAATGACCCTTCAGGCCTTTATATAGCATTTGACCTAATTTTCAAAAGTGCTCCATTTTTCATGAAAATTGCACCCTTGGCTAATTTCAAAGTTCTGAATCCATTTTCAGGATCAAAATTCAAATCTGAGATTGTTCAATATGTCAAAATCATGATTTAAAATTTTTGGGCCTAGGATGGTCTACTACTTGCATAATCGACCTTCCATCATCACAGAAATCTAGTATTCAACTTAACTAATTATCTAACATCAAACTATCAAAATTTCAACTTGTTCAACTATGGTCAACTCATGGTTTAACCTAGTCAAACTTGGTCTTTTGGGACCTTCCAATGATGCAGAATGCGTTCTTGAATGTGTATAACCACTTTTCCAATCAATTAACATGCTTCTGAACTCTCAACACTGACTTTTCTTGTCAGATTTCAATTTTAATCCCAAAGGGGGCATGGTATTGCACATCATTCAAAGTTTGTAAATCAAATTCTATTAATCTTTCCTCAGTAATCAAGACAACAACCACGTCTAGTTATTGATTCATCAAAAAACCTCATCGCTCGGGGCAAATCTATCATCACTTGGGGCATATCAGATTCATCAAGATCCATATCAATCTGGTATTCTCCTAATCTTGTAAACTGTATCAGTTTTTGCAACCATCGGATCATAGTGTTCTTTCCTTGGTTCTTCGGCAACTAAAGGATTCGGATGTGATACCTGCTAGTTCTGCTAAGACAATCGAGTCTAGAATCGGTCACTCACTTCTTTGCAATCCTAAGGTTTGGAATCAGGCATTTTGACACTTTTTCACAATCATAGGTTCATTTACTATTATAGTGAACATTATCTTTGGTCATTCAGGACCTATTATCTCCATATCAAATCAATATCAATCAGCTTCTATCTCATATCAATTATCAATTTCAAACATTAGTTTCATATCTTTATCAAACACAGACTATCTTTGAACCACTGCACTTCGCACAATAATTCAAAGAGGGGCAAAATGTAATACCCCAAAAATGGGCTATAAGTTCATTAATCTTCTATATCAACAATTCAAATGAAATCAACATCAAAGTCCTAACCTAAGGCACATCTAAACATCATCGAATCCTAATTGATTATCTTAAATTCTGCATTGGGGAATATTCTTAGCAATATTCCTAATTATCTTAATTATGTTTAATTTAATGATTATTTGGCAATAAATCACATTTATCCTAAGTTTGATTAATTGAATATTTTCATATTTAATTAATTAGATTTAATATCTTGCCACTTAATTGTGTAATTAAATTTAATTCTATCTATTATTAATTGTATTATTTAATTTTGACAATAAATCCAATATCCTATGAATAATTGATTAAATTCTTATTTAATTAATTAAAGCAAGTTGTCATTATTTAATAATATAGTTTTTAATAAAAGTTTGATTAAATGATTGATTAACCCATAAATCTATTATTTATTTTAAAAAATCAGTTAAGTTGAGAATAAATCACTTTATTTATTTATTAATTCATAATTATCCATGTGCACAATCAAAGAGCAGTTGAACTCCAAATTAGAAAATCAATGCAAGTTATTGACTTTTTGGAACTCAACATCATTTTTGAGTTTTAAAATTGATCTAAACTTCTAATTTGAGTTAAAAAGCTATTTTTGCATAATTTGCATGTTTTTGTGAATTAAATTATCTTTATTTAAAAATAACTCAAAAATCAAGCTGGGTTATTGGAGTGATTTATGGCTTTTATCCATGCACCTCTAAAGCCCTAGATTTCTATAAATTAAAGCCTCAGCTCATCTCAAAGCATCTCATATTTTTGCACAATCACCCTGGAGAATTGGAATTGGAAGGATCAAAGCTTATTGCGAATCAGCATTGTTGTGAGATCACTTTTGTTTTCATATTATTGTTAGATCAATTCATAGCATATCAATTTTTACATATCATAGATTTCATATCATTTTTCATATTATTGCATAGAAAATATCAAAAAAAAAAAAAGATTAATTGCATTCAATTCATATCTAGATCAATTGCATTCAAATCCTTCATTTAGGTGTCGTCTAGGTCACTGATCTTGATAACAATTTGAGAACATCAATCTCGCACCTACTAGAAGGCAGTAAATTGCTTGGTTAAATTAGATTTCAATTTTGCATGATTTTGATTTTTGCTAACCTCTAATGTTTTACTAAAGTGTTGTGTCTACATATCAGGTACAATTTTCACACACACAACTAGATGCTATAGTTGAAAAGTAACAGGCTGCCCAAGGGACTAGTCACCCTTGAGTCCATTTTTAAGTTTGATGATCAGTTTAGAGGAGACAAAGCTAGTATGACAGTCAAAGAAGAACACTACCAGTCTATAGAAATTCTCAAAGACAAATCCCTTAAGTTAGGAAATGTATGCACTCAGCCATAAAAGAAAGCCTTTGTCTCATTATGTCAGGAGTTTAGTGATGTTTTTGCAAGGAAATACTATGATCTGAAGGGATTTGATCCCCATTTAGCCCAGCACACCATTGAGCTAGAATCCCATGCCAAACTAGTGAGACAAAAGAAGAGACCTATCAATCCTAAATTAGAAGTTTTAATGAAGACATAATTGAGAAAAATGATTGAGGCCAATGTTATCTTTCCCATTAAACACACCTCTTGGGTTTCCAATCTAGTACCAGTCATGAAGAAGAATGGTGAAATTTAGTTATGTGTGGATTTTAGAGATCTTAACAGAGCCTCACTCAAAGACCATCATCCATTACCCTCCATGGAATAGATATTGCAGTATGTTTCAGGGTCTGACATATTTTCTTTGTTAGATGGATTTTCTGGCTATAACTAGGTCTTGGTTAAAGAGGAAGACCAATATAAAACAACATTTACCACCAAATGGGGCACCATGACATACATGAAGATGCCTTTTGGGCTGTCTAATATTGGTGCTACATTTCAGAAAGCCATGGAGATGTCATTTACTGGTTTGATGAACAAATTCATTCTATTTTATTTGGATGATATAATAGTCTTTTCAAAGGACACTAATGATCACTTGGCTCATCTGAAGTAGATATTTGAGAGGTGCAGAGAGTTTGGAGTTTCATTGAATCCTAAGAAATGCATTTTTGTTGTTCATGAAAGTAGATTACTAGGACACATTGTCTCTAAGAAAGGGACAACAATTGATCCTGAGAGGATAAAGGCCATCATGGCACTACCCCTGCCAGCTCACAAGAAGGGGCTATAGAGTTTCCTTGGAAGAATCAACTTCTTGGGAAGATTCATTCCACATTATTCAACACTTCTAAAGCCTATGACCTAGATGCTGAAGAAGAACTCAACCTTTCATTGGAAAAATGAAGGAAAGAGGTGTTTTGAAGAAGTCAAGGAAGCAATTGCTTCTGCTCCTACTCTAGTAAACCTTGACTTTTCTAAAGATTTCATCCTGTATGCTTTTGGGGACACTGGTAGTATCTCTACCATGTTAGTCTAGTAGAATGCTGAGAAGCAAGAGAAACCAGTGTCTTTTTACAACCAAGGCCTGGATGGTTATGAACTTAATTACACCCCTGTAGAGAAGCATGTCCTAGCAATAGTGAGGAGTTTGAAAAAATTTAGGCACTTATTATCTAATAATACAGTACATCTGATGGTTGTTCACCTTTGCATAAAAGACTTCCTACTGAATAAAGATTTGAGCCACAAGAGGGCTGGTTGGGTCACCAAAGTCATGGAGTATGACATTCAGATTAAAATGACCAAGCTGATTAGAGGAAAAGGGCTATGTGAATAGCTGAATGAGGGAAGAATAGATAAAAACCAGCTAGAAGAGGAAGTTGTCCTGATGAACCAGAATGTAGAGCAGAGTGCAAGTTGGACAATAGAGATGAAACATTATCTCTCAATTGGTCAGTGCCCTCAAGGCCTCGATAGGAGTAAAAGAAGGTACTTTAGACTCCAAGCTATCCCATTTATCATTATTGATGATGTTCTATATAGGAGAGATCATAGTGGGATCTTGTTGAGATGTGTGGAAACCAACCAAGTAGACAGAATATTGGAAGAGTTTCATGATGGAGGTTCTGGAGGACACTTTGTAGCCAAAACCATTGCTTTGAAAGTGATGAGAGCTGAGTACTATTGGCCTAGCATGTACAAGGATGCATTTGATTGGCTAAGGAAGTGCAAGAGCTGTGCTCTGTTTGCTAGAAAATAGAAGTTAGCAGCCCTCCTACATCCTATCAAGGTGAAGCAACCTTTCTCCAAATGGGGATTGGATTTCATTGGACCTATCAACCCCCTATCCAGTGTTGGACACAAATGGATACTTTCTACTATGAATTATTTCACCAAATGGACAGAGGTTGTAGCACTAAAGGAAGCAAATGAGACCTCTATCCTAAACTTCTATCAAGACATTGTGTCTAGATTTGGTACTCAAGATTCCATCATTTCAGACAATGCTATGGCATTTCTGGGAACTAGAATCTTAGAATGGGAACTCAAGCACAATATCTTCCTGAGTACCTCTTCTAACTATTACCCTTAGGGTAATGGTCAGGCAGAATCAACAAACAAGAACTTGCTGAGAATCATCAAAAGGACTATAGAAGGAAACCAAAGGGATTGGCACAACAAGTTGAAGTTGGCCTTAAGGGTAGACAGAATAACACCCAAGAGGTCTACAGGTTACTCACCCTATACACTTGTTTATGGGAAAGAAGCTAGGATTTCTTTGTCTACTGAGTTGCCTAATTTAAGTTTAATCAAAGAAATTGATCTTGTGGAGGAAGATGCTATGCAAGTCAAGCTTGCTGAACTAGTTGAACTTGAAGAAGTAAGAAAGCTAGCACTAGAGAACCTGGAGGCTCATCATTCTCAGATGAAGAATAACTTTGATAAGAGAGCCACACCTAGAGTTTTCAAGGAAGGGGACCTCTTCCTCAAGTGGGAGGAATTAAAGTACAAAACAAGAATGCATACTAAATTTGATGCCATATGGAGTGGACCCTTTGTGGTGATTGGATGCAAAGCCCATAATGCTTTTCAGCTGGCTAGTATGGATGGAGAGGAGTTGCCCATTCTAGTGAATGGGATTCACCTCAAGGCTTGTTTCTGAGGTCTATTTCTAACCTCTATACATTAGTAAGCTAGAAGTTCCCAATTTTCTATGTTCCCTAAGTGCCTAGCACAAGTTTGTTCTTAGTTTTCAGTTTGCTTTCAGTTCAGTTTTTAGTTTGGTGTGAGTAGCAATAAGCCAGAGAAGTTATCTCTAGCAGTTAGTGTTTTTTTAGCAAGAAGGATTGGTTGTCAAAGGGAGCTAAGTTAAGTTTGAAGCTTATAGGACTCTATGCCCAATGGATCTTTAAGGCATCTGGTCAGGATGCTTAGCAGGCAAGCACTCCAAAGAGTTCGCCAGAATGTTATCATATTCTTACTCATTCTTAGATTGGTAAACTAATTACTAGATGATGCTACAATACCCTAGTTTGTGTTATTAGGTGATCTTATTTAAGTTTGTGTTCATTTCATTGTGAATATTTCATGAAAGAGAAAGGAAATAAACTTCTACATATAAAGATTACACATGCATGTATCAGTGATATGTATGTTGTACAAAAGGGAAAGAACTAGAAAGAGAAAAACATCTATCTGAGCTCACATAGGCTATGAGCATAGCTGTTACCAGAATTGAATGAATGAGTATAGATATACATGAATACTCAATTTAAATATTGGGGTACCAGACATTGCCTGGTAATGGTGTCTGACTTCGATCCTGTCTAGAGAGCTCGCATAGTCCAGAACCTGCAAGAAGAGAAAATGAGTGATGGGTTAGATCCAATGGATCTATGCAATGGATGGTATCATAGTATTTGCAGAACACATATATACACTCAACCATCCACCTCTAGGACAGGCTGTGCTCAAGACATATGTATCAAGGCTCCAAAGACAAAAGAGGCACCATGTTTTCACTGACGTGTTTGTTTCATGTGTAGATATAGGAGGAGCTGATCTAGTAATAGGACAAATGAATGGCCTTGACCCTTGATGCAGATCATGATAGGAGAACCTCAAGTTTTCTCTCAGTGAATGCATCAAGGGCCAAGAGCATCCATAGTACAAAATAGAGGAACATCTAGATGATGCAACATCAATGAGGATACTTAAGGATCATGAAAGTAGAATCATGGAAGTAGAGGAAAAACATGAAGGTGCAAATGACAGAGTGATTATAGGGCATTGTAACACAAGGTACAAACATGCGCATGTCATCTTCCAAGAGTATCAAATAGATCTCATTAAGCACAATGAATCATTGTCAAAATAGAGAAATAAGAGTAAAATTCTACATGTCAAAGGAAGGGCACACCACAACATAATATGCTCCAAGGATGCATTCAATACATTGATATTATGGCATGGACATATCAAAATATGTGTGATGTACCATGACATGATAAATCAAATATCGAGACCAAATAAGAAATAGAGATCATCAATATTGTAGCATGAACATGACAGATATGATAAACCAAGATCAACAAGGGCATGACATAGTAAATCAATGATGGCACTAAGTAAACAGTTAGATACAACACCCTGTCTTTCTCATAGTCTTAAACATTCTGAGCACATAAGCATTCATGTATAGGATTTCATGTTCCAAGCATTATGCAAGGAATCAAAATACTAACCTTCTCAAAGATGCTGATAAAATGGTAAACTTTCAGACAGTAGGAATCCCCATGAAGACAACAACAACATGTAAAATTTAATGGCACCAAGTTAACATATGCATCACAAAGTTTCAATAATATTGTAACAACATCACAATAGCAATAGCTGGCATCAAGGCATTAATGATGATGTTACTTTTCACTGTTCATGACACCAGTCCAAGAGCTCACAAATGCCATGAGCAGTGAAAACAAAGCATTAAAACCATGGTAAACAAAGAAGATACAATATGAATCTAATTGGGTTACACAGAAGGCAAAGAGAAAGCACATTTGTAAACATTATGATACCAAGCATCAAAAATAGTATACAGATTGGTGCCAATAGAATATAGGATCGGTGGTAGAGAAATGAAGATCATAACATCTATTCAACAAGGATGTTCTTGGGATCTCATAAATTCAATAGTGGAGGAATGAATGGATGAGAGTGCAGATAGAAGAATACATAGCAGTAGAAACAATGCCAGTCATCATAAAATTAAAGCAAGTATCAATGATATTTAGTGGTCCCCAACAATTTCAATACCCTACTGCATACCAAAATTGAAAGCATGATCTTTAGAGAGGAAAAATAGAAACAAAAAGGATATTCACGAGCTGGCATAGTAATCAACAGTGAGTTCATTCAAATATGGCACCTTAGGCCTACTCATGTGCTCTGCAAATAGAGATTCACAATTCCCTCAAACACAACAACAAAGCATGATCAAAACCAGTGAATGCAAAGTAGAGGTGGTGCCCACAAATGGGGGTCTTCACCATAACATTCAAGGCTTATATAATATATGGGAAATCTATAATGCTTTGGGTTCATGACAAAGTTTGCAGTGGTGCTCTAAACCAAAGCATAAACAGTGCATGCAAAGTCAAATACCAGTGATAACAACAAATCAATGGCTATTCATGAGCAGGGAAAAGGTAGTAAGTAAAGGAATAACACAATAGTGTCGACAAGGCCTAAGTGTAGAAACAAACATAGCATGGTACTCTAGCTCGCAGACCACTAGTTGCAAGATCATAAACAAGATGCGACCCCAAATCACAAGTAAACAAAACTCCAAAAGCCTGCATAATGATCAAAACATGGTGCCCTATCTATTTCACGAGCTACAAAACCATACATAGCATCACATATTTCAAAAGAGGCATCAATTAAACAAAGGAACAATGATTCCTTAGCTCATGGGACATGCATCAAGGTAAACAGAGAAACAATGACCAATTCAAAGCATTGATGCCATGGTTTCAAATGCTCACGAGCTCCCTGAATAGAGATAAGAACAAGCCAAAACAATGAACATGTTAATGAGACAAAAGCATCAATAGTGCCTGGATTGAATGACCCACAAGTTCAAACCAATGAACAAAAAGTAAAGATCATCAAGCAAGATGTCAACATATGCTTCCAACAGTGGTATCAAAACACAAAGGTGCAAACCAAAATCTCAATCCCATTCACATGAAGCAACAAGGCATAGAAAAGAGCAATGGCGACATATCTATTGAGTCCATGGGAAAAGGAAAACAAGTAAAGATGAAGAGGATAGGTCATTCATAGAAGCCCAATCGGGTTATAATCAGCAGCATGCTCTACATTCAAAATTTTATCAGGGTCAAACCATGCCATCGATGCAACAGTGAATACAAAGAGGCAACAGTTTGATCAATGCAATGGATTGATGCCTCGATAGGCACTCAAGCCTCCATCAAAAACATAGCTCGTAGGTCACTGACTTCTAGACATGGTTGTGCCCTAAGTAGGAGCTAAATTCATAGATGCCCTAGCTAAAACATCATAGCAAGCAATATATGCTTCAAGTGTAGATCCCTAACCGAGGATCATCGGGCTTCCTCATAAATGTAGAAGTAAAAGAAATAGTGCTATAAAATAAAATGAAATAACCGGGATGCTATACCCTCAAATTCAGAAATGATACAGAGATTTACATAATCAAATGAATGCCAGTATTCTAAAATCAACTACAGAATACATAACAATGTGCCCTCGAATCAACAGTAAGATGAAAATTTTAATTCCAAAAGAAAACACCTACCTCTGTAATGCCAGGAATCATGAGTAGCTGTTTCCAAATCTGAGTTCAGTGAATTGCCAGTGAAGGGGGAAACTTGCCAGGTGCCAAGATGGGAAGTCCACAATGTCAAGGGTTTCTTCTGCGAGAGGGTTTTGATAATATTATTTGGTCTTTTTCTCCCCTTTCTTAGGGTTGAGAATACATTAATTATTCCTCATGCTAAATTTCTTTTGAAAGCATGTTTTTATAATGAGTTAATTAATATTTTCTCCCCCCTTTGGGTTGAGATTTTATTGATTTTTTTTTATTAGGTGCTTTTGTTATATGCAGCTTGTATTTAAATGTAATTATTCCAAGGTATGTCTTCCCCATCTTTGGGTTGAGGAATATTTTGAAATGCATTTAAGTCCACATATTTTAGCATAGCGTTATTTTTTTTAATGTAGCAGTCATTGCACATTTCATTGTAAATTTTGATAGTGGTGTTTTATAAACCATTGTCAGAATCTTTTGGTGCATGACTTAGTGGGTAGAATGGTCTTCTTTGACTATCTATTTTTAGGGACCCCATTTTTTTTGCCCCCCTAGAAACCTGGGAATCTAGCATTCAAATTATGATACAGCCTCATGGGTCTATTATTGATTTTTTTCCTATTCTTAGGAGGTAGTGGAATTTGAATGCAGATTCCTAGGTTTTAGTTATATACCTCTCACTTTTGGTGATTGAGGTTAGCTCTTCATTCTATTCTCTCTTATATGAGTGTTGTAGCTTTGAGAGACACAATTGTACTTAGTTTCTTTTCAGTAATAAAAATTGATCCTTCTTGTTCCCCTACAATTTCAGATTTTCTTTTTGAATCACATGCAAGATTACTGTGATGTCTTTGTATCCTTAATCTGCATGTTGATCCAAGTTGGTTTTTAGAAATTCATCTTAACTCGGTAGTGTAGCTTGTGTGCAATGAAGAATATTAGAATTGTGGAGATTTCTTCCTCTTCTGTATTTCAAGTACCTTGTTTCATTAAGAGTTTAAGGAAGAAGAATCAAGTTGTGAGTCAAGTTTTTCTTTACTGTTGGAGTAAACTCATTTCGGTTGTGGATCTTCTTTCGAATTCGGTGGATCACCTTTTTTTTCATTTAGTTTCAGTTGTTTATTTCATGCATCCTCTCTCTTTTCTCCTAAAAGTTAGTAAGTTTTTCAAGTGATCCAAAGGGAAGCTGACCCTTAATCTAGAGGTCTATTCTTGAATAGGTTACCCATAGCCTGAGAATAGTCCCATGTTTCATAGGATTTCTGGGTTCTAACACTTATCAAATTGGGTGCAATCCTTAGTGACAACAAAGACCTCACCTTTGAAGGTTACCTGACCTACACCTTTAGGAATGGGAGAAAGCTATAAGACAACTAAAGATAGTGAGAAAGCAAGTAAAGTTGACAAGAAACAAGACTTCTTCATTTTTGGTATGCCTATATCACTAAACACTTCACTTGATGTAAATGATCCATTTCAAGGCAATCTGGATAGTATGATGACAGTACAAGAGGAAGGATAAAAAGATGAAGAACATTTAGAAGAAAAACATGAAGAGAAAGAACAAGAGAAGGAGAAACAACAAGACAAAAAATAGGAAGAAGAGACAACAACAAAAAAGAAGAAGAGGTAAGAGTTGAGATCAAGCAAGAACTAGATACCTCCTCCACCTTATTGTTGGAAAGTATGGCCAAATCAATGAGCACTAATGTGGAAAGCATGGATGAAGATGAGCTAATGAGATTATCTTTCATGACATTTTCTAAGGCAAAGGAAAGGTCAGAACAAAAGGAGGATAAGAAGGTCAAGGTGATTGCTAGGGCAGTAGAGACTATGAATAAAATACTCCCTAGACCTCTTACATTTCAAGGAAAGGATGATGTTGAGAACTTGAATACAGAACTTGACAACTTTGAAAACCACTTTGAGTCACTATTGAAGATCGTTGAGGATAAAGCTAAGAAAAGATACCTTGAAAAGAAGTTGAAGGAAGTTTACTAGTTTATCTCATGGGTCTTGGGCATTCTGAAAGCAATTACAATCAAATTCAAAAGCTATGTGGCACAAGGAAGAAAGGTATATTTCTATTGCATAAATCCTATCAAACATTGTAAGAATATAGAAAATATCATAGCCAAGGACAAGGCTACATTAGACAACATAATGGACACTTATGAAACCTCTTCACAAACTATGTTGGAAATGGATAAGAAGACATCCAAGATTTTGGATAAGATAATTTTTTTGAATACAGAGAAAGCGAGAGTAGTTGAAAGATTTGGTTTGCTAAAGATTTTAATCACTTCCAAGCTATCAATTCTTGAAAATCATCTCACAGAGATGGAGGAGATTGAGGAATCAATAGTGAACTCTATGCCCACTGAGCTAAAGATAGTAGAGACTACATCTTATGCACTGAATAGACTGATCCATGTTAATGAACTACTGATTAATTCATGGACTGATGAAGTAAAGACCTTGGAAGATTCCTTCCAAGACATTCTAAATCTGGTGAGTAAGCAATAAGCCTTATATGCTTAAGAATTTGAAAATTTGTAAGTACCTTTGCCATTGATGTCAAAGGGAGAGGAAGAGAAGAGAAAAATAAGAAGAGGAAAAAGAATAAAATAAAATAAAAAGATAGGGAGAAAAAGAAATTGTAAAAAAAAAAAAGAGAAAGAGAATATGTATATGAATAGTGGTGGATAAAGATGTAGGATATCTATCTTTACCCTCACTATAAAGAATATTGTTGTATCTATGTAAGGGGGAATATAGGACCTATCCCTAATCCAAATACCCAAAACAGAGATCCAAATTGATTAATCACGAAAAAGTGATCAATGCACAAATGAATCAAACAATGGAGAATATGAGGAAAGGAGGAAATCCTATAATTCATTATAAAAATTATATGCTTGAAAACTTAAATGAATAGAAGGTAAATACTAACCTCAAAATAGGGAAAATCTGGAAAAGACTGATTTCTGATGTCTATGCACAGTTTCAGGGAATTCTGCAACTTGCTCTAGACTAGAAATGCCGAGACAGAGAAAACTTAGAAATTCTTTGTCTTTTTGAGGTTAGGTCGACTTTGACCTAGATAGCAGGGCACAATCTTACCCTAGGGCACAATTGTACCCATCATTGATGGTCATCCCTAACCTAAAACAACTCTAACAAAAATTATGTCCATGGATCTCAAAAGTTTGCTGAAAAGGGTATCCAGATATGTACTTCAATTCACTATCCTGTACCTGTACCTACAATAAAAATGGTTTTTGTTGTTTGGATGGGGGGTTTTCCTTGGTCAAACCCTAGTTTGGAATCAACCTTGAAATGTAATTAAAATTATAGTATGTATAAACAAAGTAAATGGAACTATTCACATTGCTTATGTTGAAATCCTTATGGAGTATTCAAATCCTTGAATCCACAAGTATGGATGCTCCAAATGAATGTAGAAATGTATGTAGGATGTCTCAAATCAATGAAATTATATCTTCAACACCAATCTTGAATGGATCTTAGCATAGGAAGATGCTTCAATGAATGTGGATGGAGAAATCTTCAACAAGAGGGCTCCATAGAGCTTGAATCCTTCAATGGCTACTAATGGATCTCCTTGATGAATTGGATGCTTGAATGCTTGAATACTTGATCTTCTTGCTTGAGAGCTTGAGAGATTATGAGATGAGATGGATTGAAATGAGAGAGGAAGGCTTCCTTTTATAGTGATCTAGGGCACAAACTCCTAGAGAAGGCTGACATTGGTGAATTAAATCCCAATTAACCTTAACCCCTAGAAATGGACCTAGATTAAATGAAATTTAAGAGTTTACCATTTTGAAACCTGAAACAGCCGACCCAAAAGCGGGAAAATAAACCTTTCTGAAGCCCAACATCCTAAAACTCTTAGAATTTGAAAATTGGACCTAGGGTCAGGGTTGAGGTCAAATTTGACCTAGGTTAGGGTTGAGGTCTACTTTGATCTAGGTCAAGGTCGAGGTCGATGTTGACCCATCAGGTCATCCTTGACCCAAAAAGTCAAAATCTTCAGTTTCTCAAAGAAAGTTGTCAAAAAGAGGCTGGAAATAGGGGAGAGAAGAAGAACATAGGGGAAACAACCAGATCCATGCAAAGACCCAATCAAGGCACTTGACATGACCCTAGACCACTTACTCGAAGGGCTAAACATTCTTATCATGGAAGTGCTTCCATTTAAAGATGATACATTAAGCCCCCACTTTAGCAAGAGTTTGGACTCGATACAAACTCTTGGTAAAGGAGATCATAATGAAAAGATAATCTTATTGAAATCAAAGGGACAAAGAAATCCTCAAGCCCCTAGGGACTCAAGTATTCATCAAATCCAAGATCACAATAAGAGAGACATCTCTAAAAAAGAGAGAGAAGAGGGTGTGATTATCTCACCCAATGAGAACTTATGTCCTATTGTGAACCACACCAGGAAACAACACAACTAGAAAGATGGCATTGAACCACCTAGTGAATGTGGCTACTCACTAGTCAACCCATCAAAGATTCACCCTTGGGAATATTATATTCCACAAGAGTAAAACCAAAAACAAAAAGGGATCCATTTTTAAGGACACCTTCAACCTTAAGGGATCAAAAATTTGAAACTAGAGGGACCAAGAGATCCTAAATAGAAATCCATGCTTTAAGGATTAGTCACTAATCCATAAAGGGAGAAAAGTATCTTGAAAAATAATATACGTATATCAAAAAGTGCGTGTGTGCAATAGGTGAGCAGAGTGTATGCCCCTATGTTAAAGTCATTGTTAACACTTTAACATGAGCAATGGCTTTAATGAAAACATAAACAACTCCACTGATTACCTTTCCACTACGAGATGCCCCCAAATGAAGAAAAATCAAGGGAAATACCACATAAACATATAGAGAACACAAAAGGGATCTACTTGTCGTGGGGTCAGTATGATCATAAGATAATATATATATGATATTATTGTAAATGAATTGACATCATACCCCAAAGAAAGTAGAAATACAATCACAAAGGAGGAAAGATCACATAAGAGATACAAAGAAGAATCTTTTCAGACCATGACCTCGAGACCAAAAAGATTTAGTGCTACCAAGTCTCAGATCCAAGCAGATTATACAAGGAAAAATTTATGAACAATAGCATAGTTACAACATAACATGAAACAACATATGGAAGAATAGAGATACATATAGAAGAATTGTACTACAGGTCTGATTCCTTTATCACCTTGTACCAAAAAAGTAACAAGGGTCATATAAAATAATCTAACAACATTTAGTGAACACATCATGGGATAAACACAATACAATAGGAAAACACACAACAAAGCTACCATG
Source organism: Chamaecyparis obtusa (assembly GCA_027943335.1). NCBI lineage: Eukaryota > Viridiplantae > Streptophyta > Pinopsida > Cupressales > Cupressaceae > Chamaecyparis > Chamaecyparis obtusa. Next base: position 3,382,553 of record BSBK01000711.1, on the reverse strand, counting down.
AAGAGAAAGCCAATCAAGTGTGCTGCCTACTCTCCCTATCTCTTTCTATATCATTTACGGAAGGTGAGTAACTTGCAAGAGGGACTATATCCAACACAATAGGAATGATAGCCAGTTCCAAACAAGGATCTTCTTGAGAATCATAATGTTTGATACTAGGTGTAAGTGTTAATTGTGATGAAAGCATATTAGGTAAATCAATGTCAATGTCAATAGTCTCATATTCATCATTAACATCATCAAGAGTATCTTCTTCATCTAGATTAATCAAAATAGGTTCTAAGATACAAATAGGATCATCATAATCTTGCATTTTAACATCATTATTAGCAGTAAATTCTTCTAACACATCATGCATAGGTTGATCAAAAGAAGGTAAAGAATTTTGAAGAATAGAATTATGAGCTTTAGCTTGAGCATGAAGTTTCTTATGACGTTCATTAGTATATCAATTACATTTTTCTTTACTTGAAATATGTTGCGAACTAGGAGGAACAATTACTGGTTCCTTCACAGGTTCTATAGGAGGATTAATAGGATTATCAGCAGACTGAGAAGCAATAATAGTAGTTGATTCACAGAACTAGAAGCCATGGATAAAGGAGGTATGGAAGGTGTAGGAAAAAGACCATGATTAAGATCCATATGAGGTATGCTTAATTCAAGAATCTTATGATGCTTATAGGCTTGATATGAACTAAAAATATTATCAGGTCAAGAAGGACATGAATTAGGTAATGAAGGCCACAAGAAGTCAAGGGTAGCAGAATCTCTGGGCCTAGAAGGTTGATATAAACTATGATTAATCATCTTCACTTCTTCATTATGAAAAAATTTAAGACATTTATGGATAGGTGAAGCAACAACATGCATGGCATTTAACCAAGGCAAACCAAGCTTAACTTAAAACTGATCAGAAGTAGGAACAACAACAAAGGTAGTGTTCACAATTTTACCACAAAGTTCAACTGACAAGTTAAGAGAACCAAATGATGGATAAAGAAAAACATTATAAAGTTTGAATCCACACATCAGATGTATCATAAGAATCATGTTGCAATTTTTTCATAAAAAGATTTCCTTCAGTAATAACATTGACTAGAGATGTAGAATCAACAAGAAAACCAAGAGTAGGTATCTGAGAAATCCTAGCATAAATGTAAAGGGGACCATCGGGAGCCTTAATAGTCTTAGAATCATCAAAGGTAATCTGAAGTTCTCGAGGTCTTTTATTCTTAGGTTGTTTTCAAGGTTTAGGCTGAATTTTCAATTTAGGCTGCGATTTTGGTATAGGTTGAGATTGAACTTGAGATTGAAGCTGAGGTTGAGGCTGAGGTGGTGATACAAATTGAACAACATGCTCCACTTGCTCCAGTTGGTTAACAATGTGATTAAGATCATCCATCTTTGAATCATAAACAATATCCATAGAAGATGGATGAGAAATGATATTAGTATCATGTGTAGATAAAGGATTCATATAAATTTGGAGGTTTTGATTAGGAGGAGAGACAGATTTGTTCCCACTACCATCAAGTTTATCAATAGATAAGGCATTAGAGTCAATTAAGTCTTGAACCTTATGTTTTAAAGAATAACATTTCTCAGAGTCATGACCATTCTGACAATGATATTCACAAAAAGCTTTAGGATCAAAGGATTTAGATGCAATCGTAGTAGGTAAAAGAGGTCGAATAGGAGGTAAAGTAATCATATTAATAGTTAACAACCTATTCATAATAGAATGCAAAGATTTAGAAAGAGGAGTAAATGTACAATTTAATTGAAAAGTAGTGGATGCAGAAGTGGCATTGTGAGATGCAACATCAACTTGATCAGCAACTGCATTCGCTTGTTTGTTTATCTTGACATAGTTGTTGAATATTTGAAATTTGTTTGGATTAGGAGAAACATCACTCTTATCAATTGGAACAGGAGCCATTGGAGTGTTTCTCTCAAATTGACTCACTTGTAATTGATACTGATGAAGTGCTGCACAAAGTTGTTGAAAAGAGGTAAATTCAGTAAGCAGAATCTTATCTCTAATATCCTTTTGCAAATTTGAAATAAACATACGTTGAATATCAATATCAGGAACATGATAGGAAATCTGAGCATGTAAATGCTTAAATCTATTAATAAATTTAGTCAATTTTTCCTTAGCACTTTGTTTACAATGCATCAAATCAGTCAAAGACACTTGTAGACCAATGTTATTTTGAAATTGTTGAATAAAAGCATTAGCAAGTTTTGGAAATGAATCAATAGAATAAGGAGGCAAGGAAAAATACCATTGTAAGGCCTTGTTATGAAAAGTTCTAGCAAACAGCTTGGCTAAAATCCTATGATCATGAGCATAATCACTACAAAGAATTTGAAATGTTTTAACATGATGAACAGGGTCTCCTTTTCCATTGTAATTCTCAAGATGAGGCATATCAACTTGTCGAGGAACAAGAGTACAAATAATGTCTAGGGACAAAGGACTTCCCATGTCACATGTAGGAATGCTAAACTTGTTTTGAGTCAAGGATGCTAGTTGTTGTTGTAAGGATGACATAGTTTGAGCCAAACTGATGATTGTTGAATCATTAGAGGAAATAGGAGGAATAACAACATTAGAAACACTAGGTAAAGTGTATGAAGTTGCAGGAATGGAAAACACAAATAGAGGAACATTTGGAACTACAGTTGGAAGAGGATTATAATAAGTAAAAGGAACATTATGATAAGAAGGTTGTGATGTAGGAAGGGACACAAGAGGAACACTCATAGGAATAGAGGGAACCATCACAGTCACCAAAGTATAGGTAGGAATACTAGATAAAGGAACAAAAGAAGGTTCTATACTAGTAACCAAAGGAATCAATCCTAAATCTTGAGCTTCTTGAGCTAAAGGTTTAACATTTGAATGCACAAGATGAGTAATACCACACAAGAGATTAACACCTTGATCACTATCACGAAGGACTTTCTTAACAGCCTCTATAGCTTGAATGGAGTCTTGATTATGGTTTTCTTGAATAAGCTAATTATGCATTTTATCAAGTTCAGTTGAAAGTTTTTGGACTTGTTCAGGAGGAACTCTTAAAGCATCATCCTCATCATGTGATGAGTGAGAAGTGTTTTTATCCATAATAGGATTGGAATCATGAATAATCAAATTGTCATTCGGGATCCTAAGGAAAGGAGAGGAAGATTCAAGGTCAAAAGGCACCCATGAGTCTACGATTTCTTCTAACCAGAATATTATAAGTAAGACTAGTGGTAGTAAAGCTCATATACCAATGCAATGCAAATGAATTAAACTAGGCAAACATAAAGCATGAACAAATGAATATTTTTTTATTTTAAAGAGATTTTTGCAATTTTTTTGTATTTTTGAAATAGAAAAGAGCATGCAAGATTTAACATAAAAGGAAAATCTAACATAAAAAATATATAAAGGGAAGTCTAACACTACAAACACAATAGGCCATCTAATTCCACAAAAGAAAAGTGGGTAAGTGTGTCAGGTTCACCAAAATGAATAGTGGTTGATAAAGATGTAGGAGATCTATCTTTACCCTCACTATAAAGTATATTGTTGTATCTATGTAAGGGGGAATATAGGACCTATCCCTAATCCAAATTGCCAAAAGAGAGATCCAAATTGATTAATCACAAAGAAGTGATCAATGCACAAATGAATCAAATAATGGAGAATATGAAGAAAGGAGGAAATCCTATAATTCGCTATAGAAATTATATTCTTGAAACCTTAAATGAATATAAGGTAAATACTAACCTCAAAATAGGGAAAATTTGGAAAAGGCTGATTTTTGATGTCTGTGCATAGTTTCAGGGAATTCTGCAACCATCTTCGAACTGGAAATGCCAAGACAGAGAAAACCCATAAAAATTTTCTTTCCGAGGTCAGGTCAAATTTGACCCAGATAGAGGGGCACAATCTTACCTTGGGGAAAAATTATACCCCTCACTGAAGGTTGTCCCTAACCTAAAATAGCTCTGATGGAAATTCTATTTGCGGATCTCAAAATTTTGCCGAAAAGGGTATCTAGATTTGTACTTCAATCTGCTGTCTTGTATTTGTACCTACAAGAAAAATGTTTTTTGTTGTTTGGATGGGGGGTTTGCCTTGGTCAAACCCTAGTTTGGAATCAACCTTGAAATGTAATTGAAATTGCAAAATGTATAAAAAAAGTAAATGGAACTATTCACCTTGTTTATGTTGAAATCCTTGTGGAGGATTTGAATCCCTAAATCCACAAGTATGGATGCTCCAAATGAATGTAGAAATGTATGTAGGATGTGTCAAATCAATGGCATTAGATCTTCAACACCAATCTTGAATGGATCTTAGCATAAGAAGAGGCTTGGATGAATGTGGATGGAGAAATCTTCAACAAGAGGGCTCCATAGAGCTTGAATCCTTTAATGGCTACTAATGGATCTCCTTGATGAATTGGATGCTTGAAGGTTTGAAGGATTGAATGCTTGAATACTTGATCTTCTTGCATGAGAGCTTGAGAGATTGTGAGATGAGATGGATTGAAATGAGAGAGGAAGGCTTCATCTTAGAGTGATCTAGGGCACAAACTCCTAGAGAAGGATGACATTGGAGAATTAAATCCCAATTAGCCTTAACCATAGAAATGGACCTAGATTAAGTGAAATTTAAGAGTTTACAATTTCAAAACCCGTAACAGCCGACCTAGAAGTGGGAAAATAAAACTTTCTGAAGCCCGACATCCTAAAACTCCCAGAATTTGAAAATTGGACCTAGCATCAGGGTTGAGGTTGAATTTGACCTAGGTTAGGGTCAAGGTAAACTTGACCCATCAAATCATCCTTGACCTAGAAAGTCAAAACCTTCAGTTTCTCAGAAAAAGTTGTCAAAAAGAGGCTGGAAACAAGGGGAGAGAAGCAAAAGAGGGGAGAAACAACTATATCCATGAAAATATCCAATCAATGCACTTGAGATGACCCAAGACCACTTAATCAAAGGTCTAAACATTCTTCTAATGGAAGTGCTTCCATTTTAAGATGATACAGTATATAGAGAAGTAGAAGGAAGATAGTGTTTTGACACTTAGTCATTTTTCGCTAAGTATTTCCATCAATGCCAAGGGGAGAGATTGTTGGCAAGTGATGTTTTGAGAGCATTGTGGATCACTTAAGGGTTGTCATTTATGGAAACACTTATGTTGGAATGATTGCATGAAGTGATTACAAGTCTGGGAGACAGAGTCATGAAAATGACTAAGTATAGAATTAGAATAATAGTATACTGCAGTACAGTTTTGGTCAGTGAAGGTGATATATGATATATCATGGCTTGCAAACTTAGAGGAATACATTTTATGATATGTGTGATCTTGATTTAAGGTTGTGTATGTTTTGGTATCGATATCAGGAAGTTACAATGTTATGAAGGTATGCGAAGATAGAGAAATAGTGAAATAGCGCATATGAAGAGTCGTGATGATTAAGGGAAGGAGAGATGGAATGGTAATGTGCTAAGTTAGATGAAGGTTGTATATTGCTAAAATTTTGGTAATATAAGTTCGTAGAATCAATATTTATTATTTTTATAAGTAATTATGATATTTTGTGATGTATTTGAGAGCTGACTAGATGGAAGAATTGATATAAGTATAGAGTGTTTTATGGAAGCGATAAGTGTGAAACTATGTGATAGAAATGGATATGTGATGAATGTGAATTTGGGATATTAGCAAAGGAAGATAGAATATGTGAGATTAGAGATTGATAGAGCTATAATTAGAAATATCAAAGCATAGCAGATGCTTGTATTGTTCACTCTTGGAGAACACTTTTGTTACTGAATTATTGATTGCAAGAGTTGTAAGCTCAGTATACCTTTAATAGGGTTTTTGTATACCCCTTGTTAGTGCTCAATCTTGTAGATGATAAATAGGAATTATAAACCTTTGATATACAACTCTAACACTTCCCAACAGATGCATCTAACAAAATTAAAACACTAAGGTATTAAGGTTGAAAACCTTCTTCACTTGGAGCTTCAAGATCATGCGGGTTTACCTTTCAGATATGCTTCTCTAAAGCATTAAAATAGTTATCCATTCCTCAACATGAACAATACATTTATATTATACAACAAAACTTAAAATGAGTTAATTATTTGATTTGTTGATGGTGAAAATGCAAATCAAGCTAAGACCAGTGCCAAATCCTAGGGCATCAGAGTCAGAAAACATATATCAATAGGAAACCCTTAAAAAAAATTATGCTAAAACCCAAATGAGGTGCCTTACACTACATTCTCCCATTTTCTTATCCTACTATCAAATTATTATACATAACATAAATTCTCAGAGATCTCCCTTAAGATTTACCCTTCCCTTGAAAGAAACTTAAGCTTAACCCCTATATCTACCTTGTAAACAATGTATCAAAATGCCTTGCAATTCAATACATAAAGGAATTCACCATCCATACATGAAGACAAATAGAATATGTAAAGGAGTTCCAATATATTGTATTGATATTTTTTACTGTATCAGTACATTCTTGATAGAGAATTGTAGGACCAAAGTACTATTATCAGAACTCTCTTTACAAAATACTATTTACCACTACAAAAGAAGAAAACTTTCTATTTATACCACTGGCTATCTTGGAATCCTTAGAGAAAGGATAAAACAAGCTTTAGATAGCCAGGATAGTGACTTGCACTACAGACAAAAGTACATTACATGATGACAAGAAACTAAAGGAACAGAAAGCTGATTTTCATCATATTGAATCTTCACAGGTGGCACCTTCATCTAATGATATTTCTGAGTAACTACAGAAGGTTGTTACATGAATGATGACCGCCATTTCAAGATAACATCTATCATTCTTTGAATTATAGTTACATTCCTTGTATTAAGGATCAAGTGCCATGTGTAATTAATTCCTCTTCTATTGCTCCTATTTCAATGATACCTAGCTTCTCCATATTCTGGTCCACTCTAACAAACCCTGGAAAGAAACCCTCCATCATTTCAAATCATGGCATGCAACAGCTAACATATCAAATTTTAAAACATGGTCATCGATCATATCCCTTCCCAACACATCGGATGATCCTTATGAATTAACAATAGTCAACTGAGCTTTGAAAAATAATCGGATACATCATCTTTTCTTGGCAACCAATTAGAAATGAAAACCTTAGTACGCTTGGCAGCCGGACCCACTGTCGCATCTCAATGGCCTGATACCAAATCAATGGCTATCGTAATGTCGCATTGGTTAACATCTGGGCATCTTTCCTTTGTAGCTATGTGAAGACCATCAGATCTTTCTACACTTTACTCTTCAACCACAACAAGCACCTTAACCCTTAGTCACTCAGAGATCACATGACTGGAGGCATTCTCTAGATCACTAAATCTTTTATTTGACCTTGGTTAAATCCTTAGAACATGTGAATAAAGCATTCTCATGGTTGCCAGATGTTTTCTTAACCCTGAGTTTTATCCAGCAAACACGCGCTAGCCATTGATCTACATATTTCATCTACGGTCCATACTGAGTCTCAAAATCTTTAACTTAACTCACCCTCTATCTAGTGATTCAGTGACTGAGAGATTCTTGCACTATAAAAACCCTTGTCTCTGAATCACCAAATATATATATTAGAACCGCAAAAATATAGTGAACAAGAGATAACAATTATCATTGAATCGCTAGATACTTTATCACCTACATAGTCTAACTTGAGATTAAAAGACCAACGTTGGTCTGGGAAAGCATGAATGACTATCGCTTGATTGTTGAATGAAAAGTGACTTGAAAAGTTTATCCCAAGATCCAACAAACACTAAGAGATAAAAAACCATGTGCAGCCTTGAAAACTTAAGTGGCCAGTAAAGTAACATGAAAATATAAGGATCTAGGGCACACTTAAAACACATTTCAAGAAAAAAAACCCTATCGAGGGCAAGAAGACCTAGGGAAAGGATACATAAGAAATTCTCACATGGTGGTCCTTTGAAACTTTCAAACCCCTAATGGACAAAGACACTTGCAGAGACACATAAAAGGTAGGGCAAAGACCAAAAGATGATGTTTTCTCAAAAAACCTAAAATTGCTCCAATAGTGGCTCTATCTAAGGATGCTTGAACGCAAGTTTTTAGAAAGTAACTAGGAATCTCTAGGTGGTAGACCACCAAACACTAACCTACTATGAGAAACAAACACACTATTGAAACAAACACACCTATACATATTTACAGAGCTACTGTGCATGGAAAAGCTTGAAATTTAGTTGAATAAATACTTCAAAAATTATCAATGCACTGGCAATTGCTATTCTTCACCATCTAAATTTCTCAAAAAATATGAATCCTTTCCATGAATCTGATGGATAACATATGGTCCTTACCACAAGGACTCAAATTTCTTGTGCTTGCCTTTGTCTTCAGCCCTAGCATTCCACTAAAGAATCAAATCACCAGGCTGGAATTTTCTAACACTTGCTCTTTTGTCAAAAAAATATTTCATCTTTTTTTGTAAATTCACATTTTCTTCCTGACTTTCCCTTCTTGTCTCATCCAATTCAACCAATTGGATCACTCTCTCTTGCAAAGGATCACCAATTTCCATCTCTCCTTCTTGCATAAATTGCTAGATGGGAAAAAAATTATTCAGAGGAAGTTTGGATTTCATACCATATACTAACTCAAAAGGAGACTTCCCCATAGCTCTCTTGTCTGTGACCCTATTTGCCCATAATGCCAACTTCAACTTTACATGCCAACTCTTCTTATTCTTTTCCAATGTTTTCTTCAAGATTTGCAGAATAATCTTACTACTAGATTCTACCTTCCCATTGGCATGTGGATGGTATAGGGATGAGTATGACAGAGTTATTCCCATTTTTGAGAAAAATTCAGTGAATTCTTGTGACCTAAAACACATGGCATTGTCCACTACCAACTTGACAAGGACACCAAATCTAGTAATTACATTATTCATCAAGAACTCAGTTACCACTATGCTTGTAGCCTTTTTAGTTGGGATTGCTTCAATCCACTTGGTAAAATAATCAGTAGCAACCAATATCCAACTGTGTCCTCCATTGGATTTCTCAGCAAATTCTCTAATAAAGTCCATCCCCCACATAGCAAAAGGAGCTTCTGCAACCACAGGGTTTAGTAACAATTCACCTGAGAATTTTAAATTTTTTGAGAACCTTTGGCATGGCTCACACTTTTGGACAACTGAATGAGTATCCTTAAACATGACAGGCCAATAGTAACTAGCCCTTAGGATTTTATGAGCTGTAGCCCTAGCTAAATGCCCTCCACATAGTCCAAAGTTCATATCTTTTAAAACCTTTTTAGATTGCCCTTTTTCCAAACATAAGATAAAAATCCCATCATTGTCTTTCCACTACAAGTCTCCTTGTAACAACACATACCTTTGAGCCTATAATTTAAGGCTTCTTTTCTGGTTATTATTCAATTCTTGTGGGCAACTAGCATTCTTAAGAAAATGAACAATGTTAGTATACCAAGGTTGCATCTCAATGCTAGTAATTGTTCCTCCACCAATGGAAACATTATTTACTTGTACAAGGTTAATATTTTCTTTTGTCATTAACTTTGCAAGTCCCAAACCCCTTACAAGTTTAGTAATATGGAGCTCCAAGTCAAACTCCTGGATTCTATTGATCCATTTACATCTTTTCCAGTGACCTCACTCTGAACCAAAATGTCCTTTACTGTAGGATGGGGGACATATGCATTAACCTTTTCACAAACCAAATAAGGTCTAAAAGCATTGACTACCTTAACCAATGCATAAACTTGCTTTTCCATCAATTCATAATTTAACTCACCTGATTGCAATGACTCGCTGAAGAAAGAAATGGGATGCTCAAAACCTTCCCCATCTTTTTGTAATAAAACTGATGCAATGGTATGAAAAGATGCAAAGTAAAACAAAGAAAAAGGCTTAGAATAATCAGGAGATATTAGGACAGGAGCTTCTTGGATTTTTTGTTTTATTTTTTTCAAAATCCTCTTGAGCTTCAATATTCCAATGAAATTTTGCATTTTTCTTTAAAAGCTTGACTATGGGTTTAACCGACTCTGCAAAATTAGCAATAAATCTCCTAACAAAATTGATTTGTCTTAAAAAGGATTGTACACCTTTAATTTTCTTTGGAGGAGGGACTTTTTTTATTGCTTCAACTCTCTCAGGGTCAATCTTGACTCCCTCTTTTGACACAATATGTCCTAGCAATTTTTCTTTAGTAACAACAAATTGGCATTTCTTAGGATTTAATGAAATGCCAAACTCTAAGGCCTTGAATAAAACCTTTTCCAAGTGGTTACAATGATCATCATCCTTCTTGAAATAAGCAATCAAATCATCTTGATACACAATCATAAGGACATTCATCAAGTCTTTGAAAGAAACATCCATTGCCCTCTGAAAAGTTTCTCCAGCATTTTTCAAACCAAAAGGCATACAGACATAGACATAGGCTCCTCAGGGAGTAGTGAATGCTAACTTCAACTGTTTAGATTCTTTGACTAATACTTGGTTGTACCCTAAAAAATCATCCATCATAGACAACAATTCACAACTAGCCACCTTATGTAGCATAGCCTCCATATTTGGTAATCCATAATTGTCCTTTAGTGAAGCAAAATTTAAATTCCTAAAATCAACACAAATTCTTATGTCACCATTCTTTTTCTTGATTGGCACCAAATTAGAAACCCATGAAGAATTCCTAAAAGGATCAATGATGCTAGCATCCCTTAACTTGGTCAATTCTATTTGCATTTTAGTGGCTAGCAGGGGGTTAATGGGCCTTTGTTTCTACCTAAAAGGTTTAGTGTCTTCTTTTAAAGAGATCTCATGTTCAAACAAGTCTGCCCTATAAGCTTTGAGGTCATCATAAGACCAGGTGTAGACACTCAAAAATGGGCAAGTGCTCTAAATCAATAAAATGGCTCAAAATCATCAAAATGCACTAATTCTCATAAAAAAAGGATCGATTCAAATTTAAATGGACATTAATAAATCAAAATTGGACAAAATCAATAAAATCAAAGGAAAAATCAAATAATGACATTAAATGATTAAATACAAGCTTAAAGGGGTGAAAAATACTATATAATTGATTTTAATCAATTAATTGTATAGTTTTAAATCAAAAATCAAAATGAGCCTATTCTCTACATGGCTAATTTAATTAAATAATGGAATTTAATAAATCATAATATCTTTCAACAACAAATTGAGAAACCAATGAAAATTGAGAACATAAAGAACATGGATCACTCAAATAGAATTGAATCTCAATCACACAAATTCAACTTTGAATCTCATCCACTCAATTTTGTCCTTTTGTCCAAAGCTTTGAGACAAAGATTTAAATTGTCCCTCCATTTAAAAATATTGCAAAGTTTTTGACTCAACCAAAGGTAAATCATGATTACTTCACTCTACCCCCTACCCTTGGGAATTTACTATAAATGAGAGGCATTTTGAGAGCAATAAGGATCTTAGAATTCATTTGCAAAGTATCATTACTATAGTCATTTTCTTAAGCAATTAAGAGCAATTGAGAGCATTTAGCATTAGCATTTCAATTTATCATTTTCATAATGGATCATTTTGAGCTAGATTAAGCATTTGTAGTATCGTATTTCTCATTTTAGAAGTGTCACTAGTGGACATTAAGCTGAGAGCTCTACTTACCACATCTAATTAGAGAACCATGAGATGTTATGGATATTAAATGCATTTCTTAGTTTAAATTTGTATTGCATTTGCTTTGAGTTGTTAGTTAATAGTCCTAATTTCATGAAGGTGAATAGTATACACACACAAATGACGCCCACCATGGGGCTGTAGGCCTCATTTCTAACATTTTCATCAAGTTTTTGTGTGTTTTTGTTGTCATTTTTTCATGAATTTTTGCAGGAAATAGATGAAATGATGTGTATGATGGATTAAAAGACGCATGTGATCATTGTTATGATGCTTGAAAACAATCAATTGATGTCTGAAAGATAAATTGTCACACCTGTGAGATAAATTGCTACGCTAGAGACAATAAAGTGACACCTGAGACTTAAGAAGTGCTACCTTTTCACTATCTTTTACCACCTGTGACAATCTTTACGACACAATTTACTACAAACTGTCATGCCTAGTATCTCTTAACTGATGTCTATTATTTGTTAATTTCCACTTTAAATAGCTTATCGTATGGAATTTACATTACTTTTCATGCATAGTAATTAAAGTGTTATGCCTGCTAAACTTTAAATGTTGCCTATGTCACTGGAAAGTGACGCCTGCTATTTTTAAAGTTACACCTGCTAATCCTTAAATCATGTGTATTAGTTGACTAATGGCACCTGCTACTTTTTGCTTTAATTTTCTATCAAATCTATAGATTCTATTTTTCTTACTCTCTATCTATATATTTTTTTACTACAGATGAACAAACACATAAAGGTTCAAAAGCCAGAGAGAAAGTTCAATCAAGAAGGAAAAATTTTATCACATCAAATCAGTTCTTGAGGAGTCACAAGAAGAAGAAAATCAGGTATATTAGAACTATCTCAAAGTTGTAGAAGCTTACAAAACTATGTTTGTATCACTTAATTGGATATTTTCTCCTTAGTTCAAGTTTTTCTCAAAATTTGCAAATAAGGCTTTAAGATTCAATACATAAATTTACTTCTTCAAATTTGTTTTGGTTCCCCTCATTGTGGCTATTTGTGTTGACTAACTTTGTTGGAGGAAAGCACATTGGAAAGGAGCTATAGCCAAGGTAAGCTAAAAATGACAAAAATTACTCAAAAATGCCCCTAGCTTATGCTAGCTACAAGGAAAGGTAAGCCTCAAACTAGTGAATATTTTCCCTTAAATTGTGGCATTGCTGCATTTCAAAATCTAGTAATTACAAAACAACCTATCTTTGTTTCGAAAGTTTAGCATTTAGGCCCATGCTCTTCACTTCTTCTAGTGAATCAAAATGCCAAAGGTGTTGAACTTTTTGATTAAGAAGAAAGGTTGAGGAATCAAGCACATAAGGTTAAAGCCCCTTGTTTGTAGAAGAGAGTAGAAATACTCGATTCTCTATAGTTAGTGGGTGAAATAATTGATCATTGCTTATTGTGTTTGGGAAATTAAGGAAAATTTAGGGATATGCTCTTTACCTTTTAGGTGAACCAAATTTCCAAAAAATTGTTCTTAACTCCATTTCCTTGCTTTACATGAACATGCTAAAACATTAGAGGGCTTGCCTCCCAAGAAATTGCCTTAACGAGGCCGATGAGAGGGAACAAACCAAGTGGGAGACAACCACTTTTTCTGTGGTACTTTCCAACCCACTATAAATAAAAATACACTTTTCCTTAAAAGGGAAGTGACTAGACTATGTGCAACTATCTTCACTTCCTCTAGTAGTCCTTTCGGGGATTGCTCCAAATCATGCTTTTGTGTGTGTGGGAAGCCCAAAAGTGGGAAAAAGAACTTGGCATGGTTTAGAATGGATTATTCATTAAATCCTTGATAAATTAGCAAGCTACCTTATAGAGCCAAATAATGTTAAAAGCCAAATTTGACTATAGGTAGATTGCGTGGAATACTTTCTTGTTCAATACTTGTGAAAAACAACCGAGAACATACACTTTAGTGTGGTTTTAGGGACATGATTAAAATTTTATGTGTGTGTTGCGATTGTGTTCTATTTTCAAACAAGAAAATTCCATAAAACTAATCTTGCAATTTTTAAAATCTAAAATTCACAACCTGGTTAGTAAATTGCCACCTGTTCATAGAGAAATACCACATTTCAGTAGTAAAGTCACACCCATGACTATTAAAAAAATGCCTATCAACAATAAAGTCACACCTGAGACATATTAAGTGATGCATGTAAAAACTAGAAAAATGCCTATCAACAGTAAAGTGCTGCCTACACACTTGCAGTGTGCCACCTAAATCAATTCCAGTTGACGCGTATCATTCTTTAAGTCACACCTACATGTAGGCAAGTGACACCCAGACACAAAAAAGGGAAAACAGTGAGCATTTCCCTAGGGTGTCAAAAATTTTTGGTTCCAGATTTAGATACCCTTTTGACTATTTTACTTGGTCCAGTACCCTACCTGGTTAGAAATCCTGGTTCGGGTAATTTTGAAAAATTTCACAAGGATTCAGCGATAAATGAGCCAGATCAAGTCTATTTTCAAATGGTTTATGTTCATGCCTGCTTTTACTCAATCATATTACATAAAGCAAACCTTGCAAGCAAACATGACTTATCTGAGATAAGAGCTTCCTTACCTAGTTGATACTTCTACCACCCCAAGAGTACCCCAAGAATCACCTGTTTAAGAAGTGGAAACTAACATGATGTACTATGGTGGCTTGGGTAATAACAACAATAGTGGCATCGATCCAAACAATTAGGGTGATGCCAATAATGGTGGTATGGACCCAAATAATTAGGTTAACACCAATAATGGAGGAATAGACTCAAACACTCAAGGAATTGATAACACTAATCCTAAGGCTAATGGTGAACCAACTGCCGAAGATGCCACTGATGAAAGGGTTAGTGAGGCTATACAAAGTCCTTATTTCTTGAAACTTATGGAGAAAGAAATGGAAAGAGACAAAGAAAATCACTTTATGGATCTAGCTTGAAGGGGAATTAAACTCCCTCATGATTATGATGTTAATCAACTTAGACCACCTAAAGTTGAAGAGAGCCTGCTCAATGTAATGAATAAGCAATTTAAGTTATTTCAGATGCAATTGGACATGATAAAACAAAGTGGGGCTCCAAAGCCCTTTTCTGTAGAAGCATTATGTCCATTTCCATTTGATAAGAGTCTTGTCATGGTACCATTCCATATCAATGTAGTATTTCCCAAGTATGATAAATACAAAGGAACATCGGATCCTCAAGATCATCTATGAGAATTTTGTGCATTGACCTTGGAGTTCATGCATGATACCACTTATTTAATGAGATTATTCCCAAGAAGCTTAGGAGGTATGGCCATGGAGTGGTTTTCAAAATTACCATCTAACATTAAAACCTTTGAAGAGCTAGCTTCAAAATTTGTGGCACACTATTCATACAACATCAAGCATGAAGTCACAATGATAACCCTATGTAATACCAAACAAAAGGAAGGAGAAGGGTTCCTAATTTTCCTATAAAGGTGGAGGACGGTATTTTCTAGGTATCCTAGGAGTGTACACAAAAAAGAGAAGATGGATATATTCATCAATAGCTTGAGCAATGAGATGAATTACCGGTTCAGAATGCAATGTCCTAAGACCTTCCAAGACCTTATTGAGAATGGAGTAACCATGGAAGAGGTATTAGTCAAGAGTGGAGAGTTGAAACTCTACAAGGAAAATAAGAACTACAATAACAATACCTCCAATAACAACCATAACAACCAGAATAAGAACTTTTCTAACAACTATAATCGGTTTGGTTTAAAGAAAATCAATAAAGGAGGGGTTAATGATGGTGTTGTCGATTCTAGAAATGTAAAAGTGACTCCCTTTGCTCTTACAAGAACACCTAATTAGGTGAACAATACAAATCAGGCTCCCAAAGTGCCTTACAACAATAATACCAATAGTGGCAATTCTGGGAATAATCAAGGAGGTAACAAATCTAACAAGTTCTTGGTACCAACTCCCAAGAGAAACTTCACATCTTTGGGTGGGCCTCTTGAGAAAGCATTGAGGACTCTCATTGCCAACAAGATCATTAATTTACCTAGCATTCAACCCTATGAGCCAAAGAATAAACCCAACTGGTGGAGTGAAAATAGTCATTGTGAATATCATAGAATTTGAGGCCATCAAACAAATGAGTGCTTACAGCTAAAGAACATGGTGCAAGACCCGATTGATAATGGTACAATAACCATTGAAGGACCTCAAGGTAATGAAGATCACACAACATTTAAAAAACCTTTTTATAATCATGACAAAGGTGAGTCATCCAATGGGAATAAACAAAGAAACAAAAATATCAATTTTGCGCCTCATTATGACAAAGTTGTCAATACTTTAACTAGTCATGAGCATATTGTCAATACCATTTTGATTAAAGAATAGCCCCAAAAAGAAACATCTAATGTTATCACTAGGGAGCAGAATTCAAGGATTACCCTACAAGGGGTTGATCCTAAACTTGTTGGCCCTTCACAATCCAACATTTTGGCAAAGAAATTGGCTACAATAGCAAAACCATATAGTTTGATGGATACACTACAAAACACTCTAGCACAAATATCCATCTTGGAGTTATTAAAGTTATCGCCAAATCACAAGGAAATCTTAGAGAAGGCATTAGTGGAAACTAATGTTCCTACTAACTTGGATGAAGAGAAGTTTCAAAATATGGTAGGACATCTCATTGCACCTCATTGCCTTTCATTTTTAGACCATGATGACATGTCCATTACCCATCCCCAAAATCTGTGATTGCATGTAGAAGTCTTGATTGAAAGACAAGGTCAAGAGAGCTCTCATAGATGGGGGAGTTGGTCTTAATATCTGCACATTGAGTCTTGTCAAATATCTAGGATTATCTGAGTCATGCATTGATCCTACAAAAAGAATTACCGTAAAGGCTTATGATGAAGCAGAAAGAGCTTCAAAAGGCATGATTATATTGCCCATTCAAGTTGGACCAGTTAAAACTGACACAAAATGCCAAGCCTTGGATATGAAACTAACTTATAATATCTTATTGGGAAAGCTGTGGATCCATGAGATGCAAGCGATTCCATCCACGTATCATCAATGCATAAAATTTCCATACATGGGTGAGGAAATCATGGTTGGAGGGGATTCAAATCCTTTCCAATATTGTAATGAACTAAAGCCTCTCCATGAATTATTTATTCCACATAACCGAGAAGGGATTATCCAAAGGGCTTCCATTGAAGACATTAAAGTGGATGATCCAAAGTTAACATTAAGTGCTACTTATACTTCAAGTCCTCCTCGAACTAACTGAACTACATCAACTAAAGGAAAGGAGAAAGTGAGTTATGAGGGCCCAACTTCAACTAAAAATTCAGAAAGAGCATCTATACCAAAAGTAGAACTTTTCAAACCTACCAAAGAAGAGAAAGATAAAGCCAAAGAGGACCACTACAAAAAAATGAGTGAGATGATGCATACATTTGAGAAACAATGCAAGATTAGTTCCAATGGAGTAGGGGAATATTCTATTTCCTTATTCGACTTACCCACATCTCCAAGAACACATGGGAAACCATCCAAAGAGCATCTTCCTCATAAATATAACTCTTATTTTGTAAGAGAAAGTGACAAGGAAGCATTTGACAAAGAGGAAGATGAAGTTCTCCAATGATTATATCAAGATGAAGATGATACCTCAAATACTCTCATGGAGAGAATCCAACATATTAACATTCAAACTGATCAATATGGCAAAGGATTCAAAATAATGCAAAAAATGGGTACAAGGGAAGAGGACCCTTAGGAAAAAGAAATAGAGGCTTTCTAGAGCCTATTGAACCTTCTTGGAGGTCAAAATAGGAAAAATCAGGGGTAGGCTACCAGCACAAAGGATAAAGCTCCAGCCCCATACATGATTCATATCCTCAAGTGAATACTATGGGATTTGAGGTTAATAATGATGATTCTTGAGACTATGAATGGGATACTTTATCCAATGACTCATGTCACGATAAAGAGGTTTTCACTATAAATACTTATGCTAATGTTCCAAGGAAACAAACTCCAAGGTGTGAAGATCCCATCATATAAGAACTCAATATAGGACAAGCACCCATTAATCGACAATGGATAGAGGAATTTTGGGAACCCTCAGAGGAGGATGATTCGAATGTTAGGATTAATCTACGTGTTGTATTTCCCATGCTATTTCATGTAGAAGTCCTTGAGGACTCAAGTGAAGAGGACTTTGATCCTTCTTCCATGGACCATCTCAAGGAAGCTCACGTCATAGATCTTAATGATACAATGTATGAACCATCCAATGAGGTCATGTCCTTAATTCCAACCGATGACATTTTTCCAAATGAATCCCTATCCTTGATGCACCCCGATCTTATTGATTGGGACCTAAACGGGCCAAGTGACTTACTCTATTTCCTAAATGACCAATCAATGAACCAATACTTAAATGTGGTTGAGCCCTCTTTCAACAATGAATTTGAACCGAACATGATGAGAGTAGCGGGGATCCAATGTCTTAATCCAAAGAAAAAAATGAAAAGTTCTAGTGATGAAAACCACTATGTGGCAGCACTAGAACCAAAAAATGTAAAGATAAAGGATGTTTCCTATGGTGACAACCTAATTGTGGCACAAAAGAAGAGAGATTCGATACCCTACCTGAACATGAGGAAAAAAGGTCACTGATTCTCATAGAGCCAACATAAAAGGTCAACATTGGAATAGAATTGGATCCTAAGTTCATACACCTAGCAACATCACTTACACCTTTAGAAAGAAAGGATTTTATCTAGTTTTTCCAAGAAAAAAAAGTGAACTTTGCATGGTCCTATGCCGATATGCCAGGATTGGATCCCGACTTCATTATGGACCATTTGAATGTTAAACCGGGGGTTAAGCCCATCAAGTAGAATTTGAGGAAGATGCACCCACATGTAGCTCTCCTAGTAAAAGCCGAATTGGAGAAATTATTGAAGGTGGGGTTTATAAGAGCAATTGCATATGTTGAATGGATATCCAATATTGTATTGGTCACCAAGCATGACAAATCTATTCGTGTATGCACAAATTTTAGAGACTTTGTGACACCTAGGAGTTTGCATTTCATTTTAGCACATGGTTAGAAGAATTTCCACTTTAGGTGTGATAGTTGTCATCACATACCTCTTTGTGTGTGAGATCCACCTTTAGTTCTCTTATCACATTATCATCCTCTCATTGTTGCACATGTTGCACATACTTTCATGTACAATGGAGGATGATCCACCTTTGGTGGACATGTGATTCCACCTAGTGTGGGTGATATCTTATCATTTCCTTATCATGTAGTATTTGTGCATTGCCTATATATTCAGGCACTCCTTCTTTGTATCCATCAAGCATTATCATTTGATCATTATTGAATCTATTCATTTGATCATATTGTCTCTCTTATACTATCTCTTGAGCTTCTAGATCTTGGCATTTATTCTTTGCCTTAGGAAAATTCTTACATGGTATCAGAGCGATATCAAAATTCTTACATGGTATTAGAGTCATAGGAGTTTCATTTGTATAGGCTATTCAGAGAGATTTTTATTGCAGGTCAAAATTGGAGCTTGTTGGTGCAATTCAGAGGTTGGCATCACATTGAGGAGGTCCAAAAACCCCTAAATCAATTTTTGTTTCATCCAAATTGGACATCTAAAGCCAAATCTAGAGCCATTTGAATTTTCAAGGTTTGGTGGTGGCGATTCAGAAAAAATAATTTCAAAGACGATTTTCAAACAGCGATATCTCAGTCATCCGGAGTCCTTTTTTTGAGATTTTTTTTTCTTTTGGGGTAGAATTTCAGGATCTACACAATGGTGTAGGTGATTTCTAATCTTTGTTTTTGATATTTTCTAAAAATAAAAAATCCCAATTTTTACAACTTTAGAGGCTTCATTCAGGCTCATATGGACACATTTTCATGTGGTATTTTTTTTGAAAGTTCATGATTTTTTGTTTACTTTCCAAATCTGGTATCAATTTGGAAAAATTCTTAGTAGACATAGTACTTTCAAAATTTGGTCTATTTTGGCCTATTTTTGACACTTGTAATTTGTTAGATCCTTGAGAGATCTTGTGTCTTAATTGTATGGGTCTACCATAGCTTCATATTTTCTATTGTAATCATCAAAGCTAAAAGTCCACTTTGGTTCATTTTGGCAAGTGGAAATTGTACATTCACTATATATAAAGTGCCAAAATAATCTATTTTGGGGGGTTCTTTGGCTCATTGCATTTTGGGGGGTGCATTGATTTTTTTTATATCATTGTTTCCTGTGAGAATTACATCATGGATGGTTTAATTAAGTTGACAAGAGGGAACTATAAGAAATGGATTGAATTGGTTCTTGCTCATCTTAGTGAGCATAACCTATTGTCCTATTTGTATGAGTATAGACATAAAAGTCCTTCTTACAATTGTGACTCTTACTCAGAAGTTATTAAGGTTATCTTTTTGAATATGGATATGGATGTTATGGATTCCCTTGATGACTACGAAGATGAAACAATGAATATTCCTAATCTTTGGACTATTTTTTGGGAAATGTATGGAGATCCACATATTCCTCCACTTCCAAAATGTCCAGAACCTCTAGTTGCAGCTCCTCCTATTGAGATCACATCTCTTGATGATGCATATCTTCCTATAGCCATTGGCTCTTGTGATTCAGTGCAACAAGATATTCCTTGTCTTCTAGTTATAGTTCCATGGGATGCCTACTTGACAGACATTGCAAGTTTGTTTGTGGAGTTCTACATTTCAGATTTGGGAGACTTCATTGATGACATTCATCTTCTCTTTGTTGAGGATGATCCTTCTTCAATTGTTGTGAGAGAGAATGTTGACCCTCATCTTCACTCTCCACATCATCCTTCTTTCAAGATTGACATGATTGTGGATCCTTTGATACAAAATTTGGAGGAGGTCTCTTTAACTTTAGAGAAGACATTTGAGTCTTTGGAGATTGGTTTTCATGAGTTTCAAACTTCACTTGAGATGTCACATTGCATGGCTCATTTTGATCATTCTCAAGTGTTAGAGATTCCTATTCAGTTTCCTGAGATATCATACATTTTGAGTATTCTTCCTAGAGATTGGGGAGGATTCATTGATACATCTATGGACTTGTTTCTTTCTAAGGGGAGGAACATCATTCAATTTTCTTGGTGTAGTTTCTACATTGATCCAGACACACCTATCATGGGTGTACATTCTACATTGAGGGGGGGATTTCTTGATTCTCTTCCATCTTCTTCATTTGAGGAGGTATCTTTTTCTTTGGAGTTTGATCCAAATTCTTACATGCACCAGTTAGCATTGGCTCCTTGTTTGTCACCTTCTATTGGGTTTATTATTGATTGGTTCATGACATCTTCATCAATCAAGGACATGGTGACACATGAACATACTTTAGAGACATCATACTTCATTTGGATTCCCCTTCCTACTTCCTATCCACAATGGGAAGCCTTCTTACATCTATACTTGGTGTATCTTCTTCCTAAGAGGAGAAATGTTGTTTGTAGGCATTGGACTATGTTTTGTCTTCAAGCACTTACTATCCTTGGAGGAGATTACTCATTATGGGGGGACATTATGTCTCCTTGTTTCCTTCCTTTGGGGGGATTTTTTATTGTATATGCATGATGTATGTCATAATTGGGGGGGTCTTGATTACTCCATCCATGCATGCATCTTGTATTCATCTCTCATTTTGGGGGAGGGTTTTTCCCATGAGGTTTTCCCTCTTTCTCCACTTTATGAGAGATTGCATTTCTCTTACAATTTGTACATGGGTACCTAACATGGCCTAGTAGTCGGGACCCATCTTGCATTGTGAGATTAAGTGCATTCCCCTAAGTTGCACCTAAGGGGGGGTGTTGGTGTCATTAACTATTACTAATTACACTTTACTTAAGTTTACTTAGGATAATGCATTTGCATATTAGTTGTCATTGTGACACCTAGGAGTTTGCATTTCATTTTAGCACATGGTTAGGAGAATTTCCACTTTAGGTGTGATATTTGTCATCACATACCTCTTTGTGTGTGAGATCCACCTTTAGTGCTCTTATCACATTATCATCCTCTCATTATTGCACATGTTGCACATACTTTCATGTACAATGGAGGATGATCCACCTTTGGTAAACATGTGATTCCACCTAGTGTGGGTGATATCTTATAATTTCCTTATCATGTAGTCTTAGTGCATTGCCTATATATTCAGGCACTCCTTCTTTGTATCCATCAAACATTATCATTTGATCATTATTGAATCTATTCATTTGATCATATCGTCTCTCTTGTGCTATCTCTTGACCTTCTAGATCTTGGCATTCATTATTTTCCTTAGGAAAATTCTTACCGATGCGATAGTGGAATTGACAACAGGTCACTCCATGTACTCATTAATGGATGGTTTTAGCAGCTACAATCAGATAAAAATTGCACCTGAAGACCAAGAGAAGACAACCTTTACATGCCCTTGGGGTACATTTTGTTGGAACGTAATGCCCTTTGGCCTTAAAAATGCCAGAGCCACATACCAAAGGACAATGACCACTATTTTCTATGATATGATGCACACCTTTCTAGAGGATTACGTGGATGACATATTGGAAAAGTCACACAAAAGAGAAGATTACCTACTAATTTTGGAAAAGATATTCACAAGATTGGAACAATTCAAAGTGAGACTTAATCCAAAAAAATGTGCTTTCGGGGTCCAATCCAACAAATTACTAGGCTATATAGTTTCAGAAAAAGGGATTGAAGTAGATTTGAAAAAGATCCAAGCTATAATGGATATGAATATTCCAAAGAACATAAGCCAAATGAGGTCCCTTTAAGGAAAGATTCAATCAATAAGGATATTTATCTCTCAACTGGTAGAAAAGTATCATTCATTCACACGGTTACTACACAAAGACACTATTTTCATGTGGGATGAAGAATACGACAAAGCCTTCACCTTGTTGAAATCATATTTAATAAATCCACCAATCCTAATGCCACCAATCAAGGGAAAACAATTGCTTTTGTACATATCAGCCACTGAGAGGTCTCTAGGAGTACTTTTGGCACAAGAAGATGACCAAGGGAAAGAAAGAGCAATCTACTACTTGAGTATAAATTTGATCAAGTAAAAACTTAAATACACATTCATGGAAAGAGATTGTCTAGTGGTTGTCTTTGCATCAAAAAAATTGAGGCATTATATGTTGATGCACAAGGTGAAACTTATTGCAAAAATTGATCCTCTAAAATACTTGATAAGCAAAACTGCCTTAATGGGTAGGATAGAAAAATGGGTCATGATATTAAGTGAGTTTGACATTGAGTATGTGGATAGGAAAGCCATAAAAGGACAAGTGATAGAAGATCACTTAGTAGAAAACCCATTGATTTCTACACAAACCATTCAAGTGGAGTTTTTGGATTCAACAATTGTCAACATAGAGGCCAATACATGGAAGTTGTATTTCGATGACTCATATACACAAGGAGGTTCTGGGGCTGACATACTATTGATTACCCCTCAAGGGTAGACTATCCCCAAGTCCTACAAGATTTTATTCCCATGCACAAACAACATAGCAGAATATGAGACTTTAGTCATTGGCATTAAGATGGCTTTAGAATGGAACATCACTGAACTACATGTCTATGGAGACTATCAATTGATAATCAATCAGATCAATGATGAATACAATACCAAAGATGAAAAAATAATGCCATACAAGACTATGAGAGATGCTTGGAAAAAGTACTTTTCTTTGATAACCTTTGAACAAATTCCAAGAGAGAAGAACAGAGCAGCTAATGCAATGGTGACCTTGGCTTCCCTACTTCAAAAACCAGATCAAAATGAGAAGTACAAATTCTTGGTGGAAGACTTGGCAAAACCAGCATTTGACCTTCCCGACACCCAAATTGTTTCCCTACTCAATGGACATGAATCACCTTGGTACGAACCTATCTATACCTATCTCAAAGACCAAGTGTTACCTATAGACCAATCTCGAGCCCAAAAATGAAATTTCATCCAACAATCAGCCCGTTACATAATCCTTTTCGAAACATTGTATTGTAAGGGTCTTGATGGGATGTTACTTAGATGTCTAGAGGAAGAGGAGTCAAAGTTAGCTTTAAGTGAGGTTCACGAGGGTATTTTCAAGTTTCACTCAAGTGGATTAAACCTAGCCAAGAAGATCCTTCCTATGGGTTACTTATGGAAAACCTTAGAGAAATATGCTTCTCACTTTCAAAATATGCAGCAAATGTCAATACCATGGTGACATGATACATGTGCTAACACAAGAATTGCACCCATTTATTACACCATGGCCATTCTATCAATGGGGATTTGACTTGATTGGCATAATCTATCCACCATCTTCCAATGGGCACAAGTACATCATCACCGGTATGAAATATTTCACAAAGTGGGTAGAAGCCATTCCTTTGATCATTGCTAAGGGAAAATAGATCTCCATGTTCATACTCAATCACATCATTTGTAGATATGGCATCCCTCATGCCATAATCACAAACAATGGAAAAAAATTCAAAAACAAAGATGTGGATGAACTTTGCAGCACATTCCATATTACTCATCACTCTTCACCCATTTATTATCCTCAAGGAAATGGACAAGCCCAAGCTACAATTAAGAACATCCTCAAAATCTTGAAGAGATCAGTAAATAAGTCAGGAAGAGATTGGCATGTGAAAATTAACTCGACATTATGGAACTATAGAACTAGCATTCGAACACCTACAGGAGCTATGCCATTTTCACTAGTTTATGGAGCCAAAGTTGTTCTACTTTTGGAGGTTGAAATCCCATCTTTACGAGTATCATTGCAAGGGTTGATAACAAATGGAGACTATATAATTTCTTGACTTCAACAATTAGAGGTTCTAGAAGAACACCAAACGCAAGCCTATGAACACTTGAAAGTCTATTAGAACAGGATCTCAAGAAACTACAATAAGCATATCAAACCGAGAATATTTCAAGTAGGTGACTTAGTACTAAGAGAAAATCCCAAAAATCAAGCCGAAAGGGAGAAGAAGGGTAAATGGGAGACAAATTGGCTTGGTCTGTTCATCATTGTTTCTTCATTTGGAATGGGAACTTATAAATTAGCAGATTGTGATGGAGAAGAACTACAAGAACCTATCAATAGCATTCATCTAATGAGGTTCTATACATGAGGTAGATGAAAGAGTATAAAGAGTATCAGATGAGATTTACATAGTCAAAAGAGATCTTGAAAAAATACAAAAAAAAAATTTGAAAAAAAAAAGAAAAAAGAAAAAAAAATTGAAAAAGAAAAAAGTGCCTTGGTGAAAACATAGCAATAGGCGCCTTGGTAGCAAAAAAAGAGAAAAAGACCCAAAAGGTGAAAACTTGGCAATCAAGCACCTTTTGTTCCCTTAAGTCATTTCCTAGTTGCATTTGTACATATTGCATTCCCAACATCTCACTTGTACATCTTCATTGCATTCGTCATTTGTACATAGTCATAATAAAACTCGTTAGCTGCATTGTTGCATTGCCTATTTGCCCTAAGTTTGTCGCACAATCACATTTATCACTTGGGGGCAAGAAATGATTGGATTTTTGGTACGAATAGATTCAATTAGTGTTACATTCGGTCACATCAGAGGACTTATCAGAGCTTCAGAAGAGAGAGATTTTTGTTGAACCTTTGATGGATATCATTGTATTTGTGTGTGTATGCTATTCACGTTCATGAAATTGGGACTATTAACTAACAATTCAAAGAAAATTCAATACAAATTTAAACTAAGAAATGCATTTAATATCCATAACATCTCATGGTTCTCTAATTAGATGTGGTAAGTAGAGATCTCAGCTTAATCTCCACTAGTGACACTTCTAAAATGAGAAATATGATACTACAAATGCTTAATCTAGCTCACAATGATCCATTATGCAAATGATAAATTGAAATGCTAATGCTAAATGCTCTCAATTTATGTTAATTGCTCAAGAAATTGACTATAGTAATGATACTTTGCAAATGAATTCTAAGATACTTATTGCTCTCAAAATGCCTCTCATTTATAGTAAATTCCCAAGGGTAGGGGGTAGAGTGAAGTAATCATGATTTACCTTTGGTTGAGTCAAAAAATTTGCAATGTTTTTAACTGGGGGACAATTTAAATCTTTATCTCAAAGCTTTGGACAAAAGGACAAAATTGAGTGGAGGAGATTCAAAGTTGAATTTGTGTGATTGAGATTCAATTCTTTTTGAGTGATCCATGTGCTTTGTGTTCTCAATTTTCATTGGTTGCTCAATTTGTTGTTGAAAGATATAATGATTTATTAAATTCCATCATTTAATTAAATTAGCCATGTAGGGAATAGGTTTATTTTGATTTTTGATTTAAAACTATACAATTAATTGATTAAAATCAATTATATAGTGTTTTTCACCCCTTTAAGCTTGTATTTAATCATTTAATGTCATTATTTGATTTTTCCTTTGATTTTATTGATTTTGTCCAATTTTGATTTATTAATGTCCATTTAAATTTGAATCGATCCTTTTTTTATGAGAATTAGTGCATTTTGATGATTTTGAGTCATTTTATTGATTTAAAGCACTTGCCCATTTTTGAGTGTCTACAAATGCCCCTCTTTGAATTGATGTACGAAGAACATTGATTCAAAGAAACTTTTAAGTCCTGATCGCTTTTTAGGTCCTAGTTTACTGATTCACTGATATGCCACTGATATGATTTGATAGGTCCTGATATGAAATTGATTGCTACTTGATATGCCTCTGTCTGATAATAGTTCAAAAATTTTGATGCCCCTAATTCACTGATATTTGATGCCAATTTGATACTTTGATGCCCCCTCAGAAATGAAACATATTGATCGCTTGATTTGAAAAATGTGATGAAATTTGATTTGATTAATTGATTCAATATGTTTTCATTTCTAAAAAATATTGATGATATGCGGATTCTAAATAATGCCTCGGTTTGATTGATAGTTTGATATTAAGTCAATAGGTCACAATTTACCTCCAAATTAGGTCAAAATTAGCTTAAATAGGTTGAAAAACCTAGATTTACTATTCATTTTCACTTTTGACTATTGAGATTTTTCTCTGATCCTTCATTGATTTTCATGATGGTTGTCCCAATTCGTGAGCATTGGTTCGAGAGAGGTCATCCCTATCAACGGCCGTTGGACTATGGACCTCTAGTGAGTCATTTTTTTAACCTTCCTTGTGCATTTATTACTCTTTTTCTACATTTATTGCATTTTTTCATGATGTCATAATTTCAATTTTTCAAAATGTCACTTAGGAAATGTTAAATTCTGGGTAAGCTTGTTAAATGCGGCATCCACGCTTTTTACTCACGCCTCTGCGTAGTAAGGTGTCACCTAGAAATCTTTAAATGTCACCTGATATTGATATGTTTCTGCGTAGCAATAGGGTTTTCATGCCAATTTAGATATATTTTTCCGCCTATAAAACCCTAGGTTTAAAATGTCACCTAGGCTCCTTAAAATACCACCTAGCACTATGAAGTACCCCGTGATATGTGAAATGATGTGTGTTAATAATAAAGCACCATGTAATACCTTTTCTGCACCGCGTAAGGTAAAATGCCATGTGGTAATAGGCAAATGACGCCTGTAGGATTTTGAAAAAAATTACAACTCAAACTTGATATTCTGATAAAAATTTGATAAGTCTGATTGATTGATTGATTTCCCAAGATGGTTAGGTTTGTTGTAGTTTAACAAAACAATTGATTAGGATATCAGGATAATAGTACCAATGAATGTGATTTGTCAATCTGATAAAAAAATTGATAGGTAGGATATTGCTAGGTAGGATTGATAATTCACTCTCAAGACATAGAGACATGAACAAATGGTACTGGGTTTGATTGCTTGATACTTTGATTCTGATAGAACTGATTGACGTAAAATGATTTATTGATATAGAAAATTGATATGATTCTCTTGATTTTTCCAAACATGCACATTTTTGTAAGTTGTATATACAGACCATCGCTTCATGGGTCATTGAGTTAGGTCAGACTTTGACTCTTGCTGAGTTTTGAGTGATTGAGTTATGTGGTCTTAGCTTTCTTCTTGACATCCCGTGATTTCAGCTGAACCGGGGTCTACTTACCGTTTGCACTCTGACCACACCAGGCAAACACATGTTTATACTTTTTCAATAACCTTATCAAATTTTACCTTACCTCCCTACTCATTTTTTTTCCAATGTATACCACTTGAGGGGATGTTTCTGAACCTAAGTTTATTTCCTCCAGATCCTCAATCTTAGTATTAGACTTTTATGACATGTACCCATCATTGATCTTAAACATGCCCTCTAGTTCAACCAAACCTTTAGGAATATGATTTGAGGCTAACTGAACAATCTCATTTCCCATGACACATTCCTTTCCATCAAAAAACTACAGTGAGTTATTAAAATCAATTTGCTGCCCATTATAATGATCTAGACTTTGAATGAATTTGAGGATATCATGACCATCCCTGAAGACTTGCCAATTATACACATTATCAGGCATTGTAGGCCTACTTTTGATCTCTAACATTGATACACCAGTCAGAGTAACATCATTGTTCTTTAACGCAACATTAACAAGGAATTCTGCCATAATATTATTTGACCTTTCCACCCAAAGAATATTGAAAGCATCAAACAATTCTAATCTATCCCAGACAACATGTTTATACAATTTTAACCTGTCATCTTTGGCAGCATATTTAGATTTGATTAGGGCTATGATTAATTGGGAATCACCATGGACTTTTAAGCATTTTATACCATGTTTTATAAAACCATCTAAACCCAATATCAAAGCCTCATATTCGACAGTATTATTAGTACACTGGAAGGTCAATAGAAATGAATATTTGAAGGTAGTACCTGATGGAGCTATAAAATAAACATCAACTCTTGATCCTCCCTTAGAACATCCTCCATCAAAGTACATTTTCCATAGTCCATCTTGCTGCAGTAGCAACTCATCAACTATGGGATCAGTGTTTTTCAATTGAGGTACTATCTCTTCTACCATGAAATTCTCCATATCAATATCAACACAACAGTTCAAGTCCTCAAGTGCAACCATCTCAACCATTATTGAGGAGTGAGGCTCCCTATACAACTTCACTTTAGTTCCATTGATAGGAATAGTGGCATACGATAAATCCAACTGTAATTTTCCTCCCACAGCTGCTGCCCACTGTCTTGATAGAAGAATGCCATAATGGGGCTTAGTATCAACTAAAACCACATCCATCTTGTATGTGGCCTCAGGGAAAGAAACAATTTTCACTTCTATCCCCACTAAGGTTTCTACCACAGGAACTGCTCTATTATCCATAGAATAACACCTGTCATTGGATGTATCAACTTATAATCCTAACTCCTTCATGACATGGTAGGGCATCACAGTGGCTGTAGCACTAGAGTCTATCATGTAATTCTTTACCAAGAAGTTATTCACAATCAGTGTAACATAGAAAGGGTCAATGGAAGATGGTTCTTGTGTTACAATATTTCCAACATAAAAGTTGGAAATATCTTTAGCTATTTCTAGTCTATCCACTGGCCTTCCCTTTTCTGATACAACAAAATCAACACCTTGTTCATTTATCAAAGTTAGAGCAGTTGTCTTCTGCTCTTTGATTTTCAACATTTCTAATAGGGGAATAGAAACCTTCATTTAAGACAAGGAATTTCTCATATCAAAAATAGGGGGATCAATAGAAAGATTAGAAGTATCATTTTCTTTACCAATCCTCCTCTTTACCATGTCTATAGAAATTTCCTCATTCTTTTTACCTTCAACAATAGGTTCCTCCTTATTATTACCACTTTTGCCTTTGACAACATTTGGTTTAAGGGGCTCTTTCTAAGAATCATCTTTGACAAACACTGACCTAAGTACCCCTTGATCAGCTTCCACTCTTCTATTCCTCAAATGATATGAGGACCTTGCCTAAGAAATAGCAGCCACAGTTAGAGTTCTGATTTCTTCTTCACTAGGATTTCTCTAATGAGTTGTATCCAATTCTGATCTAATCATATTAGTCTTGCACATATCATTATCAAAATCATCATGATCAGATTGAGTAAACACTTGTTTCTCATAACTTGGGAGAATCCTCCTTTTATGGTCAACATCAGTAAAAATCTCTTCATCATTTGAAGATAAGCATTCTTCCACTCTTTCATTGGTAAACATGTTAACTACAGGCTTTTCAGATTCTTCATAATCTCTTGCATGTGAGTTATCATCATCTTCTTCCAAATCTTGAGCTACAACACACTAGTAAGGTGAATGAGGCATATTACAAGCCACACACCAAGGAATGCTTTCCACATTATGTGTTGCATTTTTCTTCACAGGATCAGGGGTATCCCTCCCATTTTGAGTTTAATGGTTATCAAAGACAAGTTTCCCATGTTTCCAATTTGTCTTGTAAGGTTGATCATGTAACCTTGGGAACCTTTCCTGCCTTTGATAAGGTGGCCTAGTGTCCTGATAATTTCTCCCACCCTTTTCAATCTTGGTTGAGAGATCCTTGACTACACTTGCCAACTTGTCAACCTTGTCATCTTCCTTGGTTGGTCTCACAACCTGTGGTTTAGTTTCCTTCCACAATCTTCCTTCATCCCTTTTGTACATCTGACCAGATGCATTCCTATTACTTTCAATATTTATAGCCAATTTGAAAGCATCTCTCAGAGTATGAGGATTTTTATCTCTCCAAAAATATGACATCTTTCCATCCAAGGCATTAAAATATGTGGTCAAGAAAATTGCATCATCTAGTCACAAGACTTGAAACAATTTGTACATTGCCTTTTGAAACCTACCATTAAATTCAAACATGCTCTCATTTTGATGTTTTTTGATATTGTTGAATTCATTGAGAATATAACTTGAGTTGACATGTTCTGCATATTGCTCCTTAAAAGTCCTAACAAATTCATCCCATGATGCAATAATGGTCTTAGGCAAGCCTCTATACCAATCCCTAGCATCTTCAATTAATGACTGAACAAAAAGTTTCATTGCAGTAGCCTGATGCTCAATTTTATAGTCATTAATTTTATCTGTAAAAAAATTTAGATGCTCTTCACATGTAACAACATTATTTCCAGTAAACTTAGGGATCATCTCTCTTACCTCATTTGGGATGACATTAGGCTGACCAGGGATACCATCAAAGAAAAATGGTCTATATCTATCCAAGTGAACTAGTTTTCTTTGGAAATTTTGTGGGCCTTGTATTCCTCCTCCAATAGTTTAATAGGAGACATTTCCCATGGTGCCAGCAATCAATGGGATTTTTGGATTGGTATTTTGAACTGGTCCAGGTGTAGCTTGTTTAGGAATTGAAACTTGGGGATTGGACATTGTACTACAATGTTGGTTTAGTGGTATTGTGCTTATAGTAACAGGGACTGAGCTATTAGCATTTGTATTCATGTTAGCATGCAAGAAAGCAATCTTCCTTTTCATTTCATTCGCAACAGCCTCCAACTCCATTTTCTCTAGCTGGATAGTTAAATCCTCCTTAGCTTTTCTAGCCTTCACTAATTCTAAACTAGCCTAGGACACAACATTAGGAATAATAGTATTCCTCTTTGGTTCATTTCTATTTATACCAACCACATTTTGTTTTCCATTTTCAGATGGTTCCTTTGTAGCATTTCTGAGATCTTCATTTCTTTTAACTTCTGATGGATGCAACTGTCTTAGGACAGGGCCTTCTCCTTTAAACTAATATTTGTTTGGATTAGGCTTACTACTATCAGCTTGTTTTCTTAGAGCTCCCATATCACCAAATAATTCATTGTCTAGACCCTGGAAATCTTGATTTAGGATTTTAGCCTAGATCTCATTATTCTTTGTTTTTCTCATGAGATCTTGTCTCTCCATTGAGTAACTCATAGATTTGTTGTTCCCACACCTTTCTTCTATTAGAAATTTCTAATAGTTCCTCACGCTCTTTCTTCCTCAAGGCTATGAATTCCTCTCTCAACTTTTATGAATCATAAGTGGTAGTTTCTTCAGCAGAGGCTTCTCCTGATTGATCTAGACTTTCTCTTGTAGGGAAAAACCCTATGTCTATGGATTCATCTTCCTGTGAAGGATTGACTACACTAGGTTTGGTTTTCCTAATAAGTTCATGATCATTAGAAGAAGAAGAGGCTTCTTTAGGAATACGTGTGGAGATTCAATCTCTAGAAGGTCTGGGAGAATTAGGATTGAAGAGACCTCTCCTCTAGACCATTGTTTTCTACTAGGTGTATGGAGTTCATCACAAATATTACTCTCTAGATGATCTTTATAATAGGACCTAGCGAATCTTTTCCAACTCATAATATTTTCAACAAAAGATATATCTAAATTTTACCACTATACAAGCAATTGGTAAACACAGATCTTAGAGTCACCACCCACTAACAAGTGAGGATAGAAATTTATAAACTGGTCTGCAACAAAATAATAGATGGTTAAAAAAAACATAACAAGTCCATTGTGCACTATTTGTTCCATAGTAAAGTCACCAATTTTGTTAGTGCTCAATCTTGTAGATGATAAACAACAATTAGAAACCTCTGATATACAACTCTAGCACTTCTCAACAAATGCATCTAACAAAATGAAAACACTAAGGTATTAAGGTTGAAAACCTTCTTTACTTTGAGCTTCAAGCTTAGGCAGGTTTACCTTTCAAATATGCTTCTCTAAAGCATTACAATAGTCATCCATGTCCTCAACATGAACAATACATTCAGATTATACAAAAAAACTTAAAATGAGTTGATTATTTGATTTGCTGATGGTGAAAATGCAAATCAAGCTAAGAACAGTGCCAAATCCTAGGGCATTAGAGTCAGAAAACATATATCAATAGGAAACCCTTCAAAACAAATATGCTAAAACCCAAATGATGTTCCTTACACTCCATTCTCCCATTTGCTTATCCTACTATCAAATTCTTATACATACCATAAATTCCCAGAGATCTCCCTTAAGATTTACCCTTCCCTTGAAAGAAACTTAAGCTTAACCCCTATATCTATCTTGTAAACAATGTATCAAAATGCCTTACAATTCAATACATAAAGGAATTCAACATCCATACACGAAGATAAATAGAATTTGCAAAGGAGTTCCAGTATATTGTATTGATATTTTTTACTGTATCAGTACATTCTTGAAAGATAATTGTAGGACCAAAGTACTATTATTAGAACTCTCTTTACAAAATAATATTCACCACTACAAAAGAAGAAAACTTTCTATTTATACCACTGGCTATCTTGGAATCCTTAGAGAAAGGACACAACAAGCTTCGAATAGCCATGACAGTGACTTGCACTACAAACAAAAGTACATTACATGATAACAAGAAACTAAAGGAAGAGAAAGCTGATTCTCATCATACTGAATCTTCACAGGTGGCACCTTCGTCTAATGATATTTTTGAGTAACTGCATAAGGTTGTTACATGAATGATGACCACCATTTCAGGCTAACATATATCATTCTTTGAATTATAGTTTTCTCTATATTAAGGATTGGGTGCCATGTGTAATTCATTCCTCTTCTACTTCTCCTAGTTCAATGATACCTGGCTTCTTCGTATTCTGGTCCACTCTAACAAACCCTGGAAAGAAACCCTCCATCATCTCAAATCATGGCTTGCAATGACTAACAAAACAAAGTTTAAAATATGGTCGTTGATCATATCCCTTCCCAACACATCAGACGATCCTTATAAATTTAAAACAGTCAACTGAGCTTTGAAAAATAACTAGATACATCACCTTTTCCTGGAAACCAATTAGAAATGAACACCTCATCACACTTGGTAGCCAAACCCACTATCGCATCTCAATGGCCTGATACCAGATCAATGGCTGCTGCAATGTCGCATTGGTTAACTTCTGGGAATCTTTCCTTTGTAGCTATGCGACGACTGTCAGATCTTTCTACACTTTAATCTTCAACCATGACAAGCACCTTAACCCTTAGTCATTCAGAGATAACGCAACTGAAGACATTCGTTAGATCATTGACTCTTTTATTTGACCCTAGTTAAATCTTGAGAACATGTGAACAAAGTATTCTCGTGGTCGCCAGATGTTTTCTTAACCCTGAGTTTTATCTAGTGAACATGTGCTAGACATTGATCTACATATTTCATCTATGGTCTACACTTAGTCATCTCAAATCCTTTAACTTAACTCACCCTCTATCTAGCAATTCAACGACTAAGAGATTCTTGGACAATAAACACCCTTGTCACTGAATCACCAAATATATTTATCAAAACTGCCACAATCTAGTGAACAAGAGATAACCATTGTCATCGAATCGCTAGATACTTTATCACCTACACAATCTAACTTGAGATTAAAAGACCATCATTAATTTGGGAAAGCATCAATGAATATCACTTGATTGCTGAATGAAAAGTGACTTGAAAATTTTATCCTGAGATCCAGTGAACACTAAGAGATAAAAATCCACGTGCAGACTTGAAAACTTAAGTGTGGAGTAAAGTAACATGAAAATATAAGGATCTAGGGCACACTTAAAACACATTTTAGGAACAAAAACCATATCGAGGGTAAGAATACCTAGGGAAAGGATACATAAGCAATTTTCACATGGTGGTCCTTTGAAACTTTCAAACCCCTAATGGTCAAAGACACATGCAGAGACACAAAAAAGGTAGGGCAAAGACCAAAAGATGATATTTTCTTAGAAAACCTAAAATTGCTCCAATACCCCTAATAGGGTTTTGTATTACTCTAACAAGGAAATGTACTATGTAATACACAACTCCTAACAGGACTAGATCTCCTAACAGGGATTCAATATTTTAGTGCATAGTTGTGGGTACCATCCCCACCGGGGTTTTCCCTTGGCCAGGATTTCCTCGAAAACAAATAATGGTGTTATAAGTTACGTGTTGTGTGTTTATGCTCTTTTCATTTCAGCATTCATATGGTTTATTTGCAATTGGTTGAAGTTTAATTTAAAGTGATGTAATACTGATTCAACCCCCCTCTTAGTATTACTTAATCCTAACACAACTACTCTCATGTAGAGTGATCACTGTTAAGAATGCATAGAGAGCTTGTCAGGTCTTCATTGCAATCTAGAATATTGAGAGATAATGTGACATGACATGAAAAATACAAATGTGAAGTTATGCATAAAATAAAATTTTATTGGAGAATACCTTTAAGCTGCAATATTGTAAACCATTGGTGACAAAATGAAGAGCACAATATTGCCTACGATGTGAAGAGTAATTCATGGAGTTAGCATATTTCTTACCTTAGTCTTTGTCTTCACCCTACACTCATCTTGCACCATTTAATTCAAAGAAGCAAGGATGTGAAAGATAACCACAAATAAACCCAATACATTTATGAACTCCACCTCTAAAGGATTTTTTTCAAAATAGAAAACTTTCATATCCAATGGAAGCGCTTAGAAAGGTGACAAAATTAGAAATTTCCACCATCCATTCTATTTTTCTAGTCAGAAAAGGAAAGCTATTTGGTAAGAGGACTGACAATTTTCTAGGAGAAAAATAGCATTTTTGGGAGCTCCCACACAAAGCCTATCGACGTAACTATTGCCCAAAATTTCATATCTTTCAATTCTGGCCTCTGCAACTATCTAAGTCCCTGCTACAACTTTTTTCACGTGCGAGGTTGATCCACAGGGTTTCATGCTTTGCGATTTGAACCCCATGTTCTTCAATGTTTCACCATGCCCCAGTCCAGATTGTATCACTTAATTTGCAAAACCCAAGAAGTTATTCAATTTTAAAAGCTTGTAGGAAATACTGTTACAGGGTTCCAAAAAGTGTTCAATGTCAAAAAATCTCTATGTTTTCAACCTCTGATTTGAAAACTCTCTATGTTTTTGACCTCCAGTTTGAAAACCCTCTGTGTTTTTGACCTTCAAGCACGCTACTTTGACAAGTGGGGCCTAGTAGGTTTTCAGAAAGCTGTTATGCGGGTTGTCGCATGATCGCATAAGTCCTTTTCCCCTTATGCGACCATGTGACTAATCATTGACGGTCCTGTTGAAGAATGCTAGTGGTTTGTTGCATGAGCACATAGTCCCTTTTTAGGCTATGCGAACATGTGACTAGCTATTAACTGCACCGATAAGAGCCTACAATTTGGTGATGTGTTCATGTTTCATTGGCCGGCTGGTGACAAACATTTGTTGGTGGGCCTGAAGCTTGCAGTGCTAGTGCGGTGAAGATCTGACGGTTGTCGCATAATCTCATGGAATCTTTCAATTCCATGAGATCATGTGACAACCGCCCAATGTGATCTCAGTGGCTCGTGGGTCTGAGAATCTATAATGGCGTAAGTGCGACAAAGAGCTACTGGTGGGTCCTCTGGAGGTGATGTGTCTGGTCTGCGGTGGGCCAGAGGTATAGCATGGGCCCTGTAGATGCAAGATCTATGGTGATTGCATGTTCACATGGGATCTTCCGATCCCATGCGATCATGCGACCACCATTGGATTCTAAGGGTGTTTCCTGTGGTGCTATTGTGGGCCAGACTAAGGTGGTAGATCTTGTGGGCAAGGTGTCCTACGTGGCAAGGATGGAATTTTCAAAAGCCAGTTGCATGATCGCATGAGGACTTTTGGTCTCATGTGATCATGTGACCAATGACATTTCCAAAGTGGTGCAACCATTTTTCACGGTCTTTTCTTCTACAAAGAATGTTGTAGGCACGGGTAGCTCAAAAAATTGATGTCGTCAGGATGGTTGCAGGTTGCAGAGTTAATGAAGGAGGTTTGGCTAGCTGTCAGGGGTCAAATCTTGTCCCAGCAAGGTACCAATTAGTGCATTCATGGTGAGACTTTTGTGCAGAGGCAAATGATGAATCTAGGTTGCTTGTCTGTAGGCAATGCAGTATAGGGATGGGCACGAGAACAAGATATCTGATCAAACATAGTGTTGTAGATATATATTTATGATCAGACTTGTTAGACCTAGGGTTTATTATTAAATTGTAAATCTTGTAACCCCGGTTAGTTTTTTGGACTCCTACCTGCATGCAGTGAGGGATGTATATATTGTTTTTTGGAGCCTTTAGTGCTTAGAATCCAACAATTGTAAAAGGAAATTTTCTTTCTCAGAGAGCAATTTGTGGCATTTTTCCTTCCCTTTGGCTTTCTACAATTGTAATTTTCATTGATTATTCAGATATTGCAAATTATTTTGTGACATTCTTGTTGTCCTTATCTCTTATGTGGATCAAAGTGGATTATCTCTTATTGGATCAAAGTGTATGCATGTTTTCAATGATATCTTAGGGTTCCTGATTCCTCTTACTTTCTATAATTGTGTGTGTTATTGTGTTTGATCTGATTTAGATGTTTTGTGGGTATACTTCAGCCCCTAACAGTCTTGTTTCAATCCTACATCGAGTTATAGGAGTGAATGTTTGTTTGCAGGTCATAGATTGTTGTCTAATACTAAGAGTCTTGTTGTTTGTGAAAGAATCTTTCTCTTTCCCTAAATATCCTCTTTTGTTTGCAGACCCTTCTATGAAACACTTATGCAAGCCTATTCAGTAAGTTGTGACCTATTAGACCTAAGTCCTTCATTGGTTTCATCCCTCTATACTGAGATCCAAACCCTAATTTCGGTGCATCACCTAGTAGATAGTTTGCTTTCAGTCATTTCCCTTTCCAAGCATTCCTTCTATCCCTTTCCCTCCAAAGTTTACTTTCCTATTAAGAAGCAAATTAGGGTGATAATCCAAGAGGAACTAGCCTAGAACTTGGAGGTTTCATCTCGGTTAACATAGGTCCCACAACCTAGAGATGATTCCCAAGTTATAATGAGTTATCAAGACTACAAGAGCTTGAGATAGAGGCACAAACTCAGTGTATAACAGTAACTAGAAGTTACGTGCTTTTGTACACGCAACTATTAGCCAATAGGCTTTTTGTTTTGTAGAAAAGTTATTGTTCTTGTACAATTCAAAAAAATTTCAAATTTTATTTAAAAATCATTAGTGTATGATGTTTTATTTTGCAATTTATTGTAGACACAGAAAATTGGTAAAGGCTTAAATCAATCAAAAAGGTGCAATCAAGTCATCAAAATAGCATAAAAATCAATAAATGGAATAAAGGCAATTCAAATCAAAGGAAAATTCAATTAAATGATTAAATAAAGCTTGAAAAGGGGAAAACACTAAGAAATTGATTAAATTCAATTAATGACATAGTGGTTGAAATGAAAAAATCAAAATGAACCTCTTACCCTTCATGGCTAAATTTAATTACTTTAATTAATTAATAAAATATGAAATTCTCTCAACAAAGGAAAAAGGAGACAAAATGGACACAAATCACTCACTTTTGTTGAAATGGTCCAGCCTTTTGAAACCATTTAAATGTTTGTCCCCCAATTTAGGGACAAAGCAAAGCCAATTGACCTTACCCAAGCATAACCATGGTTATCTCACTCTACCCCCTACCCTTGGGAAAATCTTATAAATAGAAGGCATTTTGAGGCATTATTCATCCACTCCATATCTTTGAATTGCAGCAAAGCTCTGTCAATTTGCATCCATATCACTCACTTATCATTTGTCATTGCTAATTAGCTTAAATTGCATTGATCATAGTAGATTGTTCATCAAATAGAGCTAGAATTTGATAGAATAGATCTAAATTTGCATATCATATAGCTTAATTCTCATCTTTAGAGTGTCACTAGTGAGGATCATAGCTGAGAACCTCATTTACCACTTTATTTTAGAGAACCATGAGATATTTAGATTAATTTGTGCATTATTTAGATTAGTTTGCTTTGAATAGTGTAAATTCTCTTTAAATCTTGTTATTTCATGAAGGTGTAAATCACTCACACACAAATGGCACCCACCGTCACATCAGAGAGACTTATCAGAGCTTCAGAAGAGAGTGATTTTCATGAACCTTTGATGGATATCATTGTTCACTAACCAAGAATTCAATTACCACAACTTGATCCATGAGCCTTCATTGACTTTATTATTCATGATTAAAAATTGACAAAACACTTTAAAAAGATCAGAATGCTTGGAAATACTTTTTGAAAATCATGAAACAATGCAAAACACTTGAAGCTTTCTTTTGATGATCTTTTCTTACATTGATTTTTATCCCATCTTTTTAGCTAATCGATGATGTTTCGACTAGATTGGCGATGATGGAGACATGATATTTTTCTTGCCTTTAAGTGACTGTCTTGAGGGATATCCAACAACTTATGTGAATTCATCTAATGACATGGTCATCAAAGAACCATCGAGGACTTTCATATAGGGTGGAAGGTTGACCTTTGCTTGTTTATGCAACATTGAATTCGTTGAAACTGGTATTCATACTCTCATAGTTGGTCTATTCGACTAGTGTGGGTTGTACTAGTTCAAAAAGGAGGTTAGCAAATGCGATAAAAAGTGGTATTCATATCATCATGTCAGTGGGCAGTGGTGATTGTACTTGCTTTTCGGTCCCAAAGTGCTCAATGATGAAAATTTATCCTCAAGGCATTTATTTGCTAAAAGCTAGTGACACTTAGCTGCATTGCATTGCATTATCATGGAAGGTTAATTGCATTATCATGTTAGATTAATTGCATGTGCCTTTTTGTTTGTAGTATTTTTCCAAGGGAAAAGGGGGTTCATTCAATTGAAATCTTGATCAATCATAAAATGGGTCATTCAATCAAGAATCAAAGAAAGTCCATAAATCATAAAAGTCCATAATATCAAAGATCCATGAACTTTGTCTAATCAAAGATACGATGTCATCAAAGTGATAAATCAACATCCTAATCAATAACTAAAATATCATGATACAATATCAACAAACTGAAGGAGCTCCATAATCAATCATCTCAATAACATGTACTCTAGCTAGGTCAAACCCATGACTTAAATTCAAATAGCCAAGAAGCTAAGGTCCGTATATATATATCATTTACGAAAATGTGTCTGTTTCACAAATCAAGGGAATCATATCAGTATTTTATATCAATGAGTCATCTTACGTCAATCAATCATATCAAAGTATTAAGCAATCACACCCAGTACCATCGTTCGTGTCTCTGTGTCCTGAGAACAAAGCAGCAGTATCAAATCATATCGGTTTTCACACTGATTGATTTATCCTATCAGTTTTACTATCCTATCAGATTGACAAATCACATTCATTGGTACCATTATCCTGTTATCCTAATCACTTGTTTTGCTTAACTACAACAGACCTATCTATCTTGGATGTGAAAATTGTGAGTCATGGCATATCATCAATATTTTTCAGAAATCAAAACATATTCCAACTACTTAAAAATCTTTCAAATCAAGGACTCAATATGTTTTATTTCTGAGGGGGCATCAGAGTATCAAATGGGCATCACATCAAAAACATTTATCAGTGGGGCATATCATATCAGGAGGCAAATCAATATCATATCAAGTATCATATCAAGAGGCAAATCAATTGCATATCAGTTTCATATCAAATCTGTCATCATATCAAATCTATCAACATATCAGCAATCAATCAACCCAAGACCTTTATCAATTAACCCAAGACCTTTATCAGTGAACCCAGGACCAGCCATCAAATCAGGACCCATATCATATCAGAGGCATTAGAATCATATCAGCACCATCATCAGAGGCACATCATCATCATCAGGAAGTACATCAATCAGAACGATCAGAGGCATATCAGAACCAAGAACTGAATCAGATCATCATACTAATGAAATCTTTGAATCGGTTTTCTTCACACATCGACTCAAAAAGGGGCATTTGTAGACACAGAAAATTGGTAAAGGCTTAAATCAATCAAAAAGGTGCAATCAAGTCATCAAAATAGCATAAAAATCAATAAATGGAATAAAGGAAATTCAAATCAAAGGAAAATTCAATTAAATGATTAAATAAAGCTTGAAAAGGGGAAAACACTAAGAAATTGATTAAATTCAATTAATGACATAGTGGTTGAAATGAAAAAATCAAAATGAACCTCTTACCCTTCATGGCTAAATTTAATTACTTTAATTAATTAATAAAATATGAAATTCTCTCAACAAAGGAAAAAGGAGACAAAATGGACACAAATCACTCACTTTTGTTGAAATGGTCCAGCCTTTTGAAACCATTTAAATGTTTGTCCCCCAATTTAGGGACAAAGCAAAGCCAATTGACCTTACCCAAGCATAACCATGGTTATCTCACTCTACCCCCTACCCTTGGGAAAATCTTATAAATAGAAGGCATTTTGAGGCATTATTCATCCACTCCATATCTTTGAATTGCAGCAAAGCTCTGTCAATTTGCATCCATATCACTCACTTATCATTTGTCATTGCTAATTAGCTTAAATTGCATTGATCATAGTAGATTGTTCATCAAATAGAGCTAGAATTTGATAGAATAGATCTAAATTTGCATATCATATAGCTTAATTCTCATCTTTAGAGTGTCACTAGTGAGGATCATAGCTGAGAGCCTCATTTACCACTTTATTTTAGAGAACCATGAGATATTTAGATTAATTTGTGCATTATTTAGATTAGTTTGCTTTGAATAGTGTAAATTCTCTTTAAATCTTGTTATTTCATGAAGGTGTAAATCACTCACACACAAATGGCGCCCACCGTCACATCAGAGAGACTTATCAGAGCTTCAGAAGAGAGTGATTTTCATGAACCTTTGATGGATATCATTGTTCACTAACCAAGAATTCAATTACCACAACTTGATCCATGAGCCTTCATTGACTTTATTATTCAGGATTAAAAATTGACAAAACACTTTAAAAAGATCAGAATGCTTGGAAATACTTTTTGAAAATCATGAAACAATGCAAAACACTTGAAGCTTTCTTTTGATGATCTTTTCTTACATTGATTTTTATCCCATCTTTTTAGCTAATCGATGATGTTTCGACTAGATTGGCGATGATGGAGACATGATATTTTTCTTATATTTCTTCCAATATGTGTCAAAAATGTATTTCTTAGATTTTTCAAAATAAAGATTGTTCTATACACTCAAGATGTTAAAAATAGATATTTATAAATAGAAACATCTTGAAAAAAATTCTATTTACTTAGAAATCATAAATAGAAACATAAATTTCTTGCTAGATCTTGAATAAATATAAATATCTTAAATAAATCTAAATAAATAGATGTTTCTACTGCAATAGAAACATCTTGAAAAAATATCTTGAATACATAGGTCAATCTTTATTTTTATTAGAGGTCAAATCCTATGTATATCTTTATTTTGAATCCATTTCATATGTATTTTTTTAATTTTAAAATAGATGTTTCTATTACAAATCTTTCCAAAACATATAATACTAAAATTTGGAAACAACATATTAATAATAAAAAATAGAACTAATAGAATATAGAAAATGTTTGAATAGTAAAACTTACCATTACAAAATTAATGCTAAAAATATGCTAAAATCCTTCCATCTAAAATATTGTTGAGTAAAGAAAATTACTAATAGAAATATAATGTGTATTATGAAAATTTTCATACCTAAATTTGTTAAAGAACAATATTTAAAATTTTGATCACAAGAATATGTGAAATGTATTTTTATAGAGTATTTAGTCATTGTCTAGAGATTTTAGTTAATTGTGAATATTGGTAAAATATTAAAAAAATATTACATAATATAATTATTATGTGTCTATATGTTTATATTTTGTTAATTCAATAGTTTGTTGCTTGAAAGTTTTAATTATTAATAGATATTTTGAGGTCCCCTCAACAATTAAAGTAGAATATATATACACTTCAAATATAATATATTTTTGTATATCTCCTTTATTATATCTAGATAAGTTGTCACAACAAAGAAAAATATTCTTTTAGATTTTCATTTCATTCTAGATTGTTATTTTTATGTTTTTTTAATACTAAATATTCTTTAAATCTAAAAAAATAAACCATTTTCTTCAATCAAGAGATTACTATTTTCATATTTAATGAATACTAAAATTTATTTAAATTTGATATCCCCAAACATCATTTTTTAATAGATAAGAAAAATTTATAATATTGACCAATTAATTTTTAATCTTCATTAAAAAATGATCATTAAAGAATGTGAATTTTCTTGCTATTGTTGAGCCTATTCAATATATTGATCGAAATGGAAAATGAAAGCAAAAGCAAAAATGAAAAATTCTAACACATAAAAAAAATATGTACATTAATAGTTTATGAAACCCTTCCAATTTAAAAAATATTTTAATCTTGTAATTGATATTGATAGTACTAGTGATGATAAATGACAAAATACAAAGACAAGTTTTGTTACATAAAGCTTACCCCAAAAACGTAAAAAATAAAAGATTTTAATAATAAGTCATTTGTGCAATACAAAATTTGGCTACATGCTATGATACAACACAAGATGAATCTTCTTGAAGATACTAAAAAATTTAAGGCCTTAGACGTAAGGAAGGAACAATAAAATTCTTTCCCTTGCACATGCAACAATAAGCATTGGAACATGAGTCTGCAATGGTGCATTTTGTAAGGAAACTCAGGTGCGGAAACAACTTCCTACGCTAATCTCTATAGGAGAGTATTGTGCAAATTATTTTAAATCCTTACAATTTCAGATTCATTACTACGTTAGCAAAGATATTGCAACCACATACCATACATACAGAAAAATAGAGAATGACACAATGATATACCCTGGGGAAACCTTTTGGTAAAAACCCCAGCACTCCAAAACCTGCACAATGTATTGATCAAAACTATTACAGCTTACAATACACTTGCAATGCAAGTTCTTTAAGAATATTTCTAAACCCTTGAAGACAAATCATGGCAGCATAAAATGTTCCAACAATACACTCGCATCATCTCTCTTCGCAACCCTAAAAAAGCTTATATCATGCACTTCACTTTTTAGGGCTACTCCCAAAGAGTGTACAGTACTCAAAATTATCAGTTGCCACATGTCTTCACCTGTCATTGAATCTTCCTGACATAGCTCTTACATGTCATAGGAATCCGTCATAACTGTTTTAGCCATGATCTCCTTACACACAATTCAAGATGCTGACACATCAACATTATTTGCAAGAAATACATTTTACAAAACAAATAATAAGAATAGGAATTATCCAAGGTTGAGACACCTTATTCCTAAAATTCTTCCACTTGTCAAACACCTTGTAAGAGCAACAGGAACATAACAGGAACTAACCACTATAGGCCAAAAGGCCCATAGACTCTGAACACCATTTGAACTTCTCAGTGCCCACTGGTTTCATTAATGCATCTGCAACATTCTTCACAATATCTACCTTCTCCAAATTTACCTTTCCATCTTCCACCATATCTCTCACAAAGTGAAACTGCACATCAATGTGCCTCGTTCTATCATGGAAAGTTGGATTCTTTGCAAGGCAAATAGCGCTCTGACTGTCACACCAAATAGTAATCTATTCTACATCAACACCAACATCAGAAAACAATCTCCTAAGCCAAATGGATTCTTTACAAGCATGAGTAGCAGCCATGTACTTAGCTTCTGTAGTGGACAAAGCAACTACAGGTTGTCGCTTACTCATCCAACTAATGGCACCACCAAACATAGTGAACACATAAGCACTGGTGGATCTCCTGCTGTCAATATCACCTACCCAATTTGAATCCACAAACCCACGAATACAAACTGAATGTGGAGATCCAGAAGAGTTACCATGATAACATATGGAGTAATCTGATGTACCCCTCCAATATCTGAATACTCGCTTAACTGCATCCCAATGTACCCATCCAAGGTTAGCCATAAATTGACTCAGGACTTCCACTGCTTGGGCAATGTCTGGTCTAGTACAGACCATAACATACATAAGACTGCCAACTGCACTAGCATAAGGTACTCTACTCATGTCCTCCACCTCACTAGGAGATTTTGGACAATCATCTACAGATAACTTTGTTCCCACAGAAATAGGAA
Organism: Chamaecyparis obtusa; assembly: GCA_027943335.1. Lineage (NCBI taxonomy): Eukaryota > Viridiplantae > Streptophyta > Pinopsida > Cupressales > Cupressaceae > Chamaecyparis > Chamaecyparis obtusa. Next base: position 3,337,614 of record BSBK01000711.1, on the reverse strand, counting down.
CACATAGTGGTCTACAATCTGCCATGCTGAACCTATCCAACACAGACTTCACATACTTACTCTGACTCAACCAAAGTTTTTTGCTAAACCTGTCTCTACTAATTTCCATACCCAAGATGTAGCTAGCTACCCCAAGATCTTTCATCTCAAACTGTACTGACAACTAAGATTTAAAATTAGAAATCATACCCTTACCCTTCCCAAATAGCAACATATCATCAACATATAATGCAACAATAAGAAGGCGATCATTTTCAACTTTGAAATAAACATAATGATTTGATTTTGATCTTACAAATCCAATTGACAACACAAAGGCATCAAACTTAAGGTACCACATCCTAGGAGATTGCTTCAAACCATATAGGGATTTCTTTAATCCGCAAACTAAGGATTCTTTACCTTTAACAATGTAGTGCTCAGGCTGTGACATATAAATCTCTTCCTCCAAATCACCATGAAGGAAAGTTGTCTTTACATCCATCTGTTCTATCTCTAAATCATATGAGGTAGCAAGAGATAACAGAAATCTAATGGATGTCAACTTTGCAACAGGAGAGAATATTTCACCATAATCTATTCCCTCTACCTGTGAATACCCCTTTGCAACCAATCTAGCTTTGTACCTTTCAACACTGCCATCTGCACAAAATTTCTTCTTGAACACCCATTTACAGCCAACAGATTTTCTCCCTTTAGGCAAAGGTACAAGGTCCCAAGTTTTGTTTTTCTCCAATGAAGCCATCTCATCATCCATAGCCTCAATCTAGGAACCTGCATCTTCCATGCCCAAAGCCTCTTTCATAGATCTAGGCTCATCAATGTTAGTAATCAAAGCAAAGGCACAACTGGAATCTAACATAGAATAACCAAACCTTTCTAGTTGCTTTCTTTCTCTCGTGGATCTCCTCAAGGGTTGTGGTTGAGGTTGTTCTTCCTCTTCTTTCAAACTATCAGAGCTGCTAGAGCTCTCCTCATCATTAGGCCCAACATGGTCTCTCTGTTCAGTCTTCTCAGGGGTAGGAGGCAACTAAACAACATCTTTTTCCTTTTCTTTTTCATCTGGTTGTAGCACAATAGGAGAAGATGTTAGCTCTTTGAAAATAACATTTCTACTATACAACACCTTACTAGTCACAGGATCCCAAAGCTTGTATCCTTTCACACCAGCATTGTATCCGATGAAAATACATTTAACAGCTTTGTTTTCCAACTTAGATCTTTTCTCCTTTGGAACATGTGCATAAGCTTCACAACCAAAAACATGAAGATGTCTAATTAAAGGCTTCTTACCAGACCACACCTCCATGGGTGTCTTACCAACAAGGGCTAATGTAGGAGATCTATTAACCATATAGCAAGCAGTGGCCATAGCTTCAGCCCAAAACCTTTGTTCTAAACCAGCTCCACTAAGCATACTCCTAGCCTTCTCCATCAGTGTCCTGTTCATTCTCTCTGCAACTCCATTTTGCTATGGGGTATAAGGAGTTTTCTTATGCCTCTTGATACCTTGTTCTTTACAAAACTATTCAAACTCTGCTGAGCAAAACTCACCACCATTGTCAGTTCTCACACACTTAATCTTCTTACTAGTCTGATTCTCTACAAGAGCTTTAAATTCCTTGAACTAACTAAAGACTTGTGTCTTACTTTTAAAGAAATAAATCCATGTCCTTCTACTATAATCATCTATGAAAGATACAAAAAATACAGACTTGGAGATTGAAGGAACTTTTACAGGACCAAATACATCAGAATGAATAAGATCCAAAACATCAGAAGATTTGTGAGAACTAGAGTAAAACTGAACATGATTTTGTTTACCATAGACACAGTGTTCATAAAAGTAAAACTCAAGATTGCAATCATTTAACCCCTCAATGAGATTTTTATTTTTCAGGGTTCTGAGACCCTTTTCACCAATGTGGCCAAATCTCATATGCCACAACATTGTCTTTTCTACAGGAATCTTACCTTCCAAAGTGTTTGCACTACCATCGAAACCAATAGCCACAGACTTCTTCACTGCTTGTTCAAATGGTGAGGATGAAGAACTATTACATAGAGGAATACATGCATCTAACTAAAATAAGGTACCTCTCCTAGTACCCCTTGCAAGCACTATCGATCCTCTCATCATCTTGCATCCTTCTTTCGAAAAAACAACTTGCACACCTACATCATTCAACATAATTATAGATAATAGGTTTCATGCCAAACTTGGAATGTGCATAACTCCATTGATTCCCTTTACTCATCCATCAAGAAATTTGATAGTGACCCTTTCGCGTTCAACTATCTTTAGGTGAGAATCATCACCCAAGTACACCTTTCCACCATCAAACTCTTCATATTTTGAGAACCAATTTTGATGAGAGGTCATGTGAAAAGATGCACCCGAGTCAACCAACCACACATCATCAGATGCATGGGATGCCAAAGCTGCGATGAATGCATCACCATCTTCTTGAGATCTTTCTGAAGCTGAATCTGAACCTTTCTTCTTCTTCTTCGGCTCTTTGCAGTCTTTACGGAAGTGCCCAGATTTATCACAGTTCCAACATTTTTCCTTGGAATTATTGGAAGTCTTTGACTTCCCATGGGATTTGGATCTACCCTTATTGTCAGACTTATTGTCATTTTTCTTCTTTCAGTGGATCTCCCACGAACAGTAAGGGATTCTTTTTCTGAAACGGAATCCTTTCTCTGCATCTCCTCTAATAGCAGCGAAGACACCACATCATCCATTTTGAAGGTGACTAATGTGCTTCTGAGAGCCATCACAAGATGGTCCCGTGAATTTGGTAAAGAACACAAAAGTGTGTAGCAATGATCCTCCTCCTCTAACTTGACACCAGCTAATGTCAATTGTGCAGCCAGTAGATTAAATGCATTTAAATGATCCGTTAAGGATCCACCTTCCTCCATTTGTAGAGAGTACAACTCCCTCCTCAGGAACAACTTGTTCACCAGAGATTTGGCCTGATATGCGGCCACAAGTCTTTCCCACAAACTATTTGTGGTTTTCTCATCTAGAACATTCAAAAGAACTGCATCAGTTAAACAGAGTCTTATGAGACCCTTAGCTTTACGGTCTTTGATATCCCAATCTACTTGAGCTATAGTTTCTGGTCTTGTAGCATTTGAAGTCACTTCCCATAGGTCATGATCTTCCAACATGTCTTCCATCTTGAGTTTCCACAACTCGAAATTAGTGCCATTAAATTTCTCCACCTCCATTCTTCCATATGATGAACTTGCCATCTCAATCTGCAAATAAGATTCAGAATGCTCTGCAAAAAAACTCCCACTCAAACTTGAGATCAACTCAAAAAACCCTACCCAACAACTAGGATCAAAAGTTGATCAAGCTCTGATACCACTTGTAAGGAAACTCAGGTACGAAAATAGCTTCCTACGCTAATCTCTATAGGAGAGTATTGTGCAAATTCTTTTAAATCCTTACAATTTCAAATTCATTAACTATGTTAGCAAAGATATTGCAACCACGTAACATACATATAGAAAAATAGAGAATGACACAATGATATACCCTGGGGAAACCTTTTGGTAAAAACCACAGCACTCCAAAACCTGCACAATGTATTGATCAAAACTATTACAGCTTACAATACACTTGCAATGCAAGTTCTTTCAGAAGATTTCTAAACCCTTGAAGACAAATCATGGCAGCATAAAATGTTCCAACAATACACTCGCATCATCTCTCTTCGCAACCCTAAAAAAACTTATATCATGCACTTCACTTTTTAGGGCTACTCCCAAAGATAACCATATTAGGGAAGAGTGTACTGTACTCAAAATTATCAGTTGCCACATGTCTTCACCTATCATTGAATCTTCCTGACATAGCTCTTATGTGTCATAGGAATCTGTCATAACCATTTTAGCCATGATCTCCTTACACACAATTCAAGATGCTGACACATCAACATTATTTGCAAGAAATACATTTTACAAAACAAATAATAAGAATAGGAATTATCCAAGGTTGAGACACCTTATTCCTGACACATTTGAAGCTCAGTGTAACTCATGTACAAGGCAAGCATTTATCCACAAGAATGGGGGGTAGTCTGGTATGGTTGAACCTGCAACCTCATAATTAATGCTATTTTTTTAAGCATCTCCTTTGTTTTGAGAGTCTTTGGTTCTATTTTTTATAAATGCAAGGGGGGAAATGTCAGATGGTACAATTAAATTACTATTAAATCTATGAAGTTAAATAGACATTGAAAGAATTTGAGTAGTTTTGAAATGAAATTGAAACAACTTCAAACAATTCTTATCAAAATAACTATTTACTCTTCTTTTACTTATCGTGATGAAGATCATCATCAATGTGATTGAAATTTGGGTTTAAGAAAAACTTAAAAAAGATATTTTCAGATGCATACTAATGAATTCATATCAGTCTCAAAATTTTCAAAAGAATGCAAACAAAATCACATTAACTATAAAAAAATATAGAAATTATAATTATAATATTTTTACCAAGCAGATAAGAGTATTGGTAGCTACAAACAGAAGAAAGAGAAGGAGAAAAAAGATTGTAATTTTCATCTTCATATTTTTCTCTCTTTGCTTTGAATATGAGCACCTCCCTAAATAAAGAGTATCCAGTTGAAATTTTAAGTGCTGCAATTTTATATATTCAATGATAGAAGATACTAAAGAAAAATGGGTTTCTAAGGAAAAATAAGGATACGAATGGAAATAAAAGGTACCTTGCCAAAGTAACATGAAAAAAAACTCAAATTTATTTCCATAGCTGAAAAACTAAAACCTCTGGCAAAGAGGCTGATAATTTTTTGGCAAAAAAATTATATTTTAGGGAGCAAAGCTCCCACAAATAGCCTATCAGCTAAACTAGCAATTGCACGTTTTTGAAAGTGCAACGATGAGTCGATAGGATTTTTTATTTTCAAGAATGTAGAAATAATTCTATAAATAATATATAACAATCCTTAGGTCATGATATTTTATTGTTAATTATATGTGTTCAGATTTGTGACCAATTATATATCCACTATAAAAACTAATCCAACAACATGAACACAATGCCTAAAAAAAAGAACAAATCTAACAAAAAAACTAAACCCTAAAGAAAAACAAATCTAAGAAAACCCTTTATTTGAATATCCACTATGTTAAAGATAATACAAACGTAGAAAAAAATAAATCCAACAAGCTATTTCAAAAGATCGCATAAATTAAATGAATACAACATTAACAATCCATCAAAGATTCATAATAGTTCAACAACAAAAGAAAACTTTTGTTTAACAAAAAGTCCAAAAGAAAATTTGATTGTTCCCTATAAAATGTATTGCATCTTCACACTTCTATTCAATGAGAAAACAAAGCCTTATCAAAACAAACCTTGCTAATTTACCAACTGAGCCTATTTTATTTTATTTTATTTTTTATTTTATCTTAAATTGGAGTAGATTTTGGAAGCACGTGAAAGATTAATCATATACTTAGGATTAAGAATTAAGATTGAAATAAGGAGAGGGTTTTGGTTTGAGGTAAAAATTGGGTTAGGGAACTAAGGTTAAAAGATAGGATTGTAATTTAAGTCAGCTTTCTCAAAGAATTCTAACCTAAAATTGAATCATAATATTTTTTAAAGCTAACTAAGCACTTACCATAATCCTTTCTCTAGGCCTAATTCTAATTAATCTCTAGCCCTTATTAATCCTTATCATAATCATAAATCTAATTAAAATCTAAGTCTAAGATTAATTAAATAGTTATTGTATCTAATTAAACTTTATTAAACTCTAAAAATAATTAAAATATAATCTTCATGTTAACTCTTATCCTAATTGAATTCTAAATTTAATTGATATATTAACTTGATCTAAGTTGAATCTTAATTAAACCCTAACAATAATTTCAACCTTATTATACTTACATATACTATATTATTAATAAATTTTAATTGAACTTAAAATTATATAGTTATTACTAAAAAGATTGATTATCTTTTTAGTTGTAAAATTGAAAAAAAAAAGAAAATTAATTAAAATATCTACGTAAAATTACAATTCTATTATTCCCCTTTTCATGTAAATCAATTCAAGTTCTAAATTAAAGATTTTTTGTTTAATGAATCAACCATTAATTTGAATAAATTCAAAACTAAAATTAATATAAATAGAACCTTTCTAAATTTTTTTCAAGACATTAAAAAAAATTCTATTTTATTTCTATTTTTACATGCAAATCACTTGAAAATTTAAAAAATAAACTAAATTCTATTTTTTAAAATTTTAAATAAATATTTAACAATTTTAAAATAAATTTAAAATTAAAATCTATGTATTAATAAATTATGTCTATTTTTATAAATATTTAATATTATTTCTATTTCATGTAGATCAATTCAAAATTCATGATTAAACTATTTTTAAAATTTTTTTTATTGAATCATCAATAATTTAAAGTAAAATCTAGATTTTAATAGAATCTATACGTATTAGTTTTTGGATTCGGTTGTGTAGTGAATTTTTTCATCAACATTTTGGATCATACTACATGATCGATCATCAGGATGCTGGAAAGAAAAGATTCACTACACAACCGAATCCAAAAACTAATACATACATTAATATGGATTGTGGAAATCTAATAGATCTGATTAATAGAACCTTTCAATAATTTTTAACATATTTAAGAAACATTTCTATTCTCTTGTATTCCTCCTTAGATGTTTCTAATGCCTATGAGCCCGCAAATACCCAACAATATAGAATAATGATTTTCTCCTTAAACTTGAATGAAATGGATGAAAGTATAAATGTTGATAGGAAAACAAATGAAAAACTAAACATTCCCAATCTGAAGATTTGCATAAAATGTGTCTCTAAATTTATTTTATGCAAGATTTATATAAAATAGATTTTTTTTTGTTACAGAATGCCTTGAGGGAAGTCATCACATGGAATGCAGTAACTACGAGATTTAATTAAATATATTTCTAAAAAAACTTTAGGATCATATAGAAAATATATTATCTAAAATATGTTGATGCCAACATGTTTGACCAAAAGTTAAAATTATGGTAGATCAGTGAATGTAAAGAAGAAAGATAAAAAAATAGAAGCATTGGTGTGCAATTTGGGATCCAATTACAAATTGATAGGAACATAAACAATGAATAGACTCCCATGGGTTGTCGTTGAACTCTGTCTCGACATTATTTCTTCCCTTGGGAAATCCAATGTCTCTAGAGATCATGACGACGACTAAGAAGAAAGGTAGTCTAAAAAATCTATGAAATATGAAATATCATGATTTTAAGACTCAAACAAATGTCGAGAATTGCATATGAGAACATAAAATTCACGCTATAAATGATGGCCTTAATTAATTCTTGCAATTCAGCTTCATACAATCCATAAATCATGAAACCCCGGTGTTAGATCAAACATGTCAAAAAGAACAAATGATTATCAAATTACAAAGCATACATTGACAAGTTCTCCAAGAACAAATGATCATCAAACTGCAAAACATATAATCATCACAAAATCTTATAAATTCTATATATAATGCAAGAAATTCTATAAAATCGTCGCATATAATTTCAATCTTTTCTTTTTCAAATTGTTTGCAATTTAAAGTGCTGAAATTCTAGCTACATATATTTTTCCCAAGTAAAAAAAAATAGGGATAAAAAGATAGAAAAATAGTAACTTTTATTTGTGATTTCAGAATTATTTGCTAAAGAGTTTTGTATAACTGGAAAAAGAAAAACCAAAAAAATAGGGAGAAAAAGAACTAAAGAGTTTCCCATAGTCGGAAAAGAAAAACTATCTAGTAAGAGGGCTGACAATTTTCCGGTGAAGAAGTAAATTTTCAGGGAGCAAAGCTCCCACAAATAGCCTATCAGCTAGATAAATTATATATTTAATTATAATCATATAATTTAGATAAGGTTATATAAAATCAATTTTCAATTTTTCAATTTGGTGTATTTACAATTTATTATAGAATATTAGTATTTTCAATTTTTATTAATTATAATTATATAGTTATCAAATTTAGGTTGTATTGTAAGTTTAGAATACATGTATGATATAGAATGAGCAAGCAACATAATTTTGTGTTTTTAAATATGTATCATTTTGTACAATTTTGGATATATATATATATATAGTAACAGGTACTTTGCATGATATGTAAAATTGGTTGTTGTAATGGTAAAATTAGCATTCTTAAATTGATGTCATGTATACAATGATAAACATTGTAATTTTGCATAAAGGTGAACCTATGTATTTAGTTTTATTTATATAGAATCTTATATATGTCGTACATTGATCTTCATAAGCTATATTTGTCATGATCCACTCTATGTACTTGATGCAGGAGCATCCTGGGTGTAAGAGCAATCTTGCATCACCCAAAAATATTTTTCTTTTCTTTTCAATAAGGCCTATCTTGTGCAGAGCTACTATTTATGGAAACTTACTATTTTTAGTAAGTTGGTCATATGATCTCGAAATGTTTTGATTTCACAGTTGGAGGTTCATCCTAGTCATTTCAACCTACCAGTTGAGTTTCATTGCCACATCATCAGTATTGGTGAATCTATTGAGGTTTTTGGGTATGAAATCTTTCAGGTCAATTTTGAAGGCCTTAGAGGCTTTGGATTATGACCGACCCCCGGCTAACTTGCGCTAGCGCATGTCAGGCATTGTAGATCTCGTCATGGCATTTCTGAAAAGTGGTTACAATAGAAAAATAGAGCTACAGTTAAAAAGTTATGGCCTTCGAAAGTTGGGCTACCTAAAAGCAAATTTTGTATTTCTTTTGAGCCGACCCTATTGTAAAAATTGTGAAAATAAAATAATTCTATGTATAGTCGGCCTTAAGGGCTAAATTTCTGGAACCTTCTTGGGTGGTGGAAATTGCCTATATAAAGAAGGCCTGTAGTGTTGTCTAGGCAGTTCTGGGTAGTAGATCTGGGTATTGATTCGAGGCTTTGTCCCACAGAATATTGTAAGGGAATGCCCATGTGGCTTTGCATATTCTAATTCTGAAAGTTTGTAATTCCACATTTGTGGAGATAATAAGAAGCCAATTTTATGTTCTTGCATATTGTTGTTGTTTCTTTGTTTTTGTTATGTGTTTGTGGTATTAAGGGGAGCACCCCTCATCAGTACTTATCCTAGGTTGAGTTTATAGTTGCAAGGTTATCCCCACAAGTACAAAATTGACCCAATCTAATTCATTTTGGCTATCACCACCATTTTATCTTTCCAATGCATAGCTATTCAAGTACATGCTTCAACAAATTGATGTCATATGGTAATAGTTGAAGACATTTATTATAAAAGGATAGTCCAAAGTGATACACTTGGATTTGATGTGCTTAATAGAGTAAACGACTTGCATTCTAGGTCTATCTTTCTATCCTTGTATTTTCTATTATTGATCAAGTCAATGAATCAACATCTTTACATGGTTTCACATAAGGGGTAATTATCCTTGTCACATACAAATCAAAATGCACAACTTTTTGTGAGAGCATAAGCTCAACCCAAACTCTAGTCAAGCTCTTAGTCAAGTGGAGCATGATGAACACAAAATTCTATCCACCTTGCCAAAGTGGACATTTTACCTCAGTCCCCTATCTAGATATCGATGAGGGTGGGGGCCTCCTATCCATCTTGCCAAAGTCGGCATTTCTCGAGTTATCTATAGGGGTAAAAATAAGGTAGGGGTGGTTAGATCATATATACATTACAATACATACTACAACCTTTTGATTCGATCGATCCAATATTGGGGTTGATCTATAGTTGTACTATACTTCTCATGTAATCATGAAAACATAGGGTAAAAGTCCAAGACTTGTCTAGGTCAAGTTCAATGCATGCAAAGATTGAGTTCATGATCCACCTATATTAACAAAGATTAGACAACATGAGAAATTGATATAAAAAAATAGAGTTGGGATTTATTAATCTCAAAATAACTTGACACATTTAGGATCTTCATTTATTACCTTTATTCTTTGATCCTAGAGCTAATTATTCTCATCTCCTTCATTTCTTGTCACTATTATAAATATCTATTTATGTGATATAATATATGTTGGCATAACTAGTTGGAGATTGTTGATTTATGTTACTACTGGTAAAGACATGATTGGTATACATGATAATCAGTTATATGTTTGTCATTGATGTCAAACTGTTTGAGATGATGTTTTGACTTGTTACTATATCTATTAGAAGGAAAATATTGTTGTTGTAATGAGAAGTTAAGTAAGGTAAAGGATATGTCGAGAGGAACCTTATTGGGTAATAGTTAAGACAAATAGTGGTGGACAAATGAATGATTTGATTGTTTATTACAATATGCTAAGGAGTTAGTTGAAGGATGCTATTCATAAAGATGTTAATCAGATATGAGTAAAGGTAAAGGTAATTTTATTAAGATACTTACTGGTAAACTATTGTCTTATCAGTACAAAGGAAGTCTTATCAGATATAGTAAAGACCTAAAGGCGAGAGAAGAATAGATGATGAAATAAGAAAGGAGGACAAATCAAGCATAATCTAAGGAGAAAGGTAATGACACAAAGATCGAGGTAAAATGTATTAAGGAAGTTTCTACAAGAGTAAAATAGTTTATCGATTAGCAAGCAAACAAGGATATAAAGAAAAAAAATATGGATGGTTAGATTTGATATGAAAGATATAGATCATTGGATTAAGGTTTAGGGTTTATGATTGAGGAAATTATACTTAAGCAAGAAGAAAGAATAATTTTGGTATCGTGACTAAGAAAAGAAGAAGATTATGGTGAAAAAATGGATATCAGCGGAACATAGAAGTTAATCGAAGAAGTATTGTTGCAATCACAGAGAATTGAATTGGTATGTTATTGTGTTAAGGAACTTGATTGGATTTGAATTAGCAAGATTAGTGCAAACTATAGATCATTGGTTAGCTGTTACTCTCTAACAATTGTGATAGTAAAATCCCTTATTGGGTAACCCTAACAAGTCTATTGTAAAATCTTCTAACTAGGTGGCATTCACAAAAGAGTGTCTAAAATCCTCTAACCAGGTTACTCCTAATAGAGTAAAAGACTTTAACACATCTTCAAGTAAATCCCTTAACCATGTAGCATTTAATCATGCTTTTGTAATCCTAATCAAGTGGACCTTTAAGAGGGCATGCTCTTAACCAGGCATATTCCTGAAGAGTACAATTATTTGTGGGCATTGTTCTCACACCGTGGTTTTCACCCTAATTGGGTTTCCATGAGATAAATACTGGTGTTATTTTTTTGTGAATGATTTTATATATTGCATGGATGTTCAATGTTCAGTTAACCGATAATGATGTTATAGGTTAAAATATATCTTAATCGGTAAACCTGTTTAAAGAAGTATTGGGATTGTGAAATTTAGTTTGGGTTGGTGATTACTAATTCACCTCCCTCTTAGTAATCAATCCTATTCCTAAAATATAATCTTATAACTATTGTTGATTCAAATGGATTATTTTCATGTGTATACATTCTCTTAAATTAGCCTAACAAACACTAGGAAAAGTTTATCTTCCTCTACATTTTTTGAACCTTGTCAATCTTATAAATCAATCAACTTTCTTCTATACTTGATAATTTGCATGTTTTATGAACAATATTATTCTAACTTTTCACATGTTCTCAAGTCACCTAGGGTTTGATCTTCATTTTCTTATATTTTGTATCAGAGTTTTGGCATACAAATTGATTTATCTTATATGTCACCCTCCCACCCTATATTTTCTTTCTATTATGATACCTTTTGGAGTGTATTCTATGGGTAATGGACATCAACACATTTTAGGGATTGATAAGTTCCTATCTTTAATTTACACATCATATGTATATCATTTTATTCATATGACAAATTATTAAACAAGGATATTATTACCTACATGATTTTTTTTCTTGCATGTCTCTCATTTCTTTCCTTCATATCTAGTTGAATCAAATACTCATTCATCCTTATTGGATATACTAAGCTTAGTTTTCCACAAGCCTAAGAATGATAATCTAGACATTTATATCAATGAGCACACACATAGTGAGAATATATACCTTGTAATCTACACCTTGCAACATGCATATAGATGATAAAAAATTAACTCATTCACCTTCTCATAACATTGTTACATTTTTTAAAATGGAGGACCAAGGGAATGGGAGTAGTTTTAGTAGGCACCAGGGTTTTACCTATGATGGGGGCTATTGATCTAGATGGTCATTCAACAAAATAAAATATGGAGGAAATAATGGCTATCAATGGAGGGAGTTTCATAGGGTACACAAAGAATGGTGGGATAGGGTTTCAGGTTTCGAACAAGCTAGGAATTGGAGGAACAAAAATAGGTAGATGGACGCCACTGTGGGTTGTAGTGCTAATGGTTTTGGATTGATGAGATTCAGGGAGAGGGTTGATTTCAATAGCATCTCAGGAAAATTTTGGCACCCAAAACTGGTTCAAACGATCGTAGAGCCAGAGCAGGTAACACCTAACATTGAGCAAGGTTGTGTTGTTTCTTTAATGATGAATGAGGAAGAATGGAATGAATTAGTCACATTTATGAAATCTTATTCTTTTTCCTCAAATGGGGAGGCCAATGGATGACTTACTCAAGGGTTAAATCATGGTGTGATAAAAAATGGGGGGAAATCTGTGCTCTGAAAACCTTAGCAAATGGCTTCTTTTTGGTCACCTATGAATTTGCACATTATAAAGAATGGATATTGAATAGTGGTCCTTACATTATGGATGGTAAGGTTTTCAATCTAAAATGATGGGAACAAAACATTGATTTGAGCAAGGAAGACATTAAGAAGATTGTAATATGGATAAGTTTGAAGCATCTCCCTCATGAATATTGGAATGGGGAAACATTAAAGTTAATAGGTAATAAGTTGGGGGAATATGTAAAAATGGAAAATCCCATAGACCAAAAAAAGACTTCCATATGTATCTAATAATTTTCATTCTATGGAAGTTAGGCCATCCATTTCCAAGTGTGGTGGAGTTAAAGATTGATGTTGGAACACAGAGACAATGGCTAACGGTTGATGAGGAGATTTTTACATGTTCAAAATGTTCAGGGGATGATCATGAGGAGGCTAGTTTTGTGGTTTTTGGGAAGGGGAAGGGTTTAGTTTAGAATGTGCTAGCAAAGGAGGTTATTCACCTATATGTGGATGAAGCATAAAGGGATGCTATGCAGAAACAAAAATGACTGATAGAGATGGAATAGAGAAAGGGATATGAGCCAATGAATATAGAAGGATATGTTAGATGGGAGATTGAACAAAGAAATGTAATAAATGGGATCTTTGGAGGAGGATGTGCTTTATTTGATGAAATATTTCAGTTAAAGGAAGGGTCAAATCAGGGAGTAAACGAGAGTCAATAAGGTAATATCTAGAGGAGGCTCAAAGCACACCAAATAGCTAGCTATTGATTGGTCAGGATAGGAAGATAGAGGAAGGGTGTGGAGATGTTTCAAAATAAAGTAATGTGGAGATACATAATTGTGAGGGAAGAGAGATTCAAAAGGAGATGATTTTGCAAGATAGGTCTTCAAAGCCATGGGAAGAGGATGATGTCCTTTTTCTACAAGATAGTGTTACTGGGGATGAAGCAAACATGACCGATCCTTTGGAGAATGAAAATATTAGGACATTCAAATCTCACCTATCAGGAACTTAGATAGTTCCTTTGAAAGGGTTCAGCACTCAAGTGGGGATGCTATAGAGTTAGGATGTGATGTTGAGACTAAAGAGGAAGATGATGATGATGATTTTATGAGTATTGTAGAGAAGATAAGGATTACAAGAAAGAGATCTTTGGAGAAATAAAATGCACATAGTAGCGGGGTGAAAATAGGGGAAATGAATAAAAGGGGATTAAAAAAAATTCAAATTAGAGTGGCTATGGCTAGAAATGATTTTGGCCAAAGTAAATTATTGAGATTAGGAAAAGGCTATGCCTTTTCTTGGGAGTCATAAAATCTTATCATGGAATGTCAGGGGCTTCAATGTCCCTTAAAAAGTAAATTTGATGAAAATATATTTTGATCAAACGTGACTGGATATGGTATTATTGCAAGAAACCAAGATCAAAGAAAAAGATTTCTAGTCTTTTAATAGGTTCTTTAGTAGGTGGAATGGTAAGCTCGTAGGTGCTCTAGGTGTCTCAAGGGGTCTTGGATCTCTATGGAATGAATCAATAACTGAGGTGTAACTAATTACATAGGAGTAATATTGGCAATGGCTGAGAGTGGGATCAAAACAACTACATTGTCATTTCTTGGTCATAAATGTCTATGGGCTGAGAAGTAGCATTCAGAAGAGGGCTCTATGAACTGAATTATCAAGAATTTTAATGAGAGTAATAATGAAATGTTTACTTTTTTTATTTTATTTTTTTGGGAGGGGGAATTTAATGCCCTTCTTAAACCAAGTGATAAATTGGGTGGTTCTGGGTGGTTTGGTCAAAGTAGCAAAACTTTAATAATTTTTTGTCAAATAATGGACTCATTAAAATACCTTTTAAAAAAGGGGACTATACATGGACAAATAGAAGGGAAAGTTTTTTGAATATTGTAGAAAATTTGGATCATTTTATAATGGCTTGAGATTGGGATGAGGAACAATAGATTTGTGAGGCTGAAATTCTACCAATTACATGGTCTAATCACTACCTGATATGCTTAAGGATGCAGGAGGAAATGAATCTGAATCGGTGTCCTTTCAAGTTTGAAGAAATGTGGTTTAGGGCTAATGGATTTAAGGACCTAATTAAAATTTGGTTGTCACAAGCTCCAAAGATGATAGGTAATAAGGCCTTTATTTTATTTAATAAGTTACAATTTTTGAAAGAGAAAATTAAATATTGGAATAGGGAGCATTTTAGAAACATTTTCGTTGAAAAATATAACCTTGAGAAAGCCTTAAATGATGTACATACTAAGGTGATTGAGAATGGTATGAGTGAAGTTGAGTTCAAAAAAGAAAAATAGTTGAGAAAGGAGTATGATGAAGTTTTGGTCATAGAGGAGGTGTTTTGGAGGCAAAAATCTAGGGAGACTTCACTCAAGGATGGGCATGGAAATAAAATATTATTTCACAACTCAATGAAGATTAGACGAGCTCAAAAAAAAAATTTCTCTATTAAAAATGAAGCAAGGGAAGAGTTAATGGATTTGAATAAGATCAATTAGGAGGTTGTTGGTTTTTTCTCTAGAAATAGGGATAGGACTTTTATTAGTGATCAACTAGTATCTGAAGTCTTAATTGTGATCCATTCTAAGGTCTCTGCTACTAAAAAAGAAATGCTGATGTATGAAGTTTCTATGGAAGAAGTTAGGAGAGTGCTCTTTGGAATAGGGGGGAATAAGGCACTAGGCCCACATGGTTTCCATGCTAATTTTTTTTTAGCGTATGTGGGGTTTTTTTTGCACAAGACCTTCTTAAGGTTGTAGAAGAATCAAGAAGGGGTGGGTTTATTCTCCGAAACCTCAATAACACTTGTATATCTTTGGTGCCAAAAAGTGTAGAGATTAATTATTTTGAAGAATGTAGACTAATCTCTCTCTATAAAACTATTTATAAATTGATTTCAATAGTGATGGCTAATAGACTAAAATAGATGCTAGATATAATTATTTCAAAGGAACAAAGTGGTTTCTACCAGGTTCAATTTTTGAAGGTGTAATTATTGCACATGAAGCTATGCATTTTATGTAGTTGGCTGAAGCAAAAAAAATGATGGTAAAGTTGGACATAAAAAGGGCTTATGATGAAGTGGACATAACATTCTTGTTGAGGGTTTTAACTAAGTTTAGATTTTGTGAGGGTTGGATAGAATGGGTAAAGGGATGCATTGAAACTCCCTGCTATTCAGTTCTGGTAAATGGGAGTCCATAGGGTTTTTTTGAAATGGGAAAAGGAATTTGTCAAGGTGATCCTATATCACCCTTCTTGTTTATTATTATAGCTAAAGTTCTCGAAAGATTGATTAAAAAGAGGAAAGTGATAGGACAGTGGAAATGGGTTCAAGTGGTGGAAGGAGTGGAATCTCTTTCACATTTGCAATTTGTGGATGACACTTTCCTAGATGGGAAAGTGTTTGTAAGGGAAGAAAAAATTATGAAAGAGAAAATTGATATATGTAGAATATTGGGGATACAAGAAGGAGCTTTACCAAGTAAATAATTAGGCATTCCTCTGTTTAAAGGAGAAAATAAGGAAGAGTTTTGGAAATATTTAGTGGATATCTATTTGAAAAAGATGGAAGGTTGGAGGGGTAGATGGTTGAATTTTGCAGGGAGGATCTTAATGTTGAAGGCAATTATCTCTACATTTCTGATTTTTTCAATGATGTGTATGCACATCCCTAAGAATATTATTATTAAAGTGATTGGGCAGAAAATGTGAAAGTTATTTTTGAATGAGACAAATGAGAAAGATAAGATTCTCTTCTTAGCATGGGATAGATTATATAAAACAAAGGAAAGAGGGGGTGCAGGTTTAAGGGATTGGAAAAGGATGAATGAAGCCCTTGGGGCTAAATTAGTTTGGAGTATTTACTCTAAATTAGATCAATTGTGGGTGAAAATTTTAAAGATAAAATATTTAGATTGTGAGGAAGATCACAAAATTTCCACAAGTAGGGACCCCCCAAAGAGATCAACAATATGGAATTTTATTATGAAGTGTAGGTCGGTGATAGTGGATCATATTTCTTGATAGGTTGGTAATAGTCAGAAGGAAATTTTTTGGGATAACTTGTGGGAAGGTCAACCAACTCTCAATGGGGATGCTAATTTACAGACTTTGAAGGATTATTTTACTCAAACATGGGATGAAAAAGTTAGAGACTATGTTGAATACTCTCAAGATCCTTTGGAGATGGAATGGACATAGAAAACTATTGGAGGGGTAGATCTAAATATGCATCACAAAGACTTGATGAAATCTATTTTGAAAAGTAGAAAGGTGGTCTTGATAGAGAAAGAAGATAGAGTTATTTGGTGTGTGGTAGTTTTAGGTAAGTAATTGGTGAAAATTGGTTATCAACTTTTGGCTTTTCAAGAGGAGGATTCATTTGAAGAAAAAAATTTATGCTAGAACAAGGATCGTCTGCCCAAAGAAGGAACCTTTGTCTGGCTAGCAGTGCATGGAAGAATCCTTACTCATGAAAGAAGGAAAAGGATAGGCTTTATGGGACTCTCAAGGTGTGTAATGTATGAATGTGTCGAGGAATTGGTTGACCATCTCTTGTTACAATGTCAGGTAGCTTCTAAGCTCTAGGATTATCTTCAAAGTAAACTAGGGTGGTTTGTGATGTGATAGAATTATGTTAGAGGAATATATAGGAGTTGGTTGTGAGTGAGGGGAAAATCAAGTTTATCATGTATTTGGGTTGTTTGACCTTTATTTTTGGTGTGGGAGATTTGGAAGAGAGGAATAAAAGGATTTCTTTGGACAAAAAAGAGTCTATGGAGAAGATTTTATGGAAAATAGATCACAGGATTGGGGAAGTGATGGGGGCCTTAGCAACAAAAAGAAAAATTCTTCTCATCCCATATACTAGGGATGATTGTTTAATTCAAAGAGCATGGTTAGGCATAAAGATTACATCAAGTTTGGGGGGTTTAATTATTAAGAAGAAAAAAGGTAGTGAGGAGAAGGTGGTTTGGAATAAACTGGAATAGGGTTAGTTTAAGGTAAACTTTGATGGTATAACAAGGGGGAATCTAGGGATGTCTGGGGCTCTATTATTAGAGATAGAGATGAAAATGTGGCAGCATTGGCAGCAAGGAGGTTGGAAGATGGAACAAACAACATTGTAGAGGCTAAGGCAGCTCTGATAACAATGGGCTTAGATAAAGTAATGGGAGGAAGATGGGTCAATCTAAAGGGAGATTGATTATTAATCACCCGGGATATTTAAGAATCTAATGAAAATGCTTGGCATCTTTAAAATTACATAGAGGTAATTAATAACGAATTAGAGACTTTTGAAAGTTATAAAGTTTCCCATATATGTAGAGAAAGTAATATTGAGGTAGACAAAATTTCAAAGTGGTTTGTATGATTTGAGGTAGTGAATGAATATAGAGTTGAAGACTTCATATTCAGGCAGAGTAATGTTCTAAATAAGATAAATGTCAAATTATAAGGTTTTTTTTATGTTTATAGGAAGCTTTATTTATTTAAATAATTATCGGGAATAATAGATATGGATTGGTGGGGTTGAATTTGAAACATGATAGATGGTTTAGATGTTACTAAGGTGGAAATGTGGTGGTGGATTTTGTTCCTATTAAAGACATTATATATTTATTTAATCTTTTGGAAAGAAAGTAACCATTACTAAAGATGGTAGATCCTTTCATAAGATGAAATATCGGTGAAAGGACAAGGATTCAAAGCTTGTCATGAATTTTCATTAATGATAGTAAGGAGAGGAGTTGGTGATTGATTATTTACATGAGTGATAGGCTTTTAGTCTTGGCGTAATGGTGAAGCTTGTAGTTGAGTTGGGTTTTTAGCAGAGAATCATTAGTTATTTGTAAAGTGGTGGGGGTTAGAAAAAGATTAAAAGGTGACGCCGAATGTGGGATGGAAGTGACATTCACATTCCACACCAAGGAATAACAGAAAGCTCTATTTGGGCTAGTTGAGGATCATTATTTGAAGCTTTTGTTGAAATGTCCTTCCAAGGAAGTGGTAGAGGAGGTTCAGAAAACTTTAGGGGAGCTATTTTAGAAAGCTACTCATAGGTGAAAATTTAATGTTAACATAGCAGATTGAATCTTATCCTAGGGCCTTGAGTTGGGTGAAAATGAGAAAATCATTTGATGGGTTATGGAGTCTCTGTTCAGGAAATTTTTGGTAGTGGGAATGGTCTCTTTATTGGAATGGGTACACCTTGGTTATGCATTCAATTATAGAGAATACTATGAGGATCTAGAGGATGCTAGGGGGTTGGGGATTATTCTATTTTTTGTTTGCCTAAAAGGGTTAACAAAGAGAAATATAAGGAGGGAATTCATAGGGCATTAAACTTGTTGAAGAAATTAATAAAGGGATACAAGGCTGATGGAGGTTGGCCAAGGGTGAGAGTGGCAGTGCAATTCCCACATTAGAGGTGATATTTCTGCGTGAGGAAGGTTTGGGTTTTGTTCTAATATGACTGATGTAAATATGTTTTTAGGTTAAAGTAGGGGCTATAGAATTCAGCTTCCAAGGTGGAGTTTTGGTGAAGTATAGAAATTATTGGGTTGATCGATGTCTAAAATAAGATGTGAATGAAAATGGTGGTTGTGTTCAACATAGTGATGTGAAAGGTGTTAGGAGGGATGACCTCTTTAAAGTTTTTTTTTTGTCTATTTTCATTCATAGCGGGATGGTTTAATTTTTTTAATTGCATGTATAAGATAATAAGTCGGGTTGGCTTTCTTGAGCTTTTTTCTATAAGCTCGATATCTGTTTAAAATGTTGAAGGGGTAGTGTTGTATAGGATATTAAATTCTTGCAAATGTATTTACATTGTAAAGGAGGAGTAGGGTAGATGGTTTACATGGGATCTATGATCTATGGCTTAATACTTGTAAATCCTCTTATTATTAATAAAAATATAATCTTTTACCAAGTGAAAAAAAAACATTATTACATTCTTGGTGATCTATTTTTCATGTATAGAATGACTTGTTACATCTACACAGTCATACATTTTATATGGAATATCTCCTTTGAATTAATGATGATATGATGCATGCACCTTCTCTTGTTCTTATATATATGCTTGATAGTTTTGGATGATATATCTATGATGATGACCTTAATGATTTATACATTTTAAATCTACTATATCACTAATGTAGAGTGACTCACATAGAACATGTATGATCAATATATAACCAAGCTACTTTAAGGAGGAAACTTCCATAATCTTAAATAATAATATAATTAAAAATGTGATATATCTTAATAATAGTACATGATGATAAATATTATAATCTTGTACAAGTTGGGTTTCTACTTAGTTTTACTTGAACACAATTTTAATTACATGGTTTTAACTTATCTTAGGTATTTGGACACATCTCCATACATATGGAGTTTCTATCTAAATTTTATGGCTATCCATACACTAATCCCCAAGTAGCATTTTTTTTTCAATTTAGGATGTCATATTTTCAAGTGCACATCTCTCTCAAGTTGCAATATTATTTTTCTAAAATCTCGAGGGTTGATCAAGGACATGTTGAAGCAATTAAAGTCTAGATTTGACATTGTTTGAAAGAGTTATTATAAAATTAGATTTTTCACCAAATTCACTTCCAAATAAAAACAATTATTTTGTTAGATATTATTTGACCAAAGTAAAATCAAAATTTTGGGTAAGTGTACCAAGGTGGAGGACCAAAAAGGGATCTTAAGATGTCGCATTTTTTTTAAATCAACAAAATCTAAAATTTGACAATAAAATCCAAATAGTTACACTCAAATTTTGAAGATGCAACAAGAACAAGAATTGAACTACTATGAATATAGTTTCTAAACTACTAATTTATTTTGAAAATGGTGGAGATTAAAGGTCTTGTAGACACCTAAAATTATCCATTTTCATTCTAATATTAATTTTTATTAATATTTGCCGTTAACATTATAGTTGATTTTTATTAATTAACTATATTATTATATTCCTTTATTTATTTAAATAAATTTAATTAAATTAAATAAAGTCATTTTCTCTTTGTATTCTAATATTAATTTTTATTAATATTTGCCCTTAACATTGTAGTTGATTTTTATTAATTAACTATATTGTTATATTCCTCTATTTATTTAATTTAATTTAATTTAATTAAATAAAGTCATTTTCGCTTTGTATTTAAATTTTATTTAAATACCACAATATATTAAACTCAATTTAATATATTGTCCCTCCATTTCCCTTTATAAAATAATTTTTATTTATTTTATTCCCTCACTAGCATAAAATTCTTCTAAACTATGTTTAAATTAAAATCATTTTAATTTAACTCCTTTTCCCCTTTTTCTAAACTCACCTTTTTCTAATATTCCTCTAATCTTAATTAAAAGGTGGATTACCTCTAAACATGTGCACAATCACCTTTTCCAAAGTGGCCATCTTTTTTCTCCACCAATCATTTTCAAATCCTTTTTTCCCTCTCAAATGAAGTTTGAGTTTTCCAAACTCTACCTAACATCTCTTGCAAATTCTACCTTTAATCCCAATCACTCATTCTTTTGCCTATTAATCTTCACCATCCAATCCTTTTGCAATATCTATAAAAGAAGACCTCTCTTTCATTTGTAGGATAATAAGAGTCTTGTAAGCATAATCATTAAGCATTCTAAGCATTTTAAGCATTCTAGCAATATAGCATTGTAGCATTTCAATTTCTTAGCATAGTTTATTTGTATCTTAATTCTTAGTTTAGACTTCAATTCTTGCACCATAGAATAACTTTGATTTCATAACATAGTTTGAATCTTGCATTCTCATTCATTTTTAGTTTGCATTTAATTTCTTATTAAAAAAATAAAAAATATATTGCATCATCTTTCTTGTGCACTATCTTCTTCATAGATCTTGCACTTGCATATCATTGTGAGGTTTGGGGCAAGTTTCTCATACTTGTCTCCAAAACCCTCATCTTAAATTTCATAATTTTGCATTTAGATTTCATTTCATTTGTGTTGAGAGAGCATACACACAATAATCTTGAAGAGAAAATCAAACAAGGTTATTGGGTGCCCTTGTTTTAGATCATTGAGGTTGTAGTGAAAATTAATTATTTTGTTGCATTTGAAATTATTAACACCTAATGTGATTGTTTGGTGTTTTGATGTTTTTTATTTGCAACAAATAGGTCTAAATTTTCATTGCATACATTTTGGCACACCCGGTGGGAACCACATCCCTATTAGATCTACACTTTTGAAGATTTTTCTGTGCTAATGCTTGTGTAGGTTGAGTGTAAGACAAAACCCTAGGGTTGTTTTTGAAAGATTTGATCATATCTTTGAAATGGATTGGATTTTTTGTCTAATTTTTTTTTTTGCAGGTGGGGGATTATCATAGTATGTCTTAATCCAAAAATCAAATTTTTTGGATCATTTTTCCATGAGTTATAATTTTTTTATTCTTTTTAATAAAAATCAATTTCTGGTCGCAAATATTCCTATTTTTCAAAAAAAATTACATTTTCAGAAATGTCTGAGAATTATACATATGGAATGTTCTTTGTGTTTTTTTATTTTGATGCACTAATATGGCTAAAAAATTCAATCTTTGCAAACGGATATATTTTAATAAATCAGGTCTCTAGGGCACAAATTAAGGGTATCATTTTTGCATTTATATTTTGGTGGTCAAAATCATATCAAAAAAATCAAATCTTGTTGACTAGGTCAAATACAAAAAAATTTAAATTTTGTGATGAATTTGCACTTTATTTCCACATTGTTCAATGCATGGTTGAGTTTTCTTACAAGTTTCAGCTATTTCCAATCTTCTAATAGTGGTTTTGCAGAACAATTGACCAAGATTAAGACATCTTGAAACTACTAATCAATTTGTTTTGTAGGACGTTGTTTGAAGATCTTGAAAAGATTTGAGACTACTAATTCATTGGTTTTGTAGGTTGCCTTGGAGGTTCAAAAAAACATTGTATCTACTTTAAGTTGATTTTTATAGGAACCTATTTTAATTAGGAAGGTTCATTTCTTGTGATTTAATTGGGTAGTAGGAGAGTATGGCCTTTCCTCTTTAAGGGGAAATCAGAAATCTAGACCTACTTAATTTGGTCATTAGAAAGGAATCTTGGGTAAATGAACATGTGCTTGATGTGTTTGGAAGAAACTATGGAGTAGGAGAGTATGCTCTTTTCCTTATAAAAAATCAAAAATCTTGACCTCCATTAGCTATCCATCTTACTTTTCTTGCATTTACCTTTAGAGGGCCTGCCAAGAGAGCAATCTTTTGGGAATGACCCAAGTGGGGAGGAAGAAAGCCCGGCTACTCCACCCATACTATAATCAAAATCTTCCTTCAATATAAAGAGAGATAAGATGTGGCTATTTCTACTTCTAATGCTTCTTCATTTGTAGGGACTAGTTGCCTAAATATTGCTAAGAAAGACTACATTTGACTAGGTGCTTGTTTACAAGGGAAGTACATTCAACTTGTGTAGGGTAGAGATGTCTAAATCTTTCTTGCAAGACTATGCATTTTGGGTTCTTGTAGGGCTATAGGGCTTAATTCCACTTGCGGAACTATAGGGGATAGTCATGAACTAAGGACCTTATTAGACACCTAAGGACTTAGAGGCTAACCATTTTAGTCGTGTGACCTCCTTTGTGCAAGGATTGATCCAAGTGGACTTACCCAGAGCACCCCAAGATACTCACCATATGTGTTCCCTTGGACGCTAAAGCTTGAATATGAAAATATGGAAAGACATGCACCATGAGCATTATTATTTTTCAATTGATACATAACTTGCATAGTCCTAGGAAAGGCCACTCAACCACTTAGTTGTAGGGCTAAGAGCATCAAGTTGTGGGAAAAGGTTGGAACACCTCCCTTTTGACCTTAGGTAGAATTTTTTTTAAGTATATTTGATTGTACTAGACCCGTGAAAATATTTTGGACTTACACATTGCGCTATTGTTTCCTATCATTTGGACTTGTCACAATTGCTTGTATCCATCAAGGTTGCTTTATCCCTTGTGGGATTGGTTTTAGACTTTTATTTGTTCCCTTGCTTGAGTATAAAAATTAGTTCTTTCCCTTGAACACATCGGTTAACCAAGTCATCACTTCTATAGGCTATGTCCCATATCTCCAAGCACAAGAAAGCCAATATCCCACTACCTTTGGCCTATAAAGAAAGGAAATAAACCAATCAAAAAGATATGAAGTATCAACACATCATCAAATCTATTCAACAAGAGCTCCAAGATCAAGAGAAAGTTGACAAGATTAATGTCTTCAATAACAAGCTCTTTAACTACTTGCGTAAACCTGGCATAAACCAAGACTTTGACAACTTTGAGACCTGTGATTAAACCTTCCTGTTTCATCTATCCTTCATCATATTAATCTTTCATAAGCCATTCCCCCTCTTACTAGAGAATGACATCATTTCCTTGGACCTAAATCAATCCTTTATCATCATTATCCTTTTATCCACCTTCATCATTAAACCTAGGTGGAAAGATTTATCAAGGTTTTTTAGAGATCCTAATCTTTAATCAAAATCAAACTTTGTCACTTGATAACATCACTCTATATTAAGTGGCATAATCTAATCAATCATATCCCCTTCTTTTCTTGTGATCATTAGTCTATCTACAAGTGAAATGAAGGTTTTATCATTTCTTTTTCATAACATCTCTTTTTCACTAAGGTTGTCCTAAACCTTTGAACTAAATCAAACCTTTGAGGTCCTACCCTCTCTAATCAATCATCAATCCTTTATCAAATCAAATCAATAAAATTTTTGAGGCCCTTCTCTCTTGATCAAAACAAGGTCCAAACCTGTGCTCATGAGCTCATATCTCTTCATCATTTCTAATCGTATGGTTGTAACCTGTGCACAAACTAAGATGACAAGTTGAAATTTTCCTGACAATGAGAATCCCTTTGCTTCTATACCTCTTGGAGGTTTTGGGATTTTAGATATAACTAATCGAGTAGAGCCTAAAATTGAATATGTTGAACAAGCTAAGAAATCTGAAATACTGCCAAATCTATAAGTTGATAGCTTCCTCAAAGATCCACGTAATGTGGAGATGATTGAGAAAGTGATTCGAGCAAAGAAAACAAAAATATTTATGAAGCTTATCCATGATAGGGTAATAGTCCCCGAGAATTTTGATGAAACACTATTGTACAATAATATTACTAAAGAAGGGGCCTCCACAACAACTGCTATAGTAGTTCATACTACACCATCTCAACACAAAGGCAAGGTTGTTTCTAGTGGGCCTTCTACATCAATACCTATATCAACAATGCAACTAACATTTGAATTAACACCCAAACAAATCTAGAAAATTATCAGTGCTATACCTAATACCACTTCACACACTAGCACTCATACAATGACAAATGCATCTACTCTTTTTGATGCTAGTGTCTTTAACGTGGGTCAAACGTCATTGCCGGGAGAATCAATTCCCCAATCTTCAATTACTTATGTTTCATTCCTATTCAAAATTCCTTTTGGAGTCCTAAAAATGTCTACACCAGCACCATCACAAGCTTATCATCATGTACCTCCTCCCACACTTGGACTTACATCAGCTAGGTTTTTGACATCATAATTCAGAGGAGGACAAATTTTTGATTCACATATTACAAATCACAATACTCCTGACTTGGTGAATCAAATCAATGAACTTAAAATCCTTATCCACAACATGAAAAGAGGAGGTAAAAATAAATTTTCCTTTGAGGAAATATGCCCTTATCCATTTGATAAATCAATTAATATGATGCCTTTCCCTGCAAACTTTGAGATCCTTAAATTTGATAAATATAAGGGAAATAGATGTCCTATCCAACATCTCAAAGAATTCTATGTTGTCTGTCAGGAGGTCTCCAATAATGAAGACTATCTTAAGAGACTCTTTACAAGGAATCTTGGAGGCCCAACACTCGAATGGTGAATAAATCTACCTCCTAGATCTATATCCTCTTTCCTTGATCTTTCAAAGAAGTTTGTTGCACAATACTCATATAATATCAAACATCAAGCATCCTTAAGTGACTTATGCAACACTAAGAAAAAGAATGGGGAAACTTTTTCTAGCTTCTTACAAAGGTGGTGAAACCTAGCTAATAGAATACCTTGGAAAATGCCAGATAATAATCTTATTGACATCTTTACTAAAAACCCGATACTCAAAATGTCCTTCCAAATGAAAATGGCTGCTCCTAATACTTTTGAAATGCTTTTTAGGAAGGGAAAAATAATTGAAGATGGTTTCATGAAAAAGGGATCCATTAAACACTATACTCCCTCTCCTAACAATGACAAACCAAAATCTTGGACTAAGAATAAAGGCGTATTCAATGATGGAGTGACCGATGCTAAACAAGTTTAGAATGTTCAAGCATCTAACCAAGGTAATTTCAATAATAATTATAATCAAGGAAATAACAACAACCAAAATCGTAATGAGAAAAATCAAAACACCTTTCAACAACAATCTCGCAATCAGGGCTATCTATTCCCTCGCAATAATAATAACAATAATAAAAATAATAATTATGCTTCATGTCCCCAATGAAAATTCACTTCTCTTGCAAAACCCTTGGATGTTATCTTTAGAAATATTTTTGATCAAAATATGATGATATCCTAATACTTGACCATATGATGACAATCAACCCAAACCCGCTTGGTATAAGGATAATAAATATTGTGAATATCATCGCATCAAAGGTCATGATGTAATACCCTCTCCTATGGTGATACTTGGACTTTTTGATTTGGACATTCTATTCTGATGGTTAGAGCTATACATTTACATTTATGTTTTGTGGATGATTGTATGTTTATCAGATGATTGATATGCTCATTCATGGTTATCATTTATATGTTTATGAAATGAGAAAACCATCTATCTTTATATGTTTTATGGAGCTAACCCAAGGATTTGAATCTAACCATTATCATGATGTTTTATGTTTCATGTATATGTGTCTAATGTGTTTTCATGACTCAAGATGAAGTCATAGCTACTCACTTAGTTGAGTTCCACACAATGTATCGATCCTGGTCATCTGTTTGCATATATTTGATTTGTATGTATATCCATATGTATATATGTATCTCTTCTTAGTGATGTAGGATTGCAGGTACTGGGTATCATCTCCACCTGGCTTCATAGTTCTGAGCGATCCCTCAAAATCCTCAATCATTGTTGTTATTATGAAGATATCACTAGGCTCCATGTGAAGGAACTCTACCTCTAATCCTTTTATACTTAGGTGGGGAGTTCCCGAGTCAATCGCTTGTGTGGATGTATTCTATGTTCTCACATTTTATTGGTTTTGTGGATCTTGTAGCTAGTTTCTTGTCTTTTGTATTCGTTGAGAATGAGGTTTTGACTATGGTACCTCTAACTGTCTTCATGGTATGTTCAATTTTGTTAGTAGATTATTGATGTGAATTATTGTTCATTTGAGGGTATGATTTAGTAATTTATATTTATTAGTAGTTACTTATATGTACTAGTGTATCTTGTTAGGAATGAGTTAGTATGTGATTAAATCATGTGATTTTAATATCAATAATAATAAAGAATTTATGGTATTAATAATGTTTTAATAATAGTGGTAAATTCTAACTTATGTTAGTAGCTACCTAATATATATATCTCTATTGTATTTTGTAAAGAATGTGGATTAGAGTATAAATAAGTAATATATTTATAATAATAATATTCATAATATTTAAATATTTTTAATATTAATAATAATGTGTCTTACTTATGGTATGTGTACCATTAGCATATGGGTGCACACATATGCCTATGAATACATATATAAATATATATAATTATATAATAAATTAATTATGTGAAGGAAATTATTATGAGACTATGGTAAGTCTATGTTATATTTATATTTGGGAAATGTCTTTGGTAAATTACCATAATAAGAGAGTTAGTAAAAGTATTCCTAAAATATTTATCATCTATTTTGTCATCCTTAAATTTAGGAGACATAAATTAAAATCTTATTAAATAAAATTTGTTTATCCCTTCACAAGAATGGTTTTGCAAACCATATTTTTTAACCATATTATTAACGGGTGGATAGTTGCATCGGTTGGAATACCTATGAAACTACTCCCTCCAATCTATATACAGAAAGATCTCCTGTGTGAGAGGGGGTTGGATATGAATTTTGGATTCAAGAAGAAATATTGGAAGGTTGAGCATTTTTATTTGTAGGAAATTATATTGGTGAGGAGATAATTCATTATTCTCTAAGGTTGGAAATTGGTTACTTCCGATAGAGGCTGGAGATTGCACCCAGAAGGATTTGAAGGAGTGTTGGAAGTGTTTGAGAGGATTGGATCCTTCTTCATTGACCAAATCCCACAGGACTCCAAGTTGGAATCCATCCTGAGAGATAATTCTCTTTTCTAATATGAACATTTTCTTTTTCTATTCAAATGCTTCTCTATATGTTTTGTATGTCTCCATAAGTTGCAGAACATTTATACAAATGTCAGACATTGTATACAAATATGCCATTAATGTTTATGATATATTACTATATATTGTATTATCTCAACCATTTTTTCCATTAATGTTTATGATAGTTTTTTTTGCATATTGTATTCTGTCAGTCGTTTTTAGTTTATACAATTTCTATCATCTTGTAGTTATCTGTCATTATTGATTCAATCCTGAGTTGCAATTATTTTGTTCCCATGTTTGGATTAGGGTTTTCTATCATTATTAATTATTTTGGAGTTGTATTTAATCCCGAGTTCAAGTTAGTATTATTAAGTTTTTCTTATACAAATATACCATGTATTTAATTCTCTGTCATAAAATAATATGCGCAAGTTTTTTATGTCATTAAAAAATGTGTACAGGTTTTATGTCATAAAACATATGTGCAGGTTAGGGTTAGGTGGGAATAACATGGTATAACATTTAGATTATTTAATAGTTATACAAGTATAACATAGTATAACATTTGAATAGTGGGATGGAGAGGGAGTGAGTAGGAGGAGGAGAGAGCGAAAGAGAGGGAAATTTTTTTTTGAATTCTCGACAGGATGGGAAGCAGGATGATCTTGGTTGGGAGGCAGATTTTGATCCTATACTAGGATTTGCAAAGGTCACTAAGAAAGTAGCAGAAGAAAAGACTATTTTCCCCATGCCAGACAATGGGGAAAGTGCTGGTGGGTCTAGCCTGGCCCATCTGAGTAAGGACAGCGGACCTATCTTGGGACCAGAGGAAGAAAAAGGGGAAAAAGCTAGTCCTTCTGAGAAAAGCAAAGGGTCAATGAAATATCCAGAAGATCCCTCACATGGGGGGAACTCGTTACAAGGTAAGGGGAAATGGAGTTGTCTTTTTGGGATAAAATCGACTAGGAAATCTTCCTTCCCAAAGATTGATATAGCTTCATATCTAAATAAAGGTGTGATAGGTTTGAATATTCCTGACCAAATCATAGATCATACTATTTCTAGAATGGCCTTAACTCTAATAGGAAAGTTTACAAGTCCTAGGCTGAATATAGATCTGGTGAGAGCTTTTATGCCCCAAAAATGGAAGCTCAAAGGGCAGGTGGATGTTGCTGCTATGCCGAAAGGTTTTTTTCTCCTTTTTATTCTCTAATGGGGAGGATCTTTCAAAAGTGTTGACGGAAGGTCCTTGGAAGTGGGGCAAATCTTCTTTATCTTTGTAGAAATGGACAACTAACCTGGATTACAATGAGAATTTCTTTATTTCTACTCCTGTCTGGGTTAGACTTTTGGGTCTCCCTCTTGAGTACTGGCATGAGGATATATTGGTGGTGATGGCTGAGTCTTTTGGTGAGCTACTGACTATTGATCTGATGACTGTAGCCTGAACTAGACAAGTATATGTGAGGATATTTGTCAATATCCAGCATGATACTGACCTACCTCAAGTCATTAATCTAAACTTGAAAGTGGGTAAATGGACCCAAGAAATAGAATATGAAACCACCCCTTTTATGTTTCTAACTTGTAGAAAAGCTGGTCATTGGGCAAAACTTTGTCCCTTGATGATAACTACAGAGAAGAAATACCAAGAGTCTAAAATGTGAAAGAAGTGGGAATGGAGGGGAAAAAAAAGGGAGAGATGCTAAATCTCCTAGAGAATAAGAGCTCAAACTTAAACTCAGATGAGCAGTAGGCCCACCAACCAAAAGGGTCAAAAGAAATAGAAGGGCCTAAGGAAGTAGGCTCCCCTTCTGATGAAAATAAAATGCAGGAAAATAATATCTTGGTTACCTCTTTAGAGGAAACTCATGATACCCCTTTAGAGTTTGATCCTCTGATGGCTTCAAGGGTTGAGGATAGCCTATATATTTCAGAGGAAAGGGTGAACTTCCAAAGCCCGCATAGGGTTTCTGAAACCCAGTATGTTCTAGAACAAATCAGTAGTGAAGCATCGAATGCTAATTTGTTAGAACCTAACTCAAAGAATGATAGATCAAATGAATAGTATGAGGACTCTAAAACTATGGAAGTAGAGAACAAAAGTCCTTGGATCAGTGTGATAAAAAAGAATAATAGATCTCCTACAGGTGTTGGTTTAGGGTCTCAACCTAGAAGAGAAAACATGAAGGATCTGACCCCTGCAATAGGAACAAATAGTTCTAAGGAAACACATGGAGGCTCGGCTTCTAAATCAAACAAAAAAGGGGGTCAAATCAAACCTGGAGGAGTTAAGACTAGAGGACAACAACAAAAGGTGGATATTGGAACACCTAAAAGAGAAAGAGGCAGAGCTTCTGAGAAGGATTAGAGAGAATAGGAAGCTAAAAAAAACATAGCGGATGGTAGACAATGTACCATCAATCAGGTTTGTCCTCCAAATTTTTAATGAAGATTTTATCTTGGAAAATTAGAGGTCTCAATAGTCCTCATAAACAAGATGTTATTAGGAACCTAGTTAGAGATTCTAAGCCTGATATTTTGCGTATTCAAGAAACTAAAATGGTTAAAGATGAGATTGTTAAAATTAATTTGCTGAAGAATGGGGATAAGTTTAGTAGTGATGCTAATGGGGCTTCTAGAGGTTTGGCCATTTTTTGGAATACCAAAAGCTTCACTTGTGATCTATTGAAAGAAGACAAGAACTTCCTGGTAGTTAAAGTTAGCAGCATCAAGGACAACTTTTCCTGGACTCTGATTAATGTGTATGCCCAAATACTAAAACTGGTCATCTTAATCTCTGGAAAAGGCTTCATGACATAAGAAAGGATTACCCAGATGATAACTGGATGATGATGGGAGACTTCAATACTCCCCTGAAAGAAGCTGAAAAGAAAGGAGGGAACAATACCCAAGTGGAAAGTAGGGTAGATTTTATGGATTTCATATCTAATGAAGGTATGCTAGATGTTGACCTCAAAGGAATTGATTATACTTGGACTAATAGAAGAGTGGGAGTGGATCTCATTCAGGTCAACCTTGATAGAGTCCTTGTCTCTCATGGTTGGATTGCTAATTTTTCTTGCTCTCTTCCTGCTCTTAACCACATCGGGTCGGATCACTACCCTATTTCCTTTATTGCTAATTCCTTTAGAGGAAAAGGTAATACTCCTTTTAGAATGGAAAAAATGTGGTTGACTCACCCTAATTTTAAAAATAAAATAAAGGAGTGGTGAAGTATTAAAGTGGAAGGAAAGGCAATGTTCTAGGTGGCAAAAAAAATGGCTAATATCAAATCTAAAGTTAGACAATGCAATAAGGATGTCTTTGGAGATATCTTCCAAACTAAAAGCAAAATTCAAATGGACCTTAAAGAAATTCAAGATAAGATACAAAGTATAGGGTTGACTGAAGATACTAGAAAAGAAGAAAATGTTATCCTTGTTGATTACCATAATATCATATCTAAAGAGGAAACATTTTGGAGACAGAGATCCAGGTCTCTTTGGCTGAAAGCGGGTGACAGAAACACTAGATTCTACCATTTAACAATGATGAAACACAAGGCTATGAATAGAATCAACTCTTTGATTACCCAAAGGGGCACTCTTAATAAATAGGAAGAGATAAGGAAAGATATGATGGGCCATTTTGCTTCAATCCTTTCTAGAGAACAAGGTCTCAATCATGATGATTAGAATTTTTTGCTGAATTTTTTGCTTATGAGATTCTTGCCTTTACTTATACTATTCCAAACAAAAGATCCCTGGATATCATTTTGAGTTTGGAGCATTCCTTCAAGATTACTAAGATGATATTTTCCTTTCATTATCATATTCCATTCTTTCTCATCTTCAAAGATTCTAAAACATTGCTTAGCTAGGAGAATGGAGCTCAGCAAATA
The DNA here is from genome assembly GCA_027943335.1 of Chamaecyparis obtusa. NCBI lineage: Eukaryota > Viridiplantae > Streptophyta > Pinopsida > Cupressales > Cupressaceae > Chamaecyparis > Chamaecyparis obtusa. The sequence goes on along the minus strand of BSBK01000711.1, from coordinate 3,305,444 downwards.
ATGATGATAAGAATCTTATAGAGAATGAAGATTATTCAAGATTGTAAAGACACTATAGGATAATTTGTTAGTGATTACTAGAAAAATGAAGAGTGGATAGACCTTGGGCAGAAGGATATCAAAATTAAAGAAGTGAATAAATAATTAAATAATTAGTTTATTAGAGAAAATGAGGTTTTTAAACTTATTTGGGGTTCGACAACTTCTGGAAAGTTCTCGGTTGCTTCCGCTTCACTGCTTCTCCTCCCTAATGAGGCTCAGCCTTTGTGGGCATAAGTATGGAATAAGGACCTTACCCCTAAAATTAACATGTTCTTCTGGCTGCTTGTTCAGAACAAAATTCTCACATAGGATAAACTTTTGAGAAGAGGGTTTCAAATGCCAAATAGATTTTCCCTGTGTTGTCAAGAAGCTAAGAATTGCAATCATCTTATGATGCACTACTCTTTCAGTAGAGAGGTGTGGGACACTACTAAGTCTTCCCTTGAGCTTAATTGGGTGAAACCTAACTCTATCCAGGAGTTTTTCTAGCAGTGGTAGAGTCCTTTCAATGACAAAAATGATAGGAATATCTGGAAAATTGTCTTTCCCCACTTTACTTGGCTTATCTGGAAGGAGAGGAATAATAGAATCTTTAGAGAAAAAAAGGTCCCTCCTTCTGTGGTTTCTAGTTCCATAACTAGAAGTATAATGGAAAAATATAGAAGTATGGGAAGGAAAGACAGTAGTCTTTGGGATCCTCAACTTGACAAGGAGAATATTATCTCATGGGAGAGACTAAAGAAGAGCTAGAATCAAAATCCTAGAGATAATGTTATGTGGACCACTCCTCCCTATGGATGGTTTAAAGGTAACTTTGATGGCTCGATGAAGGGAAATCCTGGAAGGGCTGGAGATGGAGGGATTATAAGAGATACTGTTGGAAACTATTTAGGAGCAATTGATGTCCCACTAGGAATCCAAAATAGCCAAGTGGTGGAGGCTGAAGCTGCTCTTTATTTGGTTATGATGGTGAAAGATTTGGGATGCACGAAATTATGGCTGGAAGGGGATTCACTAAATATAATCAATGCTATGAAAGGGAAGTCTGACAGCTCTTGGACAATAGAACACACCATTAACAAAATAATTTTTTTAATGAATTCCTTTGAACAAAGCCATGTTACTCATGTTTATTGTGAAGGCAATAAACCAGATGATAGGTTGGCTAATGATGGTACCTTGTGTGATGTCACCCAAAAGTGGAGAGGGGAAGTGAATCTCAAAAGTGAGATTTCAAGTCTAATCAACTATGACAGGATTAATCACCATGAAGGAAAAATCACTTAACTTAATGATGACAAGGACAAATCATTTACTGAGGAGGTTTTCATGTAAGGCAAAGTGTGGGAACTTTACTCTATAGATAATAAGGCACAGACAATGGGTTATTATCGATAACCAAAAAAGTATTGTTAACTAGAGAAGTAAGGCAGAGATTTTTGGTGAGCAGCCGAACTAGCACATGAAAAACTAGAAAATTATGGGAGGTGGTCTGAAGAGGGAGGAACCTTCTAACTATGAAAAATGGAGATAGGATAGAAAATTTTGGAAGAAGTTGAAGAAAGGGGGGGTTACTCAGTTTATGAAGAAGCTTCATGGGCATGAAAAATAGATCATGTCTTTGTTTGTGGAAGGCTGGAATAATGGTAAGGTGCTTCTTTGGGGAAAGTCCTTCATGCTTACTATTTCTAGCTTAGCTGATATTACTAGTTTACTTGTCAAAGGTACCCATTTTCATAGAGGCAATCATAGGCTAGGAACTGAAGCCTTTTCTATTTTTCCCAAAATTGATGATGAGAAAGCCCTTATGACTAAGGGAAAAGGTGATTATTGTGATATTACTAATATTGATGAATTTTGGGCTAAAATTTTGAAGGCCATGATAGAATATTTTACTCTGGATGGGGGGTATTCCAAAATCTACAATTTCCATTTTGTGCTTGCTAACCACTTTAGGCATAAAAGGAGAATTTCTTTTCCTTACTATCTTTTTAGTTCTCTGAATAACAACATTACAGGACACAGGAAAAGGATTCTAACCCTATGTTGCATGAGGTCTTGATCCTTCTTATTTCTAAGCACATCAGGGACAAAATTTTGGACCCTATCCCTAAAAGGATCACGGGTAAAAGAAAGGTGAAGATTTAGGGGGAGATAGAACCTGAGACTAGTAAGAAGAGAAAGAAAAATAAGGGAAAACATCCTGTTGCTACTGGTGACAAAGATATCAGAGAGGAGGAGTTAGAGAATAAGCATCAAACTAGAGGAAAGCATATTCTTGAGGAAGACAATGAGAAGGATTCCAATGAAGAAGAGATAAACTATGAGAAAGAGGAAGAGCAGGGAACAGATCAGGGAGAGGAAATGAATGATTGGCTAGATGAGGGGAATGATGATAAAGAGGAGATTAGCCATGAAGATGGAGAAGAAAAGGAGGAAGTGGAAGAGGAAGAGGAAGGAACCCAGGTTTACTCTTCTAATGAAGTTATGAAAGATTCCCCTGATTATAATGAGGGTGTTGAGAAAGAGGATGAAGGCACTCAGATGTTATCCATGGAGGCTGATATTTCTTCTTAGAATGCCCCTGTGGAAGAAAAAATGATCAATGTTATGCTAGATATGGGAGATGGTAAAACTAGAGAGGAGGAAAATAAAGATGAAGAAGGATTTTCTGAGGGAATTATGGGCGGTCAAGAGAATGAAGGTAAGGAGGCTGGTAATACTCCTTTTTCTAGTGATACTAGTGAGGACACCTCAAAAAGAGGGAAGGAAGGTAAGGACAAGATGACCATGCTGGAGATCATCAACAACAAAGAGGAACCTGTTATCCTTCAAATGAAAGATTCTTTGTAGGAGAAGAAGAACAATATGGAGATTCAGGATAAGAACAGGGATTGGAAAAAGGAAATGCAGGAAATGAAAATCCACATCTAGGATATGGAAAAAACTATGAAAAACATGAATACTAAGCTGGGAAAAATGGAAAGTAAGGTTTTTGATAAGGTTAATAATAAAAATACTAATGAGGATGGAACTACTGAGATGAGTAAGAAGGTTAAAGACAAGATGAAAAAATTAGAAACCATGACAGTATGATAAAAGGTGTTCTGAACCACATCAACAAGGGTCTAAAGGTGACCATTTTGAATCTAAAAATGTTGCATAACTACCTAGAAAGGAACATTCTAGAAAGAACCACTATCACCATCGGTGAGGATGCTAGCAACACTGGGCTAGGGATGAGAACTAGAGGGTGCACCTAGAGAAAGGTCCCTAAAAAACCTAAAGAGTTGAAGGAGCTGCAAGAAACTATCCAGAAGATGGAAGACCTCCAAAAGAAGGCTGAGGAGATGATAATAGATAATTAGCTTGTTCTTGCTAGTAGTTGTTTTGCTATTGTTTTTTTCTTTAGTTTCTACTTTTGAACTAATCGGCTATTGGTCCCTACTGTTGTTTTCTAGTAGGTGTTTCATTTTGTTAACTTTAATGCTCTATCTTTATGTTGTTTTGTACTTTGGTTTTGGGTCCATGTAAAACCTGCTTTTACCTTAATAAAAAACATAGTATAACATTTAAATAACATGGTATAACATTTAGATTATTTAATATTTATACAAGTATAACATAGTATAACATTTAGAGGAGTCTTTTGAATCAGTTTATAAATATAATTATGGTGGCTAGACAACTTTGGCTTAAAAAAAAAAAAAACATTTAGATTATTTATACAAGTATAACATTTAAGTATAAGTTTGATACTTTAAGTTATACTTGTATAAAGAAATTAGGTACATTTCAGGATGTTTGAGATAGGTTTCAACTTCATAGGAGATAAGATGCAACTTCTAGATTTTAGATTTTTCAAAAAACCAGACCTAGTTAAATTTCAGGCACGAGAGGTGTTATGGAGCATTATGTTTTGGTCTATGGGATTTTTTGTAAACTTTATATATGTTCATTACTTGTTTGGTGGAGGTTATATGGTACATTTAGATGCTTTAATAGGGTTATGATGTGTGTAGGAATCAGGATTAGGGTTTAGGATTGTCTAGGAGGACCAGGATGATTCTAGGCTTCCCTAAACGTTCCTAATGTTTCTAAACATCCCTAAACTCTCCTATTCTTTTCTATTCATTGATTTTACTTCATGTATTAAGTGTTTATGAGGTGTTTTATTTCTTGTATGATGTACTTGTGATGTGTGGGTTAAGGGTAGAAAACCTAAGAACACTAAGTGAGTGGTTGGGCCGGGGCCCTAAGTGGCTAGTACAAGGATAATCAACTAAAGAGTTATTTAACAAGTGATAATTTAGTTAAAACTTATGGGAATGGGTTCAAACACTAAAAAGATTAATATATGCCTTGCCCATGCATTAGTGCTAGTAAAGGCTATGGATGGGAGTGGGAGAAGGTGCCTATGTGTAGGTACGATCGAATGGCACTTGTTTGTACAAAAGGCATTCGATTCTGCATGTGCCTACTTGGGGGTTAGGGCTCAGAGTGGCTAGTACTATGACAACCCAAGGGGTGAGGGCTATGCGATGACACTCACTTAGGTTGTTGCTTAGAGTTTATACCAAGCCTTAGAACCTTTCGCAAAAGATTTATACTTTGATCTTCTTTTCATTTTCTATTTGGGAAAGGTTACCCAACCCTAGGTATGGCCTAGCTATCCCTTCTTTGTGGACCTTGGTGTTTATCTCCTAGCATGGGGAATTGGGCCTTTTGGTATCCATGTGGTTGGATGGTAAATATTTTTATCGAGGTATATTTTGTGAATGCAGTGCCTAAGGATTCGTGCTTGCTTATATTCCAATTTTGAAGTAGAAGACTTTGTACTTATCTTTCTTGATATTCAATTAAATGTGAAGTTATTGTTACCTCCCAAGAGGAGATGAATGTAATGTAATCATTGATGTATTTCAAAATGATGTATTTGGAATGGGTAGATTTAGGAAAAAGGGAAAAGGATGATGTGAACTTTATGTAAATAATGTATGTTGGAAAAGAAAGGGGATTTTATAAGATTTCAAGTAAAATAGATTATTTTCTCATTATTTGTTGATTAGGAAAAATTAGGGAATCAAATGTGATGATGTCCTATGTGTAATGGTTCAAATTCTTAGATGAATCTATTATGTGGTATTAATATTTTAAACATTATATTGCTCATAAATGATACTTAGAAATGTAGATGGATTCAAATTTCAAATTGATAAAAAAGCACTTTGTATTTCCTTATAAAGTATCTTCAAAGGATATGATGTAGTTTGCTTTAAGAAGTAAATCTTGTTTTCGATTAAGGTAAAAGCAGGTTTTACATGGACCCAAAACCAAAGTACAAAACAACATAAAGATAGAGCATTAAAGTTAACAAAATGAAACACCTGCTGAAAAACAACAGCAGGGACCAACAACCAAACAGTTCAAAAGTAGAAACTAAAGAAAAAACCAACAACAAAACAACTACTAGCAAGAACAAGCTAATTATCTATTATCATCTCCTCAACCTTCTTCTGGAGGTCTTCCATCTTCTGGATAGTTTCTTGCAGCTCTTTAGGTTTTTCAAGGACCTTTCGATGGGTGTGCTCTCTAGTTCTCATCCCCAGCCCAATGTTGCCAACATCCTCATTGATGGTGATAGTGGTTCTTTCCAGCATGTTCCTTTCTAGGTAGTTATGCAACATTTTTAGATTCAAAATGGTCACCTTTAGACCCTCGTTGCTGCAATTCATAACACCTTTTATCATACTATCATGGTTGCTTACTTTGGTTTCTAATTCTTTCATCTTTTCTTTAACCTTCTTACTACTCTCAGCAGTTCCATCCTCATTAGTATTTTTATTATTAACCTTATCAAAAACCTTACTTTCCATTTTTCCTAGCTTAATATTCATGTTTTTCATAGTTTTTTCCATATCTTGGATGTGGATTTTCATTTCCTACATTTCCTTTTTCCAGTCCCTATTCTTATCCTGAATCTCCATATTGTTCTTCTCCTCCTGCAAAGAATCTTTCCTCTAAAGGATAATAGGTTCCTCTTTGTTGTTGATGATCTCCAGCATGGTCGTCTTGGCCTTACCTTCCTTCCCTCTTTTTGAGGTGTCCTCACCAGTATCACTAGCAAAAGGAGTATTACCAGCCTCCTTACCTTCATTCTCTTGACCACCCATAATTCCCTCAGAAAATCCTTCATCTTTATTTTCCTCCTCTTTGGTTTTACCACCCCCCATATCTGGCATAACATTGATCATTTTTTCTTCCACAGGGGCATTCTAAGAAGAAATATCAACCTCCATGGATAACATCTGAGTGCCTTTATCCTCTTTCTCAATACCCTCATTATAATCAGGGGAATCTTTCATAACTTCATCATAAGAGTAAACTTGGGTTCCTTCCTCTTCCTCTTCCACTTCCTCCTTTTCTTCTACATCTTCATGGCTAATCTCCTCTTTATCATCATTCCCCTCATTCAGCCAATCATTCATTTCCTCTTCCTGATCTTTTCCTTGCTCTTCCTCTTTCTCATAGTTTATCTCTTCTTCATCAGAATCCTTCTCATTGTCTTCCTCAAGAATACCCTTTCCTCTAGTTTGATGCTTATTCTCTAACTCCTCCTCTCTAATATCTTTGTCACCAGTAGCAACAGGATGTTTTCCCTTATTTTTCTTTCTCTTCTTACTAGTCTCAGGTTCTATCTCCCCCTCAATCTTCACCTTTCTTTTGCCCATGATCCTTTTAGTGATAGGGTCTGGAATGTTGTCCCTGATGTGCTAAAAAATAAGAAGGATCAAGCCCTCATGCAGCATAGGGTTAGAAGCCTTTTTCTTGTGTCCTGTAATGCTGCTATTTAGAGAACTCAAAAGATAGTAAGGAAAAGAAATTCTCCTTTTATTCCTGAAGTGGTTAGCAAACATAAAATGGAAATTATAGATTTTGGAATACTGCCCGTCCAGAGTAAAATATTCTATCATGGCCTTCAAAATTTTAGCCTATAATTCATCAATATTAGTAATATCCACATAGTCACCTTTCCCCTTAGTCATAAGGGCTTTGTCATCATCAGTTTTGGGAAAAATAGAAAAGGCTTCAATTCCTAGCCTATGATTGCCTCTATGAAAATGGGTACCTTCGACAAGTAAACTAGTAATATCAGCTAAGCTAGAAACAATAAGCATGAAGGACTTGCCCCAAAGAAGCACCTTACCATTATTCCAGCCTTTCACAAACAAAGATGTGATCTATTTGTCATGCCCGTGAAGATTCTTCATAAACTAAGTAACCCCCCCTTTCTTTAGCTTCTTCCAAACTTTTCTATCTTGTCTCCATTTGTCATAGTTGGAAGGTTCCTCTTCAGACCACCTCCCATAATTTTCTAGTTTTTCATGTGCTGGTTCAGCTTCTTACCAGAAATCTCCTCCTTACTTCTCTGGTTAACAATGCTTTTTTGGTTATTGATAATAACCCATTGTCCATGCCTTATTATCTATAGATTAAAGTTCCCACACTTCACCTTACATGAAAACCTCCTCGGTAAATGATTTGTCCTTGTCATCATTAAGTTAAGTGATTTTTCCTTCATGGTGATTAATCCTATCATAGTTGATTAGACTTGAAATCTCACTCTTGAGATTCTCTTCCCCTCTCCACTTTTGGGTGATATCACATAAGGTACCGTCATTAGCCAACCTGTCGGCTAGTTTATTTCCTTCACGATAAACATGAGTGACATGGCTTTCTTCAAAGGAATTCATTAAAATTTTTATTTTGTTAATGATGTGTTCTATTGTCCAAGAGCTGTCAGACTTCCCTTTTATAGCATTGATTATATTTAGTGAATCCCCTTCCAGCCATAATTTCATGCATCCCAAATCTTTCACCATCATAACCAAATAAAGAGCAGCTTCAGCCTCCGCCATGTGGCTAGTTTGGATTCCCAGCGGAACAACAATCACTCCTAAATACTTTCTAGTAGTATCTCTTATAATCCCTCCACCTCCACCTCCAGCCCTTCTAGCTCTTCTTTAGTCTCTCGCATGAGATAATATTGTCCTTCTCAGGTTGAGGATCCCAAAGACTACTGTCTTTCCTTCCTACACTTCTATAGTTTTCCAAGAAGTAAATCTTGTTGTTAAAATACTTAATGGACTTAAATGAATTGTTCATAAAATAGTAGGGAACCTTGGGAGGAATCTAAGTTAAGCTACGTTTAAGTTTTGTTCATGTAATTCTTTAAAAAAAAAATTCAAAATTTTTTGATGAATCATTAGTTAGGTTTTCTTTTCTAAAGAGAATCTTTGTTCTCTTCCCCAGTTCCCTTGTGGGGCATGACACATGATATTAAGAAATGTATGAAATTCAAACACTATATCCAATACCTTATTGATGATGGTAAATTTGAGGTTGAAGGTCATACACTTTTTTTTTTCCAATGCGCAACTTAAGATCTACAATCATCCATTCCTAATTATAATCAGAACAATGCCTTATCTTCCAAAAATGTACCTTATGACTACACCCCCAATAACATTCAAGGCTCTAAGATATAGGAAAATTATTTTTGTGTGTTTGAATCTCTTTGTGGCTTCATAGAAGAATTTGAAAACCATGTGCACACTTTCAAGCTTAAAGATGTTCATTACAATGCTACCACTAGAAGAGGAAGAATTACTATTCAGGCTACCGATCCACCCACTACACCATCAACATCTACTAGGCCTGCTTCATGATATGACCTCCTAGCACAACTAGGGAAGACTCCCACACATATATCCATACTTGAGGTGCTTCATACATCACCTATGCATAAATAAGTCCCCAAAAAAGAACTTACTGAATCCCAAGTCCCTGAAAAAATCAATACCTCCCATTTTCAAGCTATGCTCAATAATCTAGCTGCATAATCACATCTTGTTTTCATAGACAAAGACTTTCATGGTTCTGACCCTTACCATAATAAGCCTCTTCACATTGAAGTCATCATTCACTCCACCAAAATAAAGAGTCTTGATAGACAATGGATCTGGATTGAATCTTTGCACTATGAGAATGATAAGAAACATAGACCTTTCAAAAGATCTCATTGATATAACAAAATTCATTAATATAAAGGCTTATGATGACAGAGAAAGAGAATCCAAAGGATTGATCACACTTCCTTTATAGGTGGGCCCTGCTATAATTGAGATTTCTTTTCATGTTCTTGATCTAGATTTGCCTTACAATATAATTTTGGGAAGACCTTGGATACATGCTATTATAGGTGTCCCATCTACATACTATCAATGTTTGAAATTTCCACATTATGGATGTGAAATCACTATTTCTGGAGTCAAGAACCATTTTAGTACTGCAAGAATTTAGAAGAAAAGAAATCTTACTATTGTCCTCTGAATGAATTAAACGCTTCCACTAAACCTCCTCCTAAAAAATATCCCATTAAAGAAACAAATAAGGTATCTAATAAAGGAAAAGGTAAATTCACTGAGGAGAAGATTGGTGAGTCAAAATAGAAAGTAAAATTTATAGATCAATGAATGAGAGAGTATAAATTTGAGAGTTCCTCATGCATGGGACAACTTCCATTATCTCCGAGGTCCTTTGGTAAATCAAATTTTTTTTTTGCTAAAGGCAATAAGGAAAATATGACATGCAAAAAGACTACTTTTGAACACTGGGGATCCCTTACAGATGAACACAAGGAGTGATGTATTATCTTACCTTTTCAATGATGATGAAGAGAAATGAGTGAACATTCCTAATAAAAAATACCTGAAGGTCACTCCTATTATTGAAAGCATGGGATATCATGGAAATCACTTGGGGGAAAACAAAAATGGGAGAAAGACAATCATTAAAGCAACTAGCTATCCTCGAGCCCGAGGATTGGGCTCCCTAGAAACCAAGGTGTCTTTGGCTGAGGACTTTTTTTCATCTAAAACTGACTAAGACAATGATGAAGAGTTCTATGAAGTCCCTTTCCAATATATCTAAGATGATCTCATAGTTTCTAACTGTGTCCTAGCCATCATTTTCGTAGACCTTTCATCCCCCACCCTTCCCCTTAAACACCCTGAACTCATCAATCAAGACCAAAAAGATTCACCACTAGCTTTAGACATATGTAATTCAGATGAGGCAATACTCACACTATTCAGACTTAATAATCTCCAAGATCATGAGCACGACATAGTCTATAATGAGAAATCCTACTTCCATAGCCAAGTCAACTCTCTTAGTCACAAAAGTGAAAATGAACAAAAAAATAAAAAAGAAAAGAAAACACCCTTTGGTGAAAACCTCCCTGAGGCATCTTTGGGTGAAGCAAAAGAGAAAATAAAGGATGCATCCTCTAGTGGAAAAATTTCTAAGGCACTGGAGGAGGGAGAAGTTCACTTTCCATTCATGTCATAAAAATCCTCTATCCTAATTGAAGATACAATAGAGGTCAATCTTGGCACTCCAAATAATCCTAAGATCACATACATAGCAACATCACTCAATGAGAAAGAAAGGAAAGATATGAATGAGTTTCTTCACAAGGCACAAATAAATTTTGCATGGTCCTATAAATATATGCACGGTTTGGATTCTGATCTCGTAGTACATCATCTTGCAGTAGATTCTACAATCAAGCCTATCAAGCACACATTAAGAAAGATGCATCCTCAAGTTTTCTTTCTTGTGAAAATGGAATTACACAAAATGATAGATGCCAAATTTATACAACCCATAGATTATCCAAAATGGGTCTCTAACATTGTACCAATGGGTAAGCCTTTTGGGGGCATAAGAATTTGTACTGAATTTAGAGATCTTAACTTGGCATGTCCTAAGGATGATTTTTCACTACCTAACATTGATATTATAGTGGATTTGACTTCTAGACATGAGATTCTATCTCTTATGGATGGTTTCTCTAATATAATCAAATCAGGATAGAAACTAAGGATCAACACAAGACAACTTTTACTACACCATGGGGTACATTTTTCTATCAAGTAATGTCTTTCGGTCTTAAGAATGTAGGAGCTACCTATCAAAGAGCTACGAAAACAATCTTTAATGATCTCATCCATGTCATTATGGAAGATTATGCAGATGATTTTCTTGGGAAATCCAAAACAAGAGAATCACATATAGCCATCCTTGCCATAATCTTTGAAAGACTAGAAAAGTACAAGTTACGGTTAAATCCTAAGAAATGTGTCTTTGGCATTTAGTCAAGTAAATTTTTGTGGTACATCATGTATTAGATATGCCACCCCCATAGACATTGAAGAAATTTCACAGTTTGTAAGGCCGACTTCAGTCTATTCATAGATTCATCTCTCAATTGGCAAATAAAGTGCATCCTTTTTCACATCTCCTGTGTAAAAATGATAAATTCTTATGGGATTGACTCTATCAAAAGGCATTTGAGAAATTGAAACAACATCTAGCTAACCCACTAGTGCTATTCCCACTTGTTCTAGGTTGACCTCTAATTCTTTACATATCTGCTACATCCATTGCACTTGGTGCCCTTCTTGCACAACTAGATGATAATGGAAAAGAGTGTGCTATTTATTACCTTAGCGGAACACTTTTTGGTTATGAATTGAACTATACTACTATTGAGAAAGTATATTTGGCTATGGTCTTTTTCATGTAGAAACTATGAGATTCCATTCTTAACAACAAGATACAACTTATTTCTAAGGTTGATCCTCTTAAGTACCTTTTATCAAAATCTTCTCTCACTGGATGAATAACAAAATGGGTTATGCTACTAAGTGAGTTTGACATTGTTTATGTATATTGCAAAGCTATCAAAGGCCAAGTAATTGCAGATCAATTATAAGAAGCTCCTCTTCATGGTGGTCATCCTATTGTTATAGATTTCTCAGATGAATCAATCATGACTGTCACCTCAAGCATACAATGAAAACTTTATTTTGATGGATGTTATACACAAAAAGGATTAGGAGAAGGATTCGTATTTGTGACACCACAAAGAGATATCATTCCTAAGTATTATAAGCTTACATTTCCTTGCACAAATAACATTTTAGAATAAGAAGCTCTGGTAGCCAGACTTCATCAAGTTATTCATTGTAAGATCTCTAACTTTCTTGTATTCAGTGATTCTCAGTTGGTTGTCAAACAAGTTAATGATGAGTTTCAAAAAAAGGATGACAAGATTCTTCTTTAACACCGTATGGTTGAGGATATAAAGGCACACCTCATAGGATCACTTTTTAACATATCCCAAGATCTAATAATAAAGCAGCCTATGCAATGGCTACCATTGTCTCTTTGATAGATATGCCAAAAAATAGTCAAAGGTGTGAGTTTCTTGTTGAGAATATTATGGTCCCTGCTTATGACCAGCTAGATTCTGAGATGGTATGTGAAATTGTTGGTCCTAATTCCCCTTAGTACCAAGACATTTATTCCTACCTTCATGATGAGATTGTCCCACTTACCCTTTCCACTAATCAACACAAAACCTTCATCCACCGAACTTCCCATTACACTATCCTGGGTGACACCCTTTTCTAGAAATACTTTGATGAAACTCTTCCTAGATGTCTAAATTCAGAAGAAGCACAAATGGTCTTACAAGAAGTACATCAAGGAATCCATGGGGCTCATTCTAGTGGACTCACTTTAGCTAAAAAGTTGATGCATACTGGATACTATTGGCCAACTATGGAACAAGATGCATACCACTTTGTGAAAAAATGTGTTCCTTGTTAACAACATGGAAATTTGATACACACTCCCACTCAAGAGATCCATACCACCATCAGACCTTGGCCCTTTTCATGATGGGGTTTTGACCTTGTATGAAAAATATACCCTAATTCTTCCAATGGACACAAATATATCCTTGCTGCTACTGAATACTTCACTAAATGGGTTGAAGCCATACCCCTCACTTATACTATAGGCAAGAATATTTCCATGTTCATCTTGAACTACATCATCTGTCACTATGGCATCCCACATGATATTCATACTGATAATGGCATGCGTTTCAAAAATTAGGATGTCACTGAGCTTTGCATAAAATTTGGCATAACCCATCATTGTTCCAGCAAGTATTTCCCACAAGGTAGTGGTTAAGTAGAGGCTACTAAAAAAAATATCCTGAACATCCTCAAAAAGATAGTCGATGATGCTAGCCATGATTGGTAGCTTCAACTAAATCCTACTCTTTGGGCCTACTGTACCTCCATCTGTACCCCAACTAGTGCCACCCCATTTTCCCTTGTTTTTGGATCTAAGGCTATACTTCCCATAGAAATTGAGCTCCCCTCCCTCAAAATATCCCTAAAGAATCTGATAACTGATGAGGAGTATCCAGTTGCCCGCTTACAAGAATTAAAACTGCTAGATGAATGATTCCTTAATGCCCTGTACCACCTTCACGTGTTTCAAAATTACCTTTTTCTTGTAGTTCAATAAGAAGATCAAGTCCTAAGAATTTGAATTTGATCATCTATTCCTATAGCATAACATGAGAAATCTCAAGAACCGTGAGAAGAAAGGAAAATTTTGAGCCAAACCGGTTAGGGATTTTTTGGTTACACTAAATTTGGCTAAGGAGCATATTAGATAGCTACACTAGAGGGAGATCCTCTCCTTGATCCTATGAATATTCTACATTTGAAGAGGTTCTATACATGAGAATCAACATTACCTATGTCCAACAATTTATGATCCTGAAAAAATCCTAAAAAATATAAAAAAATCCTTAAAAAATCCTAAAAATTGTAAAATGTCTTGAAAAAATGATCATCTTGGTGAAAACCTAGAAACATGCACCTTGATGTGTCCCCCCCCCCCCCAAAAAAAAAAAGGAGAAAGGATAAATGCAATAAAACTTCGTCCAACGGTGAAAACCTAGCAAACAAGCACCTTGGATAGGTACCATGGTGAAAACCACTTGTTGGGGCCATGTGTAGTTCACCTAGATTCATCATCTATTAGGATACTTTCTCCTTTTCATCCCTTCATTTCCCTCCTATGTCTGTGTGGGAGGCTAACCAAGTTCACCTTCCATCTTGCTCACTTTACACACACTCACCTATGCAACTGACCCAATTCTCTTGAGCTCCATTGTGATGGATGACACTCTTTTAGAGTCACTGACCACATGCACCCTATCACAAAGATATGGAGACTAATTATCCTTGTAGTCATTTGATCTATTATTTTTTCCTTGACACTTATAAACAACCTTGAATCAATCATCATTGGCCCTTCATGATACATATTTCCAAAGACAACTCATCTAATCCTAAATCTAAGTATCAACTTTGTTTTGGGAAAGAACTCTAGACTGAATGGTCACTTGGTCATGAGGCCTTCTTCTTTTTTATCTTTTGTGTTCAATCACACCTACTATGGATGACCTAGATCTTCATATCTTGGTTTGTTTAGATAGGTTTTGGGATTGTTTCACAAATTTTTGTGGTATGATGTGTCCGTTTGTTTGAGTGTCTGGTCCATGCATCTGAATCATGTTATCCTTGTTTATCTAGCATGTCGTACATGATTCCTATGAAACATCAAAATCAGATATGCTGTCCTATTTTGACACAATGATAGTCTACATGTGTTATCCTTGTTTATCTAGCACATTGTACTTGATTCCTATGCAACATCAAAATCAGATATGCTCTCCTATTTTGACACCGTGATAGTCTACATTTAGGTTCATTTTACATTAGGGGCCTTCTTTTATTCACTTCCTATACCCTCACCCTTCCTTTTTGAGAAAATTGTCAAAATTTAATTTTTTCTCAATTTTCTCGAGGTGGCACATCCTCTTCCCATCGTCACTTAGGTGCAACTCCTGAGGAATCTCATTTTCTTCTTATTTGATGTGATGTCAATTTTGACACCACATTAAAGAGGGGAAAAATGTAGAGACCTAAGATTATCCATTTTCATTCTAGTACTAATTTTTATTAATATTCACCCTTAACATTATAGTTGATTTTTATCAATTAACTATATTGTTTTGATTAAGTAAAAATAGGTATTGATAGGACCCAAAACCTTTACAAAGTACATAGAGATGAACTATTAAAAGTATAACAGAGTCTATACATCAGCACCCCAGAGCATAAACATAAAACAACAAATCAGCAAGTGATAAACAAAAGTTTGCATCAAAAGAAACGTAACAAGACAACCAAACAAAAGGGAAAGATATCACAAAGAGACAACTAAATACATTTCATAAGGTCTCTAGCCTAGACCACCATAATCTGCATGTGATCAGTAGATTCCTTGAGCTCTTTCGGATCCTTGTCTTCTTTGATCTTAGTCTTCCTACTACTAGGCCGAGTGCGCTTTCCATGTGATAGGGAGGTTGGATGAGCCAATCAAAAGCTCATGCCTAGGTCTCACAAGTGACCTTGAGGTGTTCTCTCTTAAAACCTACTGACCTATAGGATCCCCTTTTATATCTTGATCCCCTGGTCTACTAACCAACCCAACTATCAAGTAGCAACTACCAGGACTAGTTAAGTTCTTGGTGCTCTTCTAATCCACATACACATTGATGCTCAATGTCATATAAGGGCTGACCACCTCCAATACTAACATGGAATCTTGCAAAGGTGAGGAGGTTCTCAAACATGTCTTATTTTTTTCATTTAGAGGTCTTGGAGGTCTTAATTCATGTATCTTCCTTACCGATCTCATGGATCCTTCAAAAAATAGGGCTACAAGGAAGAGCCCCTATTAGGCCTCCTATTCTAGGAAAGTAGGACTTTTCTACCAAATGATAGCTAAGAATCATATAACTTAATTATGGATTCTTGTTTTAATAGCCAACCTCTCAAGGATTTTTGAGGTTTTAGGGTTCCACCCTTCCGTACAATACCCTAACCAAAAATAGGTGTTTTGGGAGGATTTTAAGACTTCTCTTATTGCATGGCTTGTCTGTAAGTTTTGGGTAACCAAATGGATTGGTTAGACCCTCTCTTATTAACCAATTCTTGGTGATAAATTTTTATTTGACCTCCAATCACTAATTTTTGGCTTCATGCACACCTCTACAAGTTATCATCATTGTGGCTCAGTCTTTCCTAGCTGGGCTCACCATAGGCTCGCCTAGGGAAAGACTTTCTAAATGCTTCTCAAGATCTTCCAGGACCATGCTCCTATAAAAATTATATACATGGAGTGTAATCACTATCCCCAAGAGGCCATATAGATTGAATGGTGGGATAGTGAGTTAGGTCTCCATTTCACACAACTTCTTGGTTTGAACCAATGAACATGGAAAATAGAAAGATTCAATGCAGAACAAAGAAATAAACAAAAAATCATTATCTAAAGACACAAAATGGAAGGCAATACACTAATCTTCTATCTCCATTGATTTTAGTTCATAATACAATCCAAAACATTCTTAGCAAATCAATGAACACAAAAACTTATACACTGTCAGCTCTCTAGAATTAAAGATCCTTACATCTAACCATCCAACCTTGGGATTTGGTCCAAAATGACTTAAATAGGCCTAATTTTGTATTAGGTTCCCATTATGGAACTTTGAGGTCATTTTAGGGTGTTTGGACAATCTTGTCTGAGAAACTTTGAAAAGTTGCAAAAGTTGCTAAGCAACTTTTTGTAATATTTTTGCAACTTTTACATTTTTAAAAATCAAATAATTTGGATAAGTCCTAGATAGACCTAGACTCCATGCTAGGTCCTAACATGACCTGTAACACACCCTAGATCCAATGACATCATAATGACATCATCTAACATCAATTAACGAAATAAGAGACTTTAACACTTAAGTCTCCAAGATGCAATGACCTAAGACTAATGACCTATATCTAAACCTTTCATCCCTATTGGATCAGCACTGTGGTCAAAATGACCTTATGAAAAACTTACACATGCCAAAGATGGCTTACAAAGAAAAATAAAATGGAATGGATCAACCAATCCTTTGGGTGCTCCTACACCATTCTCCCCTTATACATAAAGAGTAGTTAAGGTATAGTAGGGGATATAAGAGAAGGATCAATACCTAGTTGTTTGAAGTTTCTCTCCTCTACCCAAGTAGCTTTAGATTTAGAGTGGTCCTTCCATTGTACTGGGTGTTCCATGTAGACCATGTGTCCTGCTTCTTCACTTTAGACTCCAAGATCCTCTCAGCTTGAGGCTTGGTCTTAGGAGGTATGGCTATTGTTCTGACATCCAAATGTACCTCCAGGTTATTCTAACTAATCTCAGACAATGGTCCCTTGTACTTGACCAAGTCTATAATGTTTAAGACTAGTGACATGGCTAGATCTAAAGGAAGGTCCACTTTGTATGCATTGGTTCCATACTTGTCCATAATCTTGCATGGTCCTACCCTCGTCATTTGCAACTTGGTAGGTACTCCCTTCTGCAATATAGACTTGTTTAGATGAACCATAACATAGTCACCTACTACAAATTGGACATCCCTCCTCCTTTCACCCACCTTGGCTTTTATCTTTTGATTTTCTTCTTCTAGGGTCTTCTTGAATTTATGCTAGATTTGCTTCATAGTTTGGGAGAAGTCTTATGCATGGCCAATTCTATTGTACATTCTCCCTAGATCTTGGAGTTCATTCACTCCTCTTGGGTGCATCCCATACACTATTTCAAAAGGGATTTTTCTAGTGGTTTGGTTCACACTATCATTGTAGGTGTACTCTTCTTGAGGAAGGAATAAGTACCATGTTTTCTCATACTCTTTGGTTAGGCACCTTAGTAAGTTACCCAAAAACCTATTGATCACTTTAATTTGACCATCTATTTGTGGATGGTAAGATGAACGAAAAGATAATTTTGTACCCAATCTACTCCATAGGGTCTTCCAAAAATAGCCCGTGAACTTGGCATCCCTATTTGACACAATGCTAAGAGGAAGTCCATGGATACTCACAACCTCCTTTAAAAAAGATAAGATATGTATCTAGCATCATGAGTTGTTTTGCAATGGATAAAGTGACTCATTTTTCTAAACCTATCTACCACCACATAGATGCTATCCAACCCTTTCTTGGTCTTAGGAAGCCCCACTATGAAGTCCATGTTGATGCACTCCCATGGCCTATTGGGAATGGGTAAAGGCTGGTATAGGCCTACATTGCTTGCCCCTCATTTTCCTTACATGCATATAACACACTATTCCACATATATCCTCACATCCCTAGGTAGTTTAGGCCAGTAGTAGAATCTTTGGAGTAAATCCATGGTCTTCTTGATGCTGAAATGGCCACTAACACTACCATTATGCTTCTCCTGAATAATATTTTCTCTCATTGATCCCTTAGGAACACAAAACTAATTCCCATTAAATAATAATCCACTCTGCAAGGTGTATTCTGCAAATTGACTATGAAAATGGTTCTAAAAATTAGAGCAGACCTTGTAAGCCTATGAGAAGTCTTCATCATCCTTGTAGAGGTCCTTGAAGCTATCTATACAAATGCTTTGGAGTTGGACTTCCTTGACTGTCAACAACCTCTTGCTCAATGCATCCGCCACCTTGTTCATTTGTCCCTTCTTATACTTGATAGTGAATGTGAAGGCCTATAGATACTCCATCCATTTTAGGTGTCTATTTCTTAGCTTTTCTTGTGTGTTGATGTAGCTTAAGGCCTAATTGTCTATGAGCACCACAAACTCTTTAAGAAGGAGGTATTGCCTCCATTTCCTAAGTGACTGCACTAAGACTGAAACAAAAAATCCTAATCTAGAGACAAAAAATGAAAGGAAATGAAATAATCTACTATCTCCATTGATTTCAATTCATAACACAATCCAAAACATTCTCTGCAAATCACTGATCACAAAGACATACACAAAAATTTATAGACTGTCATCTCTCCAGAATTAAAGATCCATACATCTGACCATCCAACCTCATGATTTGGTCCAAAAATGACTTAAATAGACCAAATTTTGTCTTAGGTTCCCATTAGGACACTTTGAGGTCATTTTACAGTGTTTGGACAATCTTGTCCAAGAAACTTTGAAAATTTGCAAAAGTTGCTAAGAAACATTTTTGCAACTTTTACATTTTTGAAAATAAATGACTTTGGCTAAGTCCTATATAGACCTAGACACCCTGCTAGGTCATAACATGACCTCTAACACACCCTAGATCCAATGACATCATAATGACATCATCTTACATCAATTAACCAAATAGGAGAATTTAACACTTAAGTGTCCAAGATGCAATGACCTAAGACAAAGGACCTATATCTAAACCTTTCATCCCTATTGGATCCACACTGTGGTCAACATGGAATTATGGAAAAATCACACATGCCAAAGATGGCTTAAAAAGAAAACCAAAATGGATTGTATCAACCAACCCTTTGGGTGCTCCTATACCACTAGGTTTGGTGGTTTCCTTCAGGTCCTTCTTGTCCTTGTCACCTTTGGTCTACTCCATATTATCAACAATGATCAATGTAGGCCTTGATTATGGCATGGATCTACTCCCTAATTTTTCTCATAGCCTCCTCTAATTTCTCCTCTCTTTTATGCAGGGTGTCAAGCCTTCCTTCAAAGTCCCCATCACTAATCTTAGCCTCTTTTTCTTTGAGGATTTTTTCCATATTATAGACCTTATCTACCATGGTTTCATAGACATCCTCTTTTCCTACCACATCTCTCATTTCCTCTAGTCACATAGAAATGGGTTTATCATGAATGTTCATATTCTTAAGGATATTAACCTCACAACCCATAATATAGGTTTGTTCTTTGACCCTGCCGACATCATCCAACAGTTTCCCTAGAGTGTAGGTAAAATCCACAAGGAAATTTTTGTCTTTCATCACAACACTATCCCTGCTTTTCTCCTTTTCATATTCCTTTTTTGCAATAACCTTGGTCCCAAGAACATATATTTATCAATTCTTTCCATAATTTCTTCGATGACCTAGTTAGCATCTTGTAGATTATCCTCCTCTCTCTATAGAAAATTATGGTTCTCACCCAGGTTACCTAAATCCCCATCCCAACTAACGTCATCCTCCACACCAAGCTTATCCTCAATACTTTTCATATACTTGAAGTCATCTTCTTCCTCATAAGAAATGACTATGTTCATCTTACAAAGTCTTTTGAATCTTCTAGACTTCTTCCTGCTGCTGCTGAAATCCCCTCTTTTCCTCTTGCCTCCATCGTTCTCCCCTTCTTCCTCATAGTCCTCATCTCCATAATCCTTGTCAGTAGTAGATTCTTTCACAACAGACTTACCCTTCTTTTTCTTAGATAGAGAACCCTTGAATTTTGTCTTCTTAGTGGTTTTAACCTCAAGGGACACCTCCTCATCATTTTTTGTTTCTTCTTTGTATAGTTGATCATCCTCATCCCCTTCCATCTATTCTTCATCCAAAGCTCTACCCTTAAGAAAGGGTTTTTCCACCTTAGTTTTCAGAAGATCAAACACCAGGAGCATTAAACCTTGGTGCAGGGCATGATCCCCATGAGGATCCTTCTGAGTGCTTTTGATAGTATACTCTAAAGAGCTCAATAAATAGTAAGGGAAAATAATTTTCTTATTATGCCTAAAATGATTAAGAAATATGAAATGGTGGCCATAGGCTCTAGTGAACCTACTGTCAACCGTAATGTAGTTAATAACATCATACAAGAAAAACTTCCAAGGCTGAGAGATACGCTTGGGGTCGTGGTAAGATTTATCCACCTTCACCAGCCACTTTCTTTCTTTCTTTGTATCAAGGAACCTCTCAGGAGCCTTATCAAAGATACTCCTATCTCTATATAATTTAAGCCCCTCCATGGTCATTCCTATAGCTTCAATGATGATCTCCTCAGTGACCTCCATATACTGGTTACCTACTAAAACACTTCCATCCTTCTAGGTTTTGAGGAATTTCTTAGACACAACTGAGTTTCTACCATGTAGCCTCTCCATAAAATCCACCATACCACCTTTCCTCAGAATCCCCCAAACCTCGTTACTCTTTTTCCATTCCTTGCAATTCACAATTTCAATCCTTTTCTTACTTCCACCCATATCCCCACTCTGGTGTTTCTTTGCAATGTCTCTAAGTAACAAACCTTGATCACCATTCTGGATGACATCTTCTTCAATATACTTCTCATACAATGCCCAAAATTTGTGCAAAATAAAATGCCTAGTCACATCATAGTCCTTCGCACAGAAAAAGGAATAAACAAACATCACTTTTCAATGAAAGATCTTCATTAAAATCCAAGTTAAAACTCCTTCTTCTTTCTTTTTAAATGGTCATTATCAATTAATGATTTAACCTCACAAGGAAAATCATCAACGTCATCACATTTCATTATCAAATCCACCTTTCAAGACAAGTTGGCCACCTAGTTAACAACAATATTCAACTCCCTATAGTTATGCAATATGATACATTCCTCAAAAGAATTAATGATATTTTTGGACTTATGCATCAAGTTATATATGGTCCACGAAGGTTTAGACTCATTATTTAAATTAACATTTTATTATGTTCAAAGAGTCACCTTCAAGCCATAGTTTTTTACACCCTTTCTCCTTAGCCAAAATAGGACCATGTAATGTAGCAGTGGCCTCCACAACATGATTGGACTGAGTACCAATAGGCATAGCTCTCATTCCTTTACAATGACCATTCTCATCTCTGATAGTCACACCACATCCAGCCAACACTAGATTCCCTTTTGAATCCCCATCAAAATTAAACTTCATCCATCCATGGGGAGGACAATCCCATCTAGCTTTATTCCTCAAAGAATATTTATTACAACTATTCAAATTGCCTTTAATCTTCCAATTCTCAAAGAATAACCTATCCCCATCCTCTATAGGTTCAATTATATTTCCCTTAAAGTATAGGTTCTCCAACATAGCTCTCTTGACCTTATGAAAGACCACCTTATCATTGGAAGATTTGTTTCTAAAGACTATCATTTATTTCTTTCCAAACACCCAAGCAGATGTTGGGTAATATGAAATTCCAAGTAGTAGCCACATTGTTATTCTTTGAATGAAAAACCCAAGAAGATAAAAGGCTTTGTAAATCCTCAGGAAAGATCCATTACACGTTAAGCAATTTTAAGCATTTTTACCATATTTTACTCATATAGGGGCAATGAATGAACCTATGGTTAACAGATTCTTCATCGGGTTTACATAAAAAACATATATTAGCCATGGCCATTCCCCTTCTTCTCAAGTTGTCAGTAGTCAAGATATTTTTTTGGAGCAAGATCCAAAAAAAAACATTGACTTTAGGAGTAAGGCCCTTAATCCAAGCATTAGCCCAGCAAGGAATAGGTTCATTCTCATAGTCTTGATGGTACAAAGAAGATATAGAAAAATTTTCCTTAGTATTTTACTTCCAAACAAAACTATCATCTTCATCAATTAAAGTCACAAAATTCAATATTTTATTGAGATTCCTAAGGGAGTGGTCAATACTAGAGAGATCAATCCAATGATATCTCTTAGTAGTCAGCCACTCTTAGTCCAACCTAACCTTACATTGGTCCTCAAAAATATTCCATTCAGGAATCTCCTTTAAGGGATGGTCCATCAGCCACTCTTCATACCATGACTAAACACTTCTTCCATTCCCAACTATCCATTTGGCTCCCTTTCTAATAAACTCCTTATTCCTCACAATATTTTTCTAGATGAAGGACCCTCCAAAGTTAACCTCATTACTAAGAAAGATTTGAAAAGTAGGACAATCCTTATTATATTTGTTCTTCAAAATAGAAGTTCATTCTCTATTTGAATTATAGAACCTCCAAATCAGTTTTGCAAGAAGATGATCATTTAAGCTCCTTATGCTATGCAATCCTAATCCCCCTTTATTAACCGGTTTAAAAACCTTCTCCCAGGCTATAAGGGCCATCCTTTTCTTCTTTTCCATTCCAATCCATAAGAATTTTTTTTGAATTTTTTCAATAGTCTCAGCAAACTTTCTGGGAATTTTAAAGATACTAAGAGCATAAAGAGGTAAGCTTTGTAAAGTAGACCTCAAAACTAGAATCTTACCATCCTAGCTTAACAAAGAACCCTTCCAACCCTCAAATTTACTATGGAATTTGTCCACCAAATTGCTCCAAAAAGTGTCAGGAGGCTCCAAATAAAGAGGGGGACCTAAGTAAGTACCAGGTGAAGACTCCAGCTCACACCCCAAAATCTTCTTAATTTTCATATATCTTTTTTCAGGGACATTGGAAAAGAACACACAACCTTTCCCAAAGCTAATGAGCTATCTAGAAGCTTTCCCATAGCTATCCGATGCCTTATTAATGTTTTTGGCATTCTTAATAGAAGCTTCCCCCATCACCACTAAATCATCAACAAACTACTGATGTGAACAAACTTGATAAGAAGACAAAGGACAGAGGCCTTTGAAATTACTTTTCTGAACCATATTATCAAGGAATCTTCCTAGGAATTCAACCATGATAACAAAGAGGACAGGAGATAAAGGATCACCCTGCCTCAATCCCCTTGATGATTTAAAAAAAGGGGTGGGGGATCCATTAACCAATACAAAAAAGGTAGTAGTGGAAATGAGCTCAAAGATAAGATTAAGAACCTTTTTGTTAAAACCAAAGGCAAGAAGTAATTTTTGTAGAAAAAACTAGTCCACCCGATCATATGCTTTGGAAAAATCTAGTTTCAAAAGAAAACCTTATGTTTTGGATATTATAAGAGAATGAACATTTTCATGAACAAAGATAATGGAGTCTAGAATTTTTCTACCAAGGAAAAATCTATTCTATTGCCAAGAAATAAGAGAGGGCAAGAAATTGAGAATTCTTGTGGTCAAAACTTTTGATATTATCTTATAGACAAAGTTTGATAGACTTATCGGTCTAAACTGATCCATTTTGTCTGCCCCTTGTTTCTTAGGGATAAGAGCTATGAAAGTACCATTCAATTCTTTCAAAAGTTTCTTGTATCCAAAAAATTCTTTGATAGCACTAGTGACATCACTCTCAATGATATGCCAGAACATCTGGAAGAAAAATAAGGGGAATCCATCAAGACTAGGGGTCTTGTCCCCTTCAAAATAAAATACAACCATTTTTATTTCATCATTAGAAGGTATAGTAGTTAGGCAGGCATTCTGATCCTCATTGAGCATGGAGAGAATACAATCCAAAAAATCCCTTTGATCTTCCATATCCAAAAAAATTTCATGTTTGATTAACTCCTTAAAAAAACTTTTGGCCTCCATTCTAATAGAGTCTTCATCATCAGAGATAGATCCTTTAATAACCAAATTAGAAATTCAATTCTCGATCTTGTGCTTAAGAGTAGTCATGAAGAAATATTTAGTGTTCCTATCCCCTTCTTTAAAAAAAAACCTTGTGAGACCTCTATTTCTAGAAAGTTTCTTCTTTAGAGATAATGTCATGATATTCCACTAACTTCTCATTTTCCTTTTCTCTAGATATCTTATTATACCCTTCCAACTGAATGTTGTCTTGTATGGCCTTAAGTTCCATGAAAATATTTGTCTTAGAGGAAAAGATATTTCCAAAAGTCTTCTTATTCCATCTTTTAATATTATCCTTCACCAGATTCAGCTTTTTCACAAGAATGAACATAGTCATTCCTTCAATCCTTATCTTCCACCATTTCTCCAAGTTCTATTGCAATTGTGGATGCAAATTCCACATCTTCTCAAACCTATAAGGAGAGTTCCTTTTCATAGATAAGGGGTTTGCCAAAAAAGTGATAGGGTGGTGATTAGATCAACCCCTCACATGAGCAGACAAAGAACAAGAATAGTACAAGAACCAATCATTACTGACCAAAGCTCTGTCAAGTCTCACTTGAATTGAGTCCTTACCAATTCTTCTATTGGTGCAAGTGAAGTTAGTTTCCTGTAAGTCAACATCATGGAGAGCATGCTAATCAATTAAATTCATCAAGTCCATTGTACTATCTATATTCGATCGACTTCCCCCAAATTTTTCTTTTTCTTTCAGCAGAGTATTATAATCTCCCATGATAATCCATCTATCAGAGTCAAAATTTCTCTGAAGATGAGATAAAGTGTTCCAAAAAGACTTTCTACCAGATTTTTTATTAGGACCATAGATGTTGGTTAAAACCTAGGAAGTTCCATCCTTGATGTGGCTAAATCTAACATAGGTCACATTATTTCCCTAGTGGATGACATCACCTTTAATAATATCACCATTCCAAAGGGTAGAAATACCCCCCGAAGCCCCTTCAGAATCATCCCCATAGATCTTATCATTTCTAAAGAAACTTAATCTTTCAAATTTATCCCTAGGAAGTTTAGTTTCTTGGATCAAAAAGATATCAGGCTTATTATCTCTAATCATATTCCTAACTAGATCTTTCTTGTGAGGATTATTTAACCCTCTAATATTCCAAGAGATGATCTTCATACCTTAATAAAATATCATGTCTCTAGGATGGTTTTTTGTCTTCCATCTGCAATATTCTTGCTAGCCTCCATGGCTCTCTTTCTTTGATTAGATGGTCTTCCTGGAGAAGGTTGTACCTCTCCCACATCCCCATTTTTAGAGCTTCTTATATTTCTAATCAGCAGATTATTTTTCTTATAATGCTTAGATTTTATAACATCTTCAGATGCTAAAGATCTATCATCTTTCCCTCTTTCACACCCATATAAAGCCTAATTAATGGCTTCAACATCCCCCCACTTCAGTGTATAGTTTTCTAAAAAAGTACTCCTCACCATAACTAGAGAGATCTATGAAAAGTTAGAAAGTCCTTAACCCAAAACAATACATGGTTGAGCATCCTAAAACTCACTAGCAGCTACCAAAACACCTTGAAGAAAAGGGGACACAGTTGCCATTATTTGCACAGACAAACCCACATCCTTTGCTAGACTCAAAACTGGACTGTTATTAGATCTAGAACTCTCTTTTCTATTACTCTCCTCTTTTTTTTTAAGGTGTCTCTCACCATCAAATTATAGGAACTAACAATTTCCCCATGTTTTTCATCCCCACTCCCATTCCTACTTTCCTCACCTAGACCTTGTGGGGATCTGTTTATTTCCTGATTTCTGCCCTCAACAATAATGTTATTATTTTCATTTACTACTGGGTCCAAATCCTGAATGTCACACTTGAGGGTGAGACTTCCTAGAAGAGCCCCCTACATTCTCCTTGTGTTTCCCAACATGAATCCACATCTTCATCTTTTTGTGAACAACCCTGCTCGGACATTTCTTTGCCCAATGACCAACTTTCTTACAATGGAAGCAAGCAAAATGGATTGATTCATATTCAATCTTCTGTGCCCAAGAACCCAACTTAGATTAAATGGAAATAGACTTAGGCATATCATCTTCTTGAATCACTCCAACACAAATTCTTGCATAAGTTAATCTTCTCCTTGAAGTTGTAACAGGGTCGATAGATAATGGTTCACCAATGGAACTAGCAATCCCAGCGAAGACATCCTCCACCCAATATTCCAGAGGAAGGCATGGGAGTTTAATCCAAACCGAGGCTTGAACCACTGACTTATCCTGAAAGATGAGATTAGGGTACCATTTTTGGAGAATCAAAGTATTTTTGCCAATCATCCAAGGCCCATTGCATAGTATACTCATGTGGTCCTCTTCGCGGGAGAAGAAAAAAGAGAGACAACTATTAGCCATGGCTAGAAAATCAACTTGTCCTTTTAGAACCCATTTCTTCTTCACAAAGGCATGAACAACCTCAATGTTAGGCCTAACACCCAAGAATCTGCCCACAAGATAATTTTCCATCCTAGCAATATTGAAATCTATGATCTGATTTGGGACAGTGATTGTAAAACTCCTTCTTGACAGGTGGTAAAGAAGACTTACTCGTGGGTTTAACACCAAAGAGGGACGACCACTTTTTTCACTAGCCTGTTGAACCACAACATCACAACATCTGAGCCCCCCACCCGGGTCCCTAGGCACCAGACCAACATCAAGATCCTTACCTTGCTCCTTGTATCCCTCTATCTCTCTAGGATTCCTACACACAGTAGAAGGACCTACTCCTGACCTTGCCACACCATTCCTACCCAAAGTCAAAACTAAATTTTGAATTGGACACCTCCCCCTCACCACTCCTCCCGCTCCTTGCACCATCAAACTGGAGAATTAATTAACTATATTGTTATGTTCCTCTATTTATTTAACTAAATTAAATTAAATTAAATAAATTCATTTCCCCTTTGTATTCTAATATTAATATTTATTAATATTTTCCCTTAACATTATAGTTAGTTTTTATTAATTAACTATATTGTTATATTCCTCTATTTATTTAATTAAATTTAATTTAATTAAATAAAGTCATTTTCCCTTTGTATTTAAATTTTATTTAAATACTATAATATATTAAACTTAATTTAATATAGTATCCCTCCATTTCCCTTTATTAAATAAATTTTATTTATTTTATTCCCTCACTAGCCTAAAAATCTTCCTTAAACTATGTTTAAATTAAAATAATTTTAATTTAACTCCTTTTCCCCTTTTTCTAAAATCACCTTTATCTAATATGAACCTCCAATCTTAATTAAAAGGTGGATTACCTCTAAACATGTGCACAACCACCTTTTCCAAGGTGGCCACCTCTCCATCTTTTTTCTCCACCAATCATTTTCAAATCTCTTTTTCCCTCTCAAATGAAGTTTGATTTTTCCAAACCCTAGCTAACACTCTTGCAAACCCTGCCTAACCTTTAATCCTAGCCACTCATTCTTTTGCCTCTTAATCTCCACCATCCAATCCTTTTTCAATCTCTATAAAATAAGGCCTCTCTTTCATTTGTATTCTAATAAGAGTCTTGTAAGCATGATTAAGCATTCTAAGCATTTTAGCAATCTAGCATTGTAGCATTTCAATTTCTTAGCATAGTTTATTTGCATCTTCATTCTTATTTTAGATTTCAATTCTTGCACCATAGAGTAACTTTGATTTCATATCATAGTTTGAATCTTGCATTCTCATTCATAGTTAGTTTTTATTTCATTTCTTATTCAAAAAATCAAAATATATTGCATCATTTTGCTTGTGCACTATCTTCTTCATAGATCTTGCAATTGCATATCATTGTGAGATTTGCGAAAAGTTTCTCATACTTGTCTCCAAAACCCTCATCTTACATTTCATAGTTTTGCATTTAGATTGCATTTCATTTGTCTTGGGAGAACATACCCACAATAATCTTGAAGAGAAAATCAAACAAGGTTATTGGGTGCCCTTGTTTTAGCTCATTGAGGTTGTAGTTAAAATTAATTATTTTGTTTCATTTGAAATTAATAACATCTAATGTGATTGTTTGGTGTTTTGGTGTTTTTTATTTACAATAAATAGGTCTAATTTTTCATTGCATACAGGTCTCAAAACAGGGTAATACACAAAGTGGTCCTATTTTTTCTAAAAAGAACATAACATAGCATCTAGTATGGTCCCCTTAAAATGTCAATTTTTTTTTGAGTTTTAATATTTCTCCTATAAAATATTACCTAACGCCATGTAGTTTATCCCAAATGTTTCAGCTATTTTTTAATGAATATATGAATTTTACTAATTTTCAAAGTGGACACCTCTTGAAAAAGTGAAAATTGAGTGTGCTCCCCCTTAAAGAAATTTGAGACTATTTAAAAAGAAAAATAAATTAAAGAGGAAAATCTTAATATAATCAAAATCCACGAAACATTATATTGTCAGATAGCTAACAAAAATGTTAATAACGTCATGATGTTTTTTTTTCTATATTGAAACACTTTCAAACTGATAGGGAGAACGAATATGTTTCAACCCTATAATACTTGTCCAAGCCTTTAGTTTGGATTCCCAAGGCTTGGTGTTTCATAAAATAGTTAATGTGGTGCACACCAAATATGATGTGTACCAAACACAAAAAATGCACTCCATATGGTGTGCTCCAAATATGACGCGTAAAATATGGTGCTAGTCAAATGTTTGATATTATTAATTAGTTAGTATCAATTTCTGATCTTATTCCTTGGTGACATATTTCTTGGAGACCTTATCACATCCACCTTTCCATCTCCCCATCCTTGCATCATTTATATCTTTATCCCCAATCCCTTCATCTCCCAATCCTTCTCTTCCTCCCTTCTCCCACCCAAATCCTTCCATCTTTCAATCCTTGTCTACTCATGAATCCCTAAGCCACATCCCTAAGAATCTCTTCCATCTTTCCATCACGTAGTACTTCCCTTGTCATTGGTATCTAGCTCTAGGATACCCCACCATGCAATCCAATGTCATCCAGTCATATCCCAATGTTCCTAGCAATCTTCCATTGCATGAAAATCCTATCCATATCCTCTAACTATCCAAAATCAAACATCAATCAACTCATCCAATCGCATCCTTAGTCTTGTTGCAAGCCTTGATCTCAATCCAATCATGATCATTGGGATGCATCCTTCCCAATCCTTGTGTCATTTAAGGACACAACATCTATTATCACCCTATCCACCATCAATCCATCTTGGCTTTCCATATCAACTAGGACATCCATCATGCCTATCTTTACATTGTCACCCCATCCCCAATCCCTTGAATATCTTGTAACTTGTGTCTTTTATATAGCATCAGTGGTGTCTCAAGCTAGGCTCATTTGTACATATGTGTCTTTAGGTCTCATCCTTTGTGTTAGTCAGTCCTTGTGTCATCATGACCTTTGTTCCTATCTAGCTAAGTGCTTCAATAATCATCCCTGGGTACCTTTGAGGTTCGAGTGTCTTGCCCATTGTACACACTAAATAGTGCACTTCTCTAAGTCATTACTTCCAAGGGAATCCATGAATTGGAAACCTTGAGAAAGTGACCTAGAGCTCCCTGGGCATGGAGTCACAAGGATGTTGATGGTGCTCTCAGTTAGAGATATTGAAGCATGCAACCTTGCTAGTAAACCACACAATGGGAGATTCAAAGAGACAAGGGCAAGAATGCCAATATCTTCAAGAATCAACAATGAGAATGCAATGCAATGCAAGCTATGCTAAGAATGAAGATGCAAACTAAGCTATGAAAGGAAAGTATTACAAACCCTTGCTAATTAAGCTATGTGAGCTAATCTAAAGCATGAAGGAAACTAAGCTAGATGTCATGAAAGCTATGATGCAAGAAAGAAACTAAAATGCAAGAATGATCTCCAAAAGCTCCAAAGTCTCCAAGAAATCCTGCAACATAAGATTAGCATAAAAAGTTGGGATCTAAGAATGAGAAAAGAGCTCTCCTTTCAAAGGAATTGAAAAGGAATGGACCATGGAGATTAAGAGGAAAAAGATTTAATCAAGGGTGGAGCATCAAAGAGGAACAATCCATGTGCACAACTCTCTTCCAATGAGAAAATAAGAGTTAACTTTTGTGTCCATACGAGACAAAAAGTGTTTTTCTTCTTTTTATAAAATAAGAATAATGCTTTATTTGTGCAACTTAGGATAAGAGGAAAAGTGGGGGCTTTTTATTTAATAAAAGGGGAGGGAATTACTTTTTAAATAAATAAAAACTTAGGATAAAATGGTTAGCCCAAGGCAAATAATAAAAAATGATAAAATAGGATTTGATCAAGGAAATTGATACAATTGATAAAATGTTGATTTTTGAAAATATTGATTCAGGGATTTGATAAATTGTTGAATGGAAGCCCAAAGTCTAGGTGGCCATTTTAGGGTGCATACATTTTCCCCTCTTTGACTAATGTGAGATTGATTTGGGATCACATGCAATCAAAGAATAGAATTGAAATGTGAGATCGATTTGGGATCACAAAATAATCCAAACATGTGTTCGATGGATGGGAATATATTAGGACAAGCATAAGCAAAAGTTGACTGAAAGACAAGACCAACACCTGTATAGCTAGGTGATAATAAAGTCTCAAATCAGAGATAAGAATCTCAAGAAAATTTGATTGATAAGCTGAATCAAAGATTAAAGTTGATAGGTACCGCCCCCTCGGAATCGAAATCAAAATCAGGTAGAGGAGAAATAGTAAATTGATAAACTTGATCAAGTCACTAGAAATTATAATCGAAGATGAAGGATGATAGGATAACCATCAAGTAGTGACTATATGCCCCAGTTTGACTAGGTTTGACTGAGAAAGATATAGGATAAAAATGAAATCAAACCCTAGAGAGATGAAGTAGAATGAAAGACTAGGAGTTTGAAAGAGGTGGGGATGAAGAAATGAGGATGCCCCAACAAAGATCGAAGGATCATGCCTCAAATGGTCAACCAACTACGTAGAAAAGGGTGAAATTTTTGAAATGCAATTTTGACTATCAATATGAACTTGAATTTTGATTTCGATCCCGAAAATGGATCTAGGATGTCAAAATTAGCTAGGGGTGCAATTTTTGCGCAATTCTAAGATGTTTTGAAAATTGGTCAAAAAGTCAAAATGCTATATAAGGGGCAAAAAAGGTCATTTTATATATGATGATAAGATTAACCCATTGTGATGATAGGAAAAGAATGTGATGTGAAAGACAAGGAGTGAAAGACATGATCGAGAAAAGGAAAGGTGAGTGCAGTTGACCGATAGGTCCATGAAAGATGAAAGGAGAGCTCTCTCCATATGCAAAATGAAAAACTAAACTAACATGAACCTAAAAATGCAAGCTACTATGAAAAAGTGGTTTACTTGCAAGGTCACAAAGCTTTCAAACTCTAATATTCATCATCGAGTGTTATTGGTAGCATCGCAAGATCATATAATGCACACTAGTATGACTATGCGAATCTGAATATGATTTGTATCAGATAGATATGTGGGAATCCCACCTAGGCATCAAAGACATATAGGTCAAGATGATTAGTGTAGTGAGATTTCCTAATTTTAGTATAGCAAGATTATACTCACATCGAGACACAAGGAAAGTCAAGATGGCTAGAAGTATGCACTTGTGAAGACAATCAAGGATAATACCTTGTAGATCCCATTGTCAAGTTGAACAAGCATAAATGCTAATGATAGTTAGGACTAACAAAATATACCCACAAGTAGAAAAATCAATAAAACATGTCCTCATGCCCCCAGCCTTCTAGCTCAGCATCATCGAAAACTATTAGGGAGAGAACACTCATCAAAGAAATCATCATAGACAACACACAAAGAAATAAAGTCAAACAAGTCTCAGTGAGTCAAGTGTTTAAGTGCGTGTGTGTAGGTCATAGAATCAAACTTTGAGTATCATATCTATGAATGAGAAATACCATATCATGCAAGACTGCGGGTAAGATATTTGATAAGTGTTGAGAAACACTTGATGCTAGGGTAGTGTTGAAAAATACAACTCAGGGTGGTGTTAAAAAACACCATTTGCAAGATATCCTAAAGACCAATGCATCCTAGAGACCAAAGCTAACATAGTTATGCCCCCTAGACAGAGACAAAGACCAATTCCAAACCAAGGCAACAAGGTCAAGGCATGATGGAGCAAGGCTAAGTGTTGAGGACGCATGCTAAAATACAAGGGTTCAAAGGCCTCAAGTAGCACCTATTTCTAGGTTTTCACCAAAGCACTTTTTTCTAATGTTTTGAATTTTTGCATTTTTTTTATTTTTTTTATATTTTTTCAGGACTTTATATGCTTTTTAGGATTTTTTCAACATCATATATGAATTTTTTTTTGAAATTTTTTTACGATCAATAAGCCTATACAAAAGATGCCCCTAGACAGAATAGGCATCATGGATAGAACTTCTTGAGGTGCAAAACATTGATAGGATCAGGGAGCTATTCTCCCTCTAGATCAGATAGTAAATAAGCACTTGTACCAAAAGTAGCAGTAATAATGTATGGTCCAAGCCAATTAGGTTCAAATTTTCCCTTTTGCTCTCTATGTTGTTGATTCTTAGGGTTTTCTCGTAGGACAAGATCCCCCGCTTGAAATTCTCTAGGATGAACCTTCTTGTTGAATGCTTTGGACATACACTTTTGGTAAACTCTCATGTGATCAAAAGATGCTTTACATTGTTCATCTAGAAGTTCTAGTTCTTGGAGTCTCATGGCATGGTAGTCTTCATCTGTCACTAAACCTTTAAGGGAAACTCTAAGAGAAGGAATCTCCACCTCTAAAGGTAACACTGCTTCAGCACCATAAGTGAGGGAAAAAGAAGTAGCCCCTATTGGAGTATGAATACTCCTTCTATAGGCCCACAAGGCCGTATTTATCTGTAGATGCCAATCTCTACCATTCTTGTGAACTGTTCTATGGAGGATTTTGAGAATTGTCTTATTTGAAGCCTCTACTTGTCCATTTCCTTGCACGAAATAAATGGAGGACCAATGCTACATTATCTTGAATTTCTTGTAGAGATGTTTAAGGTCCTTATTTTTAAAATAACCTCCATTTTCAGTGATGATTTCAAAAGGCACTCCATACCAATAGATGATATGGTTCAAAATAAACAAAGAAACTATCTTGCCTGAGGCAACAAAAAGTGGGACAGATTCTACCCATTTGGTAAAGTAATCAGTAGCAGTGATAATGAATTTGTGTCCACCTAATGAGTTGGGATGAATCTTCCTGTAATACCCCTCTAACCCTAATATAATTTTTGTGTTTTTGAAAGAATTAAGATCCTTCGATGTTTTCTTACAGCTTAAGTTGTACATGATACTTGTTTGATCTATTCCTATAGTTGTTTATAATAATTTCATAAGCTAGTACTCAATGATTCTAATATCAGACATACTATTTAAAGGTATCATTTTTGTATGTATTTATCTCCATGTATGTATTGAGTACCTACAAGACCTTTATGAACATAGTTAGGATGTTATATGATATGTACTTGATAGATATATATAAGTGGTTATTTATATTTTCTTCTATTAAGGTTACCTTGGATGAATCTTGTATCTCACTTGATGATTTGATTATGTTGATTTATTATTAGTAATGATAAGAGACTAACACAATGCTTGAGATTCTAACCTTCATTATGATGATGCTACATGCTTTGAGTGTATATATATGCATGATGTGTTTTCATGATTCAGGACGAAGTCGTAGTTACTCACATAGCTAAGGTCCACATGATGTATCAATCCTGGTCATCTGTCTGCAATGTTTTCTTTTATATGTATATCCGTGCATATGTATTTCTTCTTTGTGATGCAGGCTTGCAGGTACCGGGCATCGACTTCACCTGGCTTCACAAGTCTGAGCATGCCCTCAAATCCTCGATGGTTTTTGTTATGGAGATAGTACTAAGGCCCCTACATGAGTCTTCCTTTGTCATTATTCCAATTTGGGAGTATTAGGGTTCCTTCTTTGTCAGTCAACCTTTGGGTCAAAAACCCAGATCCAACGCACCCAGTTGGGCATGGTTGTAGTTAGTGCCTTGTGACCACTTGAATTCATTTGGTTGTATGATTTGTTTACTCATTTTATTTATTTCTCCTTCTTGGTATGATTCTTAGTTAATCTTTCTATGTTGTGTTTCAGGAGTTTGGCTTGACTTTCCTTGTTGACTTTGGTTGACCTTGTTTGATCTTATGGTTTTCTCGATATGTTTCATAGATGATTTGTATGGCCTCTTTGGATGATTAGATTTATTTTGAGGCATGTGATTTTATTCTACCTCAGTGTTATATCCTATAGCAATTATAAATAGGTAATAATATTGTGATCTATTACTTCATAATCTTATAGATTATAGTGTTTGGTATTTGGCATGTATCTATATAAATATAAATATATATATATATATATATGAAAATATATATATGGGTGCACACATATATGTATTTATATATATATAATTTATATGTGATTATATGTTAATTATTGTAGATATTGTTGATGGTGTATATTTTGGGATTAATGTAAAGTATAATATTATTAATAATTAAATATTAAATAATGCGAGGTATATTATTCTCAATTGTTAATTATTAATAATGAGGATAGGTTATATATATAGATATTGATGTAATTAATGATGGAATATGCATATATGTTAGGATAATATTACATATGTGTATGAATGAATACAAATAATCTTTTATTGTATATTTGAGTAATATAGTTGTATGATATTAAGTTATTTTATAATACCCTTTAGTTAAGAGTTAGTTGGGAGTTGGTTACTTTTCCTCTCAACCTTTGGAAATCTATTTATATGAACTACTTTCTCATTTGAAGGGAGGAGATTTTGGGGCTGAAGCATTGAGGAGAGGATGGCCTTACTTTTCATGGAGATTTTGGAGAGAAAACTTGGAGATGTGAGGGAGAGTTGTAAGCATATGTCTTTAAGAATTTTTGGTTATCTTTGCTTTTGGGAGAGAGATATTTTTGTGAGAATTTCAGTAGTTGAGAGAGGGATTCTTTTCTGTGGAATTATTTCTTTCTTTCATGGATATTTTTGAAAGTGGATAGGGTTTGAAGGATGCATCTCAAGTTTGGATTTGTCTTCTCTTTTGTTTCCTTCCTTCTTCGATTCAACCTTCGTAGGACATGAGGTATGGATTGAATATTTTAGTTACTTTATGTCTCTGATAGATTATGGATCTATTTACATATTATCATTATTTATTATATCTGTACTTTTCATTTCTATGGTTATTTTAAAGTTTTGAGTTTTTGTTTGTAAGAATTGGCATGTGTTTTCCTAGGGTTTTTAGCAACCCATTTTTGGAGATCTATTATTATAATAATTTAAATTTCATCTAGGGTTTTACTAAATTAATTTTATGCAAGTAAAATTCACAGATCTCAAATGGGTATCTCTCTGATTTTAATTTTAGGGTCGAATTAATGCCTTATTTTTGACATTTTGGCAGACTATGCCTGTCCATTCTCGATTCTGAATTTTCTGTCAAATGTATTCATATGCTACAGGTTGATATGATTATATAAAAGTCTAAATTTGATTTAAAATATTATCCTAAGTCTTATCTTCATTTCCAATTGGTTTGGAGAATTTTTATTATGTTTTGTGAAAATTACAACCGTTTTAGTGAAGGCAGGTCTGAACCCTAACCATAATTTTTTGTTTTAAACCAGAAGGCATAACTTTCTTTCCCACCGTTGGATCTTCCTAAAAATCAAATTGAGAGTCCATAATTATGTTATTTAAATCTCCACTGAAGCGATGGCCTTTATTTTATTTTTTGTGGAAGATATGGATGAATGTTCTATGATGACTATTCTTTGCATTTAATCCTTGCTTGAAATAATTCAGTTTAAGAACATCATTAAGTTTTAAGGTTTCGTATGGTTACCAGAGGCTATTAGAATTTTTTTTTGGTTAATTGGATCTATGTATACTCTGAATATGTTTATAATATCACTTGGATGTCTTCTTATATGTTTGGAACATTCTGAATGCCATATTGGGTTTAGGGTTGTCAAGTGGACTAGGGACAACATATGTTTTCCTAAACTCAATCAAATGTTGTTATGGAATTGATATGAATTCTTGGTGATGAATATATTATGTTCTTATGATTTTTATATGTATTTTAGGGAACCTAAGTACACTAGGTGAGTGGCTCATAGTGAGGGGCCGGGGCCCTAAGTGGCTAGTACCAGGATAACCTACTATGAGTTATTTAATCAAGTGATAACCTAAATAAATGAATTGGGAATGGGAGATTATTCGAATGGGAAATTACACACTAATCAAGATTAATTGTGCCTCGCCCATGCCTTTAGTGCTAGTAAAGACTAAGTATGGGAGTGGGAGAAGGTACCTATGCGTAGGTACGACTGGATGACCTTGTCTGTACGAGAGGCATTTGGTTCCGCATATGCCTACTTGGGGGCCGGGGCAAAGAGTGGCTAGTACTAGGACAACCCAAGGGGTGAGGGCTATGCGATGACACTCATCTAGCTTGTAGCTTAGAGTCTCTACCAAATTTGATCATGCCTTTGGTAGTCCTTGTGGTCTTCTTGTCTTTTCTTTTGTGTTGTGACTTTGGGTAAATTTTATCACCACCTTAGGAATTTTCTAGTTGTTACCTCTTGTATGGGCCTTTGGTTCTATCTCCTAGCTCAGGGGAGTGGGCCTATTGGTTCCACGTGGTTGGGTGGTTAATATTTATATCGAGGTATTGATCGTGATTCTTTGGATGATCCTAGCACATATTCCTTTCTAGATCTGCAGTTGAAGATTTCTTATTGGATATTTTAATATGTTGAGATGTACTTATGTATTTGTATTCATGTAATTTTTAATCTCCTGAAAGGAGTCTTGTAGTATTGATGTAATCTCAATTCAAAGCAATGCATAAGGGAATGGGTAGTTCTAGGTAAAAGAAAGGGAAAAGAATGTGGAATATTGGACATGTTACTAGCATTAAAAGAAAGTATTTATGTTATTTCTCCTATCCTCTTATGTTGTCCATATGTAGAGGAAATAATCTTAAATATAGTTATATATAATGATGTATCACAAAAATAATGTATTCTCTCTTGATGATAGGATCCAAGGAAATTATTGAGAAATGATAGGTTAGTGATTGGAATTATTAACAATGAATGGTTATGAAACAATGCAATAAAATAGTAACTTGATTATAATGTTAATACTTAGTTCATGTTAATGAAATACCTAGGATAATGCCTACCTTAATGAATATTAATCTCTTACCTAAATTATTAGAGAAAAGTGATATAAAGGATAGTAGATGTAGATGAAATCAATATGAATTTATGGAATGAGTTGATAAAAGGAATAATGATGTTGGATGATTAACCTATGTTTAATAAAAGAAATAAGTTACGGACATTTAACTTGGTGCATTAAAATGAATGTAGATCTTTTAAGCTCATGATTCCATGAATATCTTATGCATGTAAATGGTTAATATGATGTTGCTTTAGTAGTGACGTTAGGGAACCCGGGAGGACTTAAGTTGTATAAATCTTACATTCAAGTAGTAGAAAATTATTTCTTATTTTAGAAATATGAAGTGTAATGATGAATATTATTCTAGCTAAAATAAATAAATAAATAAATAAAAAATTCACTACTTGCATTTTATAGAGGTTTTATGTCTTGTCCTCTTGGGTTGCCTGGCGGGGCGTTACATCTGGTATCAGAGCCCTAGGTTTCTACATTGGGAACTCTGGGACTCATAGCTCACCTATGCATAACCTTGAGTATCTTCACTTTGTCTCTTTTTGGATTATGTTGTTATGCTAAAACTTGAATCTTAGGAAACGAAGGCTACATTTCGTGTTCTCATGTTGTATTGTCTTACAAGGGCACACCTATTCCTCTATGATTGAGTTATATTCTAACAATTACTTATGTTTTTGCATAATGAGATCAATGATGTGTTAAGTGTATGTTTCCTATAATATTAATGGAATGACGAAGAATTCTTGAGACTTGTGTTTGTTTTCTTGAAAGGTACTGGTATCCTTAGAAGGGTCAAAAGTTAAAGGATACTAAATATTTTGAATCTTAATTATGGTAGTAGATAATATTACCCCTTGATCCTACCTATAATATAATTTTGTGCACTCTATCTTCTTACAAATGCCTAGTTGAATTTTATCCTACTCAAGGTATCTTAGAAATAGATTTTTTTTTGGATCTTTAAAGAATGAAATGATTGTGGTAGTACTTGATAGGACTGATAGGGCAATAATTAGATTACATGGCTAATAATATGTACCTAGGAAAGAAGTGAAAAAAATAATAATAATAATAAATAAATAAATTAGGAACAAATAATTTACTGTCATATGCATTTCTCTCTCTCTTTCTCTCTCCCCTCTTAAGAAATAAGTTTTGCATGACTAAAATTGTTTAGACAAGGCAATAATATATTAGGAAAATTTGTAAATACTCAATTAGGAAACCCTTGGGTGAAGGACCTATGTCCCCAAGATTTTATCATAGGCTATAATTCACATTTTCATTTAGGAAGAGAAATTTTTATCCCTATCTTGGTAAGAAGTTATATCCTTTCTGCATATCTTATTAAATTGCACAAAAAGGATTTAAGATAACATAATCAAAAAATTCTAGGGAAGAGTATGTGCGATGATGAATTATCTGTACTAATGATGGAAGTTGTTTTTATTAAATATATGTCTTGCAAAATGCCTAGTGAATAGTTAGGATCCTAGATGGGTATTTTGGAGACAAATTCATGTTTTGTATACATTGTGATCAACACCATAGTAGTAAGAAATTAAAAACATTAAGTGATTGATCAACTATGAATAAGGAGTTGTTGTGGTAAATAAATGTTATAGAAATGTACCTTACTCAATTTCTACTTAGAACTGATGTTATCTCAAAATTTTAAAGTGTACGAGGGTAATGTTTCAAATAGGTAAAGGGTAGAAATTAAAGTTATGTACAGTAGTTAATGTTATTAATTTAGATGTTGTGGTTATGAAGATAGTGGTAGGACTCATATACTTCTTTCTCTCTTAATGGATCTATGATCGTTATGCAATAAAGAATTTGAAATAACTCTTAAGAAAATGCCATATGGAAATTGCCTGACATGCAAAATTAGGGAAAAGTGCATAGATAAATAGTAAGCTTTAAGAAGGGATCCCAACTTAATGAATAATAGTGCAATAAATTGTAAATTGTTTAGATCTCCTCTAGGGTGTGAATGTGTTTTTGGAAATCAAGCACTACAACTATTGTGAAAGATGACTTAGAATATGTATATTGTAAAATTTGTGTGTCCTATGTCATTGGAATTCTACTTAAAGCTTTGATGGAAAGGAATATTTCTTATAAAACTATGTGTTAATGAAAATGGTAAGTTTCAAGTATCTAGATTGTTTTATTTTCATGATTACAAAAGTAAATAAAAATTATTTGATGTATTCCCTTCATGATCATAACAAATATAAATGTTACATACCTCTCTATGTTTGGTATTCATAGCTTGTAAGGGACACAAATTTTGGACCCTATTTGTAATAAGGTCTCACAAATTGTATTATGTAGGGTTAGATTATGTCTCAAAAGGGAAAATATATCATAAATTCTTTCTTTTTTTATACTGGTTACCATAGATAGGAACTTTGATATTGTGAAAGGAAGTGATAATCTTACTTGGTAAAACATGCAATTTCTTAATATATTGATATTAGTGAGTAAACATGAATACCTTAGAGTTTCAACTTGATAGCAATAATTTTGATGCAATTTCAAGTATCTTGTTAACAAACTTAGCACATAAAGTTATAGACTTACATAGGTAATTCTTTTTTAAAGTCATTACTAATTGAATTGAGTTAATCTACACTAAAATTGTAATAAGATAGGATTTACCAAAACTCTTGATAGGAAAAAATGTGTGCAGTCATTAAATTAGGATCTAGAATAGTAATAATATAATTCTGTTAGATAATGTGTGATATATAGTTCACATTCCCAACTTCCAAGAGCAAGTCGAATCTTAGTGGGGGAGGATGTAATACCCCTCTAACCCTAATATAATTTTTGTGTTTTTGAAAGAATTAAGATCCTTCGATGTTTTCTTACAGCTTAAGTTGTACATGATACTTATTTGATCTATTCCTATAGTTGTTTATAATAATTTCATAAGCTAGTACTCAATGATTCTAATATCAGACATACTATTTA
Organism: Chamaecyparis obtusa; assembly: GCA_027943335.1. NCBI lineage: Eukaryota > Viridiplantae > Streptophyta > Pinopsida > Cupressales > Cupressaceae > Chamaecyparis > Chamaecyparis obtusa. The sequence goes on along the minus strand of BSBK01000711.1, from coordinate 3,264,768 downwards.
AAGGTATCATTTTTGTATGTATTTATCTCCATGTATGTATTGAGTACCTACAAGACCTTTATGAACATAGTTAGGATGTTATATGATATGTACTTGATAGATATATATAAGTGGTTATTTATATTTTCTTCTATTAAGGTTACCTTGGATGAATCTTGTATCTCACTTGATGATTTGATTATGTTGATTTATTATTAGTAATGATAAGAGACTAACACAATGCTTGAGATTCTAACCTTCATTATGATGATGCTACATGCTTTGAGTGTATATATATGCATGATGTGTTTTCATGATTCAGGAGGAAGTCGTAGTTACTCACATAGCTGAGGTCCACACGATGTATCGATCCTTGTCATCTGTCTACAATGTTTTCTTTTATATGTATATCCGTGCATATGTATTTCTTCTTTGTGATGCAGGCTTGCAGGTACCGGGCATCGACTTCACCTGGCTTCACAGGTCTGAGCATGCCCTCAAATCCTCGATGGTTGTTGTTATGGAGATAGTACTAAGGCCCCTACATGCGTCTTCCTTTGTCATTATTCCAATTTGGGAGTATTAGGGTTCCTTCTTTGTCAGTCAACCTTTGGGTCAAAAACCCAAATCCAACGCACCTGGTTGGGCATGGTTGTAGTTAGTGCCTTGTGACCACTTGAATTCATTTGGTTGTATGATTTGTTTACTCATTTTATTTATTTCTCCTTCTTGGTATGATTCTTAGTTAATCTTTCTATGTTGTGTTTCAGGAGTTTGGCTTGACTTTCCTTGTTGACTTTGGTTGACCTTGTTTGATCTTATGGTTTTCTCGATATGTTTCATAGATGATTTGTATGACCTCTTTGGATGATTAGATTTATTTTGAGGCATGTGATTTTATTCTACCTCAGTGTTATATCCTATAGCAATTATAAATAGGTAATAATATTGTGATCTATTACTTCATAATCTTATAGATTATAGTGTTTGGTATTTGGCATGTATCTATATAAATATATATATATATATATATATATATGAAAATATATATATGGGTGCACACATATATGTATTTATATATATATAATTTATATGTGATTATATGTTAATTATTGTAGATATTGTTGATGGTGTATATTTTGGGATTAATGTAAAGTATAATATTATTAATAATTAAATATTAAATAATGCGAGGTATATTATTCTCAATTGTTAATTATTAATAATGAGGATAGGTTATATATATAGATATTGATGTAATTAATGATGGAATATGCATATATGTTAGGATAGTATTACATATGTGTATGAATGAATACAAATAATCTTTTATTGTATATTTGAGTAATATAGTTGTATGATATTAAGTTATTTTATAATACCTTTTAGTTAAGAGTTAGTTGGGAGTTGGTTACTTTTCCTCTCAACCTTTGGAAATCTATTTATATGCACTACTTTCTCATTTGAAGGGAGGAGATTTTGGGGCTGAAGCATTGAGGAGAGGATGGCCTTACTTTTCATGGAGATTTTGGAGAGAAAACTTGGAGATGTGAGGGAGAGTTGTAAGCATATGTCTTTAAGAATTTTTGGTTATCTTTGCTTTTGGGAGAGAGACATTTTTGTGAGAATTTCAGTAGTTGAGAGAGGGATTCTTTTCTGTGGAATTATTTCTTTCTTTCATGGAGATTTTTGAAAGTGGATAGGGTTTGAAGGATGCATCTCAAGTTTGGATTTGTCTTCTCTTTTGTTTCCTTCCTTCTTCGATTCAACCTTCGTAGGACATGAGGTATGGATTGAATATTTTAGTTACTTTATGTCTTTGATAGATTATGGATCTATTTACATATTATCATTATTTATTATATCTGTACTTTTCATTTCTATGGTTATTTTAAAGTTTTTAGTTTTTGTTTGTAAGAATTGGCATGTGTTTTCCTAGGGTTTTTAGCAACCCATTTTTGGAGATCTATTATTATAATAATTTAAATTTCATCTAGGGTTTTACTAAATTAATTTTATAGAAGTAAAATTCACATATCTCAAATGGGTATCTCTCTGATTTTAATTTTAGGGTCGAATTAATGCCTTATTTTTGACATTTTGGCAGACTATGCCTGTCCATTCTCGATTCTGAATTTTCTGTCAAATGTATTCATATGCTACAGGTTGATATGATTATATAAAAGTCTAAATTTGATTTAAAATATTATCCTAAGTCTTATCTTTCATTTCCAATTGGTTTGGAGAATTTTTATTATGTTTTGTGAAAATTACAACCATTTTAGTGAAGGCAGGTCTGAACCCTAACCAGAGTTTTCTGTTTTAAACCAGAAGGCATAACTTTCTTTCCCACCGTTGGATCTTCCTAAAAATCAAATTGAGAGTCCATAATTATGTTATCTAAATCTCCACTGAAGCGATGGCCTTTATTTTTTTTTTTTGTGGAAGATATGGATGAATGTTCTATGATGACTATTCTTTGCATTTAATCCTTGCTTGAAATAATTCAGTTTAAGAACATCATTAAGTTTTAAGGTTTCGTATGGTTACCCGAAGCTATTAGAATTTTTTTTTGGTTAATTGGATCTATGTATACTCTGAATATGTTTATAATATCACTTGGATGTCTTCTTATATGTTTGGAACATTTTGAATGCCATATTGGGTTTAGGGTTGTCAAGTGGACTAGGGACAACATATGTTTTCCTAAACTCAATCAAATGTTGTTATGGAATTGATATGAATTCTTGGTGATGAATATATTATGTTCTTATAATTTTTATATGTATTTTAGGGAACCTAAGTACACTAGGTGAGTGGCTCATAGTGAGGGGCCGGGGCCCTAAGTGGCTAGTACTAGGATAACCTACTATGAGTTATTTAATCAAGTGATAACCTAAATAAATGAATTGGGAATGGGAGATTATTGGAATGGAAAATTACACACTAATAAAGATTAATTGTGCCTTACCCATGCCTTTAGTGCTAGTAAATACTAAGTATGGGAGTGGGAGAAGGTACCTATGCGTAGGTACGACTGGATGACCTTGTCTGTACGAGAGGCATTCAGTTCCGCATGTGCCTACTTCGGGGCCGGGGAAAAGAGTGGCTAGTACCAAGACAACCCAAGGGGTGAGAGCTATGTGATGATACTCACCTAGCTTGTAGCTTAGAGTCTCTACCAAATTTGATCATGCCTTTGGTAGTCCTTGTGGTCTTCTTGTCTTTTCTTTTGTGTTGTGACTTTGGGTAAATTTTATCACCACCTTAGGAATTTCCTAGTTGTTACCTCTTGTATGGGCCTTTGGTTCTATCTCCTAGCTTGGGGGAGTGGGCCTATTGGTTCCACGTGGTTGGGTGGTTAATATTTATATCGAGGTATTGATCGTGATTCCTTGGATGATCCTAGCACATATTCCTTTCTAGATCTGCAATTGAAGATTTCTTATTGGATATTTTAATATGTTGAGATGTACTTATGTATTTGTATTCATGTAATTTTTAATCTCCTGAAAGGAGTCTTGTAGTATTGATGTAATCTCAATTCAAAGCAATGCATAAGGGAATGGGTAGTTCTAGGTAAAAGAAAGGGAAAAGAATGTGGAATATTGGACATGTTACTAGCATTAAAAGAAAGTATTTATGTTATTTCTCCTATCCTCTTATGTTGTCCATATGTAAAGGAAATAATCTTAAATATAGTTATATATAATGATGTATCACAAAAATAATGTATTCTCTCTTGATGAAAGGATCCAAGGAAATTATTGAGAAATGATAGGTTAGTGATTGGAATTATTAACAATGAATAGTTATGAAACAATGCAATAAAATAGTAACTTGATTATAATGTTAATACTTAGTTCATGTTAATGAAATACCTAGGATAATGCCTACCTTAATGAATATTAATCTCTTACCTAAATTATTAGAGAAAAGTGATATAAAGGATAGTAGATGTAGATGAAATCAATATGAATTTATAGAATGAGTTGATAAAAGGAATAATGATGTTGGATGATTAACCTATGTTTAATAAAAGAAATAAGTTAGGGACATTTAACTTGGTGCATTAAAATGAATGTAGATCTTTTAAGCTCATGATTTCGTGAATATCTTATGCATGTAAATGGTTAATATGATGTTGCTTTAGTAGTGACGTTAGGGAACCCGGGAGGACTTAAGTTGTATAAATCTTACATTCAAGTAGTAGAAAATTATTTCTTCTTTTAGAAATATGAAGTGTAATGATGAATATTATTCTAGCTAAAATAAATAAATAAATAAATAAATAATTCACTACTTGCATTTTATAGAGGTTTTATGTCTTGTCCTCTTGGGTTGCCTGGCGGGGCGTTACACTTCCCAATGAGGTCAAAGGCCCAACACTGAAATGGCCAATGAGAAATGGAAGGAATAAGCTCCCTGCCTGGAGCATGTACCAAGGCTAACATGTTTCTGACACTTTTTGCAAGATTTAGCAAAAGCTACTACATCTGTCTACATGGTAGGCCAATAGTACCCTACCCTAAGAAACCTTCGAGCCATGGAAAGACCATTAGAATGTCCTCCACAAATGCCCTCATGAATTTCAACTAACGCATGGTTGGATTCATCCTTTTCTTAACACCTAAGAAGTGTCCCATCTAAACCCCTCCTATACAATTCACCATAGATAAGGGTGTGGCAAGAGGCATTTTGGGTTAGGTTTCTTCATTTAGAATGATTGAAGGCTTCATGAATAGTACCATCACGGAGGTATGAATAAATGGCACCATAGCGGGATGACTCATGGCCAATAAGGGTACAAACAACTTGGCTTTCTTGGGATTCATAGATAGGGTAGCGTAGCTCTTCCACCAGGAATTCAAATTCGGACTCATGATGTTCTAGCTAAAGAAGTGAAGCCAATGTAGCCATAGCATCAGCTGCTTTATTCTCTGCTCTAGGGATTTTTTGAAATGTAACAAAGGTGAAATATCATTACAATGAATCAACCATTTTCTTGTAGGGTACCAATTTTTCATCTTTGGTTTGGTATTCTTCATTAACTTGGTTGACTATTAATTGTGAATCCCCATAAATATGTAGCTCTATGATTCTCCACTCTATAGCCATTTTTAATCCATTTTTCAAGGCCTCATACTCAGCAATGTTATTTGTGCATGGGAACAATAGTTTGTAAGACTTAGGAATTGTGTACCCATGAGGAGAAACAAACAACACTCCTGCACCTGAACCATTTTGCATGAAAGAGCCATCAAATAACATCTTCCATGTTCTTGCAGTCATGTACATTATGTGCTCATCTAGAAATTCAACTTGAATTGGTGCTTTGTCTCGAATTGGAAAATTAGCCAATTGATCTGCAATGGCTTGTCCTTTTATAGCCTTACGTTCAACATACTCTATGTCAAATTCTAATAAGATCATCATCCACTTAGCAATTCTACCTATGAGAGAAGCCTTACCAAGCAAATATTTGAGAGGATCAATTTTTGCAATGAGGTGTATTGTATGCACAAGCATGTAATGTCGTAACTTTTGGGAAGAAAACACCACCGCTAGGCAAGATTTTTCAATACTAGTGTAGTTGACCTCATATGACACAAGAGTATGGCTGATGTAATAGATAGCTCTTTCTTTTCCAATATCATCAAGCTGAGCCAATAATGCCCCCAGGGAAGATTCTATTGCTGACACATACAATATGAGTGGTTTTCCTAGGATAGGAGGCATTAAGATTGGAGGATTGGCCAAGTATTGCTTGATTTGGTCCATGCTTTGCTGACAATCTTCATTCCAGACACATTTAACCCTTTTGTGTAAAGTCTTATTAAAGGTTTGAGCTTGATCAGCCAGTTGTGAAATAAACCTCCTTATAGATTGAAGGCATCCTTGAAAACTCCTCATTTCACTGATGTTTTTGGGAGGCAGCATATCCATTATTGCTTGAACTTTCTCTAGGTCCACCTCTATTCCTTTAACTGAAATGATAAATCCTAGGAGTTTTCCAGAGGTGACTCCAAATGCACACTTTTTGGGATTTAATCTCAATTGAAACTATTTCACACGATCTAGAATTACTTCCAAATCACCTAGGTGTGTATCCCTTTTTTTAGATTTTGCCAAGGTATCATCCACATAATCTTCCATATTCTTATGCATCATGTCATGGAAGATGGTAGTCATAGGTCTTTGATAAGTAGCTCCTACATTTTTAATCCAAATGGCATGACATTCCAACAATAGGTTCCCCATGCACAAGTGAATGCAGTCTTTTCCTGGTCTTCGGGAGCTATTTTGATTTGATTATACCCATAAAAACCATCCATCAAAGAATAGATCTCATAGCCCGCAGTCATGTCCACTATCATGTCTATGTTTGGAAGTGGAAAGTCATCCTTTGGGCATGCTTTATTAAGATCTCTAAAATCTATGCAGATGCAAATGGACTTGTCATGTTTTGAAACTAGTACAATATTGGATATCCATTCGGCATAATCAATGGCTCTTATAAATCCTGCACTGATGAGTTTTTCTAATTCAGCTTTGACAAGAAGAGCTATGTGAGGATGCATTTTCCTCAATTTGTGTTTTACTAGTTTGATGCCTGGAGCTATGGACAAGTGATGCATAATGAGACTAGTGTCCAATCCTGGCATGTCTGAATAAGTCGAAGAAAAATTGATCTTCTTGGTCTGTAGGAACTTGGTATATGCTTATTTTTCCTGTGTTGATAGAGACTAAGCCAAATGCACAATTTGTGGAACCTCTTGTGTATTCAAATTAACTGGCTGTGTAGGCTCAATAACCACTGAAGATCTATCCTAAAAGTAACTTGGGAGATGATCAAGTACCTCATCCTTAGGTGCCTCAGAGAGGTTTTCACCCTTGGATATGTCCTTTATTTTTACTTTTTTAGATTCTGACACCGCCACACAGTGGTTTTCACCATCAGAACTCTTTTTCTTTTTTTCTTTTCTTTTCATTTTATGACTAAGGTACTTGATATCTAGTTTTATCATGCTTGTAGTTGGTTCACTGGTGGAAGAGACTACAGGTTCAAGAGCATTTAGGTAACATGCTATCTCATAGTCATTTTGTAAAGTTAGGATTTGAGGCTCTTGATAGAACTGAGACCAATCAATTAGGTGAGGATTAGCAAGGGGTAAGTCAATGACTGGTTCAATATTGTGTATGTGAATGGTATCATCTCTGGTGATTGTAGAGTGATTCATCAAGTATCCCTCTATGGTACCCAAATCAAGACTTATCGTACCAAGCAAAGCATCATCCACTAAAGTGACTCATGGATTCCAATCCTCTAATCCTACACTAGACTCATTAGCTACCTCAGGTTGGGAACCACATGTATGGACAACATCAATGTCCATGTCAACTGTAGAACAATCAGAGAGAGTCTCCCACTCATATTCATGTGAGTCCATATTTGAGTCCCAGCTGGGATGTTTATGCCAAGCATATTTTTTAGGCCTTGAGGTAGAGGGTTTGATGTCACCAAGGGTAACACCTTCTTGAATTCTATTTGTGTATTGATTTTCTTGAATAGGATCCTCAACATGATCTTCAATAGTGGATTGTTCTTGTTCTAGGTCTGAAACTATTGGATTGATAACTAGAGCATCTAAATCTCCCCAAAGGAGATTGGTGGAAGGGACCCAATCTTCACACCTATCTTGTTGATTTTGCAAATTGGGTATGTAGCTAGATTCATCATCACTATCCATCATAGCAAGGATAGGAGTAGTTTTCTTATTCTAACTTTCAAAACCTAGGCCAACCATTGTCTTAGATCTACGGCCAAAGAGAGCATGATTGAGTGGTTCAACCTTAGCATCTAATTTGTGACTGAGAGGACCATGACCTAAATAGCCCATATTTTTTACCAAAGTGTATCCTCTCCCATAAGCCTTAGGATATGGGGAGAAATTTTCATTATGCTTGTATTTTTCCTCCTTGTAAATCTAATCTCTAACAACTACCTCCTCTTTTTCATCCTGGATGGGCACTGAGGATTCTACAAATGTACCAAACAGAGTCATTGTTGAAGATGAGGGATGCATCTCTTGTGAAGGTTTACCATAGGATCTAGGTGAGACTGGCAGTTTTGTAAAGGAGTCAATTTGATAACCCCCCATACCAAGGTCTATGGCTTTAAACTTATTCTAGCATTGTGCTAAAGTGGCATCAAAATCCTCTGCTTCTCTATTGAGAGGAACATGAGTCCCTGCTGAAATTGCATTAACAGATAATGTGCTATCCCTGAGTATACAAACTTCTACTCCATTATAGGGGAACTTGACACATTGGTGGTAGGTGGATGACACTGCTTGCATGTCATGGATCCATGATCTACCAAGCAGGATATTATAGGCTAAAGGACCAGCATCAATAATTTGGAACAAAATATCCTTTCCAACGGGGCCAATCTTGATAGGAAGGATGACCAAGCCTTTGGAGCTTCTCTCTACCTCATCATAGGCTTTAATGGTGATTTTCTTATGAGTATCAATAACTTTCTCAGAGTAACCCAGTATCTTCAACAAAATCAAGGAACAAATATTGAGCCCAACACCCCCATCAATCAACACATGCCTGACATGGGTCTTTTTTATCATGACTTCGATATGAAGGGAAAGATTATGTAGATGGCTCAAGGCTTTGTCATCTTCTTCTGAGAATGTGAGGTAGTGAGGGTTGGCAAGGTGGTTAACCATATTTTGGAATTGGTCAACATCTATGTTGTTAGGAACATTGGCTATACGCAAAGCATCCTCAAGGACACGCTTATGTCTTGGAGACAATTCTAAGAGTTCAAAGATTGAGATTTGATATGGAATTCTTTGTAACTGGTCAACAAGATTATAGCTCATTTTAGGATTGACTAATGACTTGGTGGTGATATTCTTGGATGTCACTTGCTTGGGTTTGCTAGACTAGTTGGAACTAGGACCTCTAATAACCACAAGACCTTGACTTTGGCTTTTGGTGACAACATTAAGAGCTTGGGATGACCTTTTAGAGTGAGGAACTCTAAGCACCACCATGGGTTCTTCATCAAATATAGGAGGAGAGCCCACATCATGACTATAAGAATCTTTGTTTCGCATCATGTTGACATTTTCCTCAACAATCTCAAGCATATTAACCACATTTTCTGCACATGTGTAGGTATAGTTGATTTCAGCCTTTCCATTCTTGGGTTTAGAGGTTTCCCCCTTTTCATATTTGGGAAAAGGCTCTTTTAATGCCTTGTGGTCTGCATTTGTATTCAACCCATCAATCTGAAGTTTACCACTTTCAATAAGATCCTGAATGAGGTGTTTAAGTTTCCATCAATGTTCGATGTCATGTCCAATGCCATTGTGGTATTTGCAGAAAGCTTTTTCATTCCACCAATGTGACTTAACATCAGGTATGTGAAAATTTGCTAGATCTTGTGGTTGTGCAAGATTATTGGCAATAAGGGTCTTGAAAACATCCTCATAGGAGTCACCCAATTTAGAAAACTATCGCAACTTTTTATTGGGTTTTTCTTGATACTTAGGTTTATGCTCTTGTTGGTTGGAGGATGTGTTGAGCTTCATGGCTTGGACTACACTAGACAAATTGAGGACTCCTTGATCCTTGGGTTGGGAAGAGTCTACAACTCCATCATTGACTACTTGTTTATTCTTGTTCCAGTGCGAGTGTTTACCTTTGTCCTTATTAGCATTGTTAGGGTCTTGACCATTGTTGTTATTGCTATGTTTGGTCAAAATGCCTTGCTCTTTTAGGACATCCTCAATTTGACATGCGGTCTCAACCATACTATCGAAGGAATCAAAGACCATTTTCTGAACCTCATAATGCATTTCAGGCACCAAATTACTAACAATGATGTCAATCCTTTCATGCTCAAGAATAGTCCTAGAATAGCGGGAGCACAATTGTCTCCACCTTTGCAAGAAGGTAACAAAGGATTCCCCTTGTTTTTGTTTCAAATTGCATAAGTCCAACATAGTGACTGATCTTGACATGTTGTATGCAAAATGTTGAATGAATCTGTGGACAAGCTCTTTGAAATTTTTGACGGGAAGGGTTATGTTGGTAAACCACTCCATGGCTTGGCCCTTGAGGCTCCTTGGAAATAATCTCATAAGGTAAGAGTCATCTTGGTGAAACTCAAAACTCATGATGTAAAATTGATGTACATGATCATGTGGGTCGCCATTTCCATCATACTTGTCATATTGGGGAATTTCAACTTTCCTAGGAAAATCCATCATAGTCACACTTTTGTCAAAAGGGTTGGGACAAATAGAATCAAGTGAAAAGGAACTTTTAGGTGCCAACACCTTTTCCATCATTCATTTGAGTTTCTTGATTTCCTCCTCTTGAGAGGGTCCTTGTTTCTTGATCCTCCTATCCACATCAAAGTTGTAAGGGACTCTAGCACTCTTATTAATCAAACTCTCTAGGAACGTATCTTTGTTTTGATCAAGGTACCTCTCCACATATTGTTGGAATAGTGGCTCTTGTTGCATTCTCATAAAATCTTAATCATCAAAACTTGCACTACTTCCTCCATGTTGAGAGCCATGATGAGCTCATTGGGAGGGTTGTCTTGAGTTCCTAGGAGGTGTTCGTCTCCTATGTTGTGAAATCCTCCTTCCTCTAGGACTAGGAGATCTTGACGAGGTCCTTGACCACCTTCTACTTCTTGGGGTTCTTGAGGGAGTAGATGGTGGGGATTTGTTTCCACTGTTGGTACCCCTTTTGTTAAATTGGTCATTGAGTTGTTGGGCTAAAAGTCTATCTTGTTCTTCTTGGAATGCATTCCTTCTCAACTCTAGCAAGGCTTGTTGCTCTTCCTCTAGGTGTCTAAACCTTTCTTCTTTAGTGGCTTGTTTGTCCAAGAAGGCTTTCTTTTCATTCTCAATTCTTTAAAGCCTTTCATTAGCATATCTTGAGGTTGTTTTGAGTGGTGAGTTGGACCTTGAGTGTTTGAACAAGTCGTTAGTGAATGTGGCATTCACATGAGCATCACCGGATTTTTTGTTTTGGTCTTCATGTTGTGATCGTGCATCTTGGTGAGCTTACCCATAATGTCTTTCAACTCTTTGATGGGCATCTAAATATCTTTAGTTAATAGGGGGTGATTCAGGTTGGTTGTCATCACCAAACAACATGTTATCCCTATGTCTTTGGAAAATGTCATCAAGAGTTTGATCCATTTCTTCTCTTTGTCTCCTAGTCAAAGTGTAGCCCATGTCCATATTTGATTGAGAAGATGGTAAAGAGGTACTCAACTCACTAGGATTTCTCTTTGGGTCAAACCAAGCCTCAGACTCGCTCCTAGGTGATTGATCAAAGATGAGGTTCTTCCCCTTTCGCTTTTGACGAGTTTGGACTAAGGGTAATTGTTAAAAGACAACTTGAGGTCATTTTCTTTGACTAACTTGGTACCTTGTCATAATCGACATGAAAGAAAAAGACCCTTGGTGATAAGATGACCTTATGAAACATGTATACCAAACAAGGATAGTGAAAGTATTCAATTGTCCAAAAAAGAGATGGTAAGATAGAAAGCTGTAAAAAGGTGCAAACCAACACTACCATAGAGGTGTATACTAAAAGGATGAGTATCCTAACACATATGGACTAGGAGGATGGATTTGCCAAATATATAATTGAAATTGAATTTTTGATGGAGGTGAATTAGACAAAAGAGTACTAAAACTCTCCAAGCCTATTACTAAAGAATCTAAAGGTGTACTTTTCTAACAAGGATAATTCCTAACTTATCGATGCCAAGAAAGACTACTTTGTAAAATCAGAGAACACTAATTCAAGGGGTCTAAAATTAGGAACCCAAGGTACAAACACGTTTCTAGCAGCAGAGTAAGTCACCTTCTAAAATCTAGTCGACTAAGGAAAGACTGAAAATAGCATAAACCAGACAGGCAGCAAAAAGACTCTGTGTGACAGTTTCTAGGATAACAGTACGACAGTTTCTGACCAGATGATATTTTTTAGTAAGCAGTGCAATAGTTTCCAAGCAGCCTGTGTGATACTTTCCAAGAAAGCAGTGCGATAGTCTTCTAGTGATGAACTATCACACGATAATTCTTAGTACAATGTGCAATACAGTTTCAAGATCGTATGACTCTTGACCAACGAGTGCTAAAAATCTCAGTTTTAAGGGCAGTTTGTTCAAAATTTTAGTTTGAAGGTTGGATTTTTCAGTTTCACGCACAGTGATAGCAGTAAATAGATAGGTTTGCAAATAGTAGGTGATCAAACATGTCATAAAGCACTTGCACAAGGGAAAAAGGAACCTTTCCAAGACAAGAAATTTGTGATATCAAAGAAATAAAATCCTATGAATGCTACCATGATGTTTGATATTTGAGAACGTTTACACGGGTAAATCACAGCGAAAAAACTTCAAGCACTTACTAGCCTAAAAAGACAATGGCACAATACTTAACAACTTGGCCCACACTTGATGCTCCATTGCCTCACACAAAGTGGTTGCCCACAATAGATATTGGCTTTGTCGTGGAAGTGCCAATGACACAACCAAAGGAACATAGATGGTGAGTAATCTTGGGGTGATCTGGGTTAGTCCACTAGGATCAATACTTGCACCAAGAAGCTAAGAGGCAAAATAGGGTGGCTTCTATCTATAGTTCTTAATAAGGGCTTCCATTCATAATACCCCTCTTGCTCCCCAAAGGGACTCCTTACCTTGTGGCAAGTAACAGACCTTGTGGCCACAAGAGTACCTTAAGCATCCTTGCTCAACACTTTCCTCATGGTCACAATCCCACAAGTACTCACATCAGCCAAAAAAAAGTACTACATCTACCAAGGTTTTGTGACCTTGATAGACTTGAGTTTATAGTGGGTTGGAATAGCCGGCGAAAAGCTTGCCCCCACTTGGGTTGTTCCTCTTGATTGCTCAAGAGTAGGCCCACTAAAGGATTCTAAAAGCTAAACAAAGAGTAGATCAACCTTTGAGTGTCAGAATTTTTGTTTCACCTTAAGGGTGAAGAGCATAATCTCCTAGCTCAAAAATATCTCCCAAACACACCAAGCAAAGGTTCAATTACCCTCTTGCTTTCAAAATCTAAAGATGGGTCAAGATTTTTTGGTTCACCACAAGGGTGAAGAGCATACTTCTTCTACCACCAAAAGATTCCTACTACAAGATATTAAGTGTCTATGAAATGAAACAACTAGTATATGTTGCACTCAAAAGAAAGCAATTAAACAAGCACTTTATTAGTTTTTATGCTTTGGGCAGCCCTCCAAAAACCGTTAGTAGCCCTTGTGCATTTGAATCTTTGACATGCATTATTTTAAGAAAATAATCAAGCAGTAGGAGCACCTACAAGCACCACTTGTTAGCCCTACAAGGGTTAGCACATCAAAAACCAAATGAAATCTGCAAATAGATCCATGTTCTACAACAACAAATCAGAAATCCGAAGCAAAACCAAGTAAATCTTGCAAAGAAATGACAAAAATTGCTCATTGCTAGGCTTGGGAAATATTTTTGTCAGAGAAATAGTCGTGTGATATTCTATTCTGTACTGGTGTGATAATATATCTCTGGGCAATAATTCCTAATACTTGCATGCGACAGAGAATAGAACAAGAGTGCAATATAATAGGCCAAAGCGTGCAATATTTTAACTGGTAAAATATCTCACTAGTATAGAAGAAAATATCGTATGACACTGGCAAACTATCATGCGATAATTCTATCAGAAAAAACCAGAGAGCAAATTTTGACAAAACAACAAGCAAATATTGCCAAAAAAAAATGATAGAAATGCAGAAAATGAAGGACAAAACAAGAATGTTCTACCCCACGGTGGGCACCAAAAATGTACACACTAAATAGTGCACTTCTCTAAGTCATTACTTCTAAGGGAATCCATGAATGGGAAACCTTGAGAAAGCGACCTAGAGCTCCCTGGGCATGGCGTCACAAGGATGTTGATGGTGCTCTCAGCTAGAGCTATTGAAACATGCAACTTTTCTAGTGAACCACACAATGGGAGATTCAAAGAGACAAGGGAAAGAATGCCAATATCTTCAAGAATCAACAATGAGAATGCAATGCAATGCAAGCTATGCTAAGAATGAAGATGCAAACTAAGCTAAAGTATTACAAACCCTATCTAATTAAGCTATGTGAACTAATCTAAATCATAAAGGAAACTAAGCTAGATGTCATGAAAGCTATGATGTGAGAAAGAAACTAAAATGAAATAATGATCTCCAAAAGCTCCAAAGTCTCCAAGAAATCCTGCAGCATAAGATTAGCATAAAAAGTGGGATCTAAGAATGAGAAAAGAGCTCTCCTTTTAAAGGAATTAAAAAGGAATGGACCATGGAGATTAAGAGGCAAAAGATGTAATCAAGGGTGGAGCATCAAAGAGGAGAAATCCATGTGCACAAATTTTCTCCAATGAGAAAATAAGAGTTGACTTTTGTATCCATATGAGACAAAAAGTGTTTTTCTTCTTTTTATAAAATAAGAATAATGTTTTATTTGTGCAACTTAGGATAAGAGGAAAAGTGGGGGCTTTTTATTTAATAAAAGGGGAGGGAATTCCTTTTAAATAAAAAAAAACTTAGGATAAAATGGTTAGCCCAAGGCAAATAATAGAAAATGATAAAATAGGATTTGATCAAGGAAATTGATACAATTGATAAAATGTTGATTTTTAAAATATAGATTGAGGGATTTGATAAATTGTTGAATGGGGGTCCAAAGTCTAGGTGACCATTTTAGGGTGCATACACCCATCTCTTTTCATAGGAATCCTACTTTAGCAATCCATCATCAGTCTTCACAGGATGTATCCTTCCTCATATTAGACCAATCAAATCAACCCCCACCAATAATCCTCCCTATGGAAAAAGATGTGTGAGACACTTATAATTTGATTTGTTCTTTTGGATCATTGTTTATATTTTGATCTCCCTTGTTTCACCTCCTTATGGTCACCATGATCCTTTATATCATGGTGTGTTGTGAATGGTGGAGCTAGGGGCAAGGTCTTGATCTTTTCTGCTTGCATTTTTTCTTCTGCCAGTCCTCTACAATGCTAGTGACAAGGCCCTGAGTTCCTAGCAACCTTGGTAGGTCTCTAATGTTGCTATATCAAACTTGGTTGTGCTCTCCAATATTAACACAATAAAATCCAAGTCTCGTTAGCTACATCTAGAATCATATTGCATTATCATCTTTTCTCTTGGAATGACATCTAGTTATCCCTTTCCCTCATTCGCTTTTCTCCTCATTCCCTCTCTCCTTGTGTCTTTTTTGAGATAATTCCACAAAGTTCCCTCTTTGTAGTATTTTCTTGAGGGGCGACACCCTCTTACCGTAGTTGCTTCATCATGAAACTTCATCTAGGGCATCTTATTTTCTTTTCTTTGATGCAATGCCACTTGCGGCACCACATCAAAAGGGGAAAAATGTAGACACCTAAAAATCATTCATATTAATTAAATTTATTTAATTAATAATCCCTATGACATAGTAATTAATTTTAATTAATTAATCATCATTATCATATTCCTTTACCCACTTAATTAAAATTATTTAATTAAGTTGGTTTCACTATTTAAAGTATTTGAATTTAATTTGAATACCCTCCTCTCTATTTTGTTAAATTTATTTTAATACATATCCCCATAAATCCCTTTTTAAATAAATCTCTATTTATTTAAATCCCTCCACATCCTAGTATTCTTCTAAACCTAGATTAATCTAAATCTAATTTATGTTAAACTAAAACCCTACTTAAATCCTAGCCTACACCCATCACCTCATTTGCTAAACCTACTCTCTCACCTAATCACTCCTCTAATCTCACTTAAGAAGTGATTCCTAACCTTATTAGAGCTAATGGGTTTCTCACACATGTGTGAGAAACTCTTTCCAAAAAAGCCACCCAACTTCCTTAAATGCTCTTACATCCTTGTCCCCTTCACTCTTCCCCAAATTTTCTCACACATGTTTGAGCAACCTTGAGCCACTCAGCCTTAAATGCCCATCTTTTCTCAACTTGACCATTCAAAATAGCCATCCTTTCTAAGCCTATGTGGCTCCTATGTGGATGCCACATAGGTGCCACCTCATCCAAACCCTAATCCTCCCTCCAAAAATCTATAAATAGAGCCCCTTCCATGAGAAAATGGCATTCTTTCCCAATCTTTCATCTTTGCATTGTTATCATGCTAGTTTAGTTTTAGCATAAGCATTTTACCATTTTAGCTCTCATTTATTGTTCTTCATCTTAGTTTCTTGAATCTAAATCACATAGCATTTATTAATCTAAATGGGTAAATGAATCTTAGTTGCATCTCATAGTAGCTTCTTTGATCTTAATATTCATCATGGAATCCTTGTTGCAAGCTAGTTCTTCATACTAGTTTCTTCCATCATCTTTGGGATCTCCTCTTAGCTTGTATTTAGTCTTTAAATCTTGCATTGGTGATCAAATATCATTGTGTTTGGAGATCACGTCGACATTCTCCAAGAATGATAAAATCAAATGGGGCTTGATTGCTCCCATTTTGGCTCAATCAGAGGTGGTGTGTGTGAATTTCTTGTTGTTTAATTGCATGCTAGATTAGGACTAATGTCCGGTTGTCTACGTGTGCTCCCAAAAGGCTAGGTTTACTACATCTACAATAGTAACTAATTTATTTTAAGTATACTTAGTGACTAGTGTTCATCAAATTATAGGGTGCTTACATCAAGTTCTTATTCATATGATAACTATGTGACTTTTTGAGTGAAGGTTCTAATGGCATGTATGCCAATAAGTTGTATATATTTTGATTGAATATCTAAATGATTTTGTATGGATTATTTTGGAAGATTTTTATGGGTGTGAGCGATATTGATGCTTCTACATGACAATTGCATGACATTTACATGAAGGCTATAGTGATACCAATTAGTTGCATGATAGTTCTTTTTAAAGTAACAATGACATATTCAATTGAGTTATATGAGTTCTATTTGAAGGTACATCAAATTGTATGAATGTCTATGTATGGATGTATGCATGTATATGTATGGATGTATGAATAGGCCTATTTATCAAATTATTCATTTATTAGATATTAATCATCCATAGTCCAATTATTGATAACAATGGTAAAAGAGATTTGAATTAAAAGAAAAGCCATAAATTCATAAAATATTTTATGTTGATAAATATATATAATATAGACAATAAAGTTATACATGGAATATATCCAATGTAATCATAGAGCCTTTTTGAAAGCCATATGGATATAAAATGTCACATATACATATTACAAAAAAATGTCTAAAAATGCCATATAGAAGTACAACAAAGATCCCTAATCTAGTACTTCACCGCAAGGAGAAGAAAATAGATCATGAGGCCTTCGACTACTGAGTGGATTAAGATGCATATGATATAGAGTCTTCCAAGTGTATTCACTTGTCCTCCTCTCTAAACTCTTCTAGAGCTCCAACTAATAAAATCACAAGTACATACATCAATAAATAATATATATCAAATTTCATTTTTATAATGACATGCAATAGAATAATTGTGTACCACTAACAAATAGTTGTAATACCCCAAAAATGGGCTATAGGTTCATTAACCTCCTATATCGACACATTGAATGAAATCGACATCAAAGTCCTAACCTAAGGCACATCGGCACATTATCGAATCTTAATTGATCATTCTAAATTCTGCATCGGGGAATATTCCTTATTCCTATTTATCCTAATTATCTTTAATTTAATGATTATTTGGCGATAAATCTTATTTATCCTAAAGTTTGATTAATTGAATATTCTGAATATTTAATTAATTAGATTTAATACTGCCACTTAATTATTTAATTAGATTTAATTATATTTATTCCTAAATTATATTATTTCATTTTGACAATAAATCAAATATCCTATGACTAATTGATTAAATTCTTATTTATTTAATTAATGTCAATTGTCAAATTTAATAATATAGTTTTTGAATAAAAGTTTGATTTAATAATTGATTAACCCATAAATCAATTATTTTATTTTTAAAATCAGTTAAGTTGAGGATAAATCACTTTATTTATTTAATTAATTCATAATTAATTATGCACATCCAAAAAATAGTTAAGCTTTAAATCAGAAAATCAATTCAAGTTGTTTTAAAAATAAACTCAACTCTCTTTTGAGTTGAAAGCTGATCTCAACTTCTGATTTTAATTAAAAAGCTGATTTGCATGATTTTGTGAGTTAATCTATCTCTAAATTCTTGATAACTCAAAAATCAACCTGAGTTTATCAAGAGTGATTTATGGATTTTTCCATGCACCTCCAAAGTCCTAGATTTCTATAAATTAAGGCCTTAGCTCTTCATTTGGATCCATCCACGAATTACATCCTCACGCTGGCGAATTGGTGATCGAAGAATCCATCTTTGCGAATCAAAGTTGTTGTGAGATTTTTCATTGTTTTTGAGTATTTATATCATTTAGCATATCATTGTTAGATTAATTATATCTCATATCAGTTTCTCATATAGAATAGATTCATATCAGTTTACCTCATCTTATTGCATAGAAAATCCAAAAATATAGATTAATTTGCATTCATCTCATATCTAGATTCTACATTCAAATCCTTCGTTTAGGTGTCGTCAAGGTCACTGATCTCGGTCCAATCTGAGAATATCATACTCGCACCTACTAGAAGGCAATAAATCACCTGGTTAGATTAGTTTCCATTTCACTGCATGATTTTTATTTTAGCTAACCTCTAATGTTTTACTGAAGTGTTGTGTCTATAGCTAGGTACAAAATTCACACACACATTTCTGGCACCCACCATGGGGCCCTGAAACAAGTTTATGTTCCAATTCTATCCATTTCTATCTATTTCTTGTCATCTTCTAATCAAAACTATAATTTTTATTTTATGTTAGTACATTTTAGTATGACTTTTGTTAGAAAGTCATTTCGGGAGGTGTCCACTATCGTATGATAGGTTCAGATTTTGAGGCTCATGTCAGAGTGTACACATTATTGTTTGAAAGCTTGATTGTCATATGAATAGGTACCCATAGTCGTATGAGTTTCTGGATTGTCATCTGGGAGGTGACCCACTGTCGTACGAGTTTTTGTGCCAGGTTTCAATTGTCATTTCACCTTTTTAGCCAGTTTTCCAGATTTGGATTGATAGCTAACATTAATAATTGAAATTTGTTGTTTCTGATTGATTTCTACTGATTTTGATTGGGAAAAGCATGAGAGTTGCTAAAAATAGGTAAAAATCTACTAAACGCATTGTGAGGAATTCAAGTAATCTTCTAAGCTGATAACATTTCAATTTGGACTAAAATGAACATCTCACGTGTCTAGCTTGTGTGACCTTTTATTGCTTTCATATCACAGATTTTATTTTGGGCTATAAAAATGAACATAGATTTGCTTTTCAGCATCTTTGTTACACATAGTAAATAGGCCCTATGAACACTATTTGTGGTTCTTGAGAGAGTGGGTTTCCAGTGAAACTCTTCTCAACAAAGGAACCCTTTTAGGTAGGGAGGTTACTGAGAGCGTCTCACATTCTACTAGATTTGTGCGTCTTCAACTTCTAATTGATACATTCTCTCTCCAGAGAGGTTGATAGATCATAAGTGGTTGACATCATAGATCTTTGTGAGATAATCTTGGTCTTAGCATGTCAGATTAATCTATCTACTTTGTTTTGGTTAAAAGTGAAAAGGCTAAAGGACTATGCTCTACTCCCTTTTTGGCTAGTGTCAGAAACTCAGATCCTTGAATCTAGAACCAGTCTCCATGTGGTATCTTTTTTGAGTCACCTTTAGAGAGGGTTAACCATAGTGGACATTCCCTTAATTGGGTCAACCACATGGACAAAACCTCAAGCAGTAATAGCCATTTTCACCATGGTAGCAGCAGCCGCTATATAAATGTCCTTGTGGAGGAAATCTTCACAGGTGTGGTCTCTTGTTGGGTTGTTAGATCTCCCTAGAAGCTCCTGATTGATTAATTTTTTAGACTGTGTCAAAACCTCACTGCACCTGGATTAGAGTTCGCCCTCTTGAGATCACAAAAGTTGCAGAGTCAGACCATTACTACAAACCCTAGTGAGGCCAAATTTTCATTTTCTAGGAATATGTGCATTATTGCAAAACTTTTTGGAACATACACTGTTAGCACTCCTAGGGATTAGCACATTCAATCACTTGGTTGTTCATGTGTAGGGTTGCTTTGTCCCTTGTTCATTATTTTCAGACATGCTTGAAATCACTTGCTTGTTGTTTTGAGTGTCCGTTTATCTATCTGGTTACTAAGAACGAATCAATCCCGTATGATCTTCATATCTAGACAGACAATTTTGTGAACAATTTGAAACTAAAAACCTAAAAATTGAAAAATCTGATGTCAAACACCTTTCTAGAGTCAAAAGTCATCTCATAAAGTCAAAAAGTCATATGACTTTTGGCTATTGTCATTTCAAAACCCCCAAATTGTCGTATGATAGCTTGTATAGTGTCGTACGAGTTTTGACACTAGTCAATTCAAAAAAGTCAAAAACCCTGCTATTGTAATACCCCAAAAATGGGCTATAGGTTCATTAACCTCCTATATTGACACATCGAATGAAATCGACATCAAAGTCCTAACCTAAGGCACATCGGCACATTATCAAATCCTAATTGATTATCCTAAATTCTGCATCGGGGAATATTCCTAGTAATATTCCTATTTATCCTAATGATCTTTGATTAATAATTATTTGGTGATAAATCTTATTTATCCTAAAGTTTGATTAATTGAATATTCTAAATATTTAATTAATTAGATTTAACACTTCCACTTAATTATTTAATTGGATTTAATTATATTTATTCATAAATTGTATTATTTTATTTTGACAATAAATCAAATATCTTATGACTAATTGATTAAATTCTTATTTAATTAATTAATGTCAATTGTCAAATTTAATAATATATTTTTTAATAAAAGTTTGATTTAATAATTGATTAAGCCATAAATCAATTGCTTTATTTTTAAAATCAGTTAAGTTGAGGATAAATCACTTTATTTATTTATTTAATTTATATTAATTATGCACATCCAAAAAAATAGTTAAACTTTAAATTAGAAAATCAACTCAAGTTGTTTAAAAAATAAACTCAACTCTCTTTTGAGTTAAAAGTTGATCTCAAATTCTGATTTAAATCAAAAAGCTATTTTTGCATGATTTTTTGTGAGTTAACTATCTTTTATTCCTTGTTGACTCAAAAATCAACTAGAGTGATTTATGGCTTTTTCCATGCATCCCCAAAGCCCTGGATTTCTATAAAATCAAGGCTTCAACTCTTCACAAATCATCTCACAAGTTTTCATACTTACTCTCCAAAATCAACCCACGAATTTGCACAATCACGCTGGTGAATCGACATCTGAAGAATTGAAGCTTCTTGCAAATCAAAAACTTTTGTGAGATCAATCTTGTCATTTTAGTTTCATATTTAGCATATCATTGTTAGATTAATTGCATTGCATATCAATTTTTCCATCTAGAATAGATTCATATCAGTTTATTTCATCTTATTGCATAGAAAAGCAAAAAAATAGATTAATTTGCATTCATATCATATCTAGATTCTGCATTCAAATCCTTCATTTAGGTGTCGTCAAGGTCACTAATCTCGATCCAATCTGAGAATACATACTCACATCTACTAGAAGGCAGTAAATCGCCTGGTTAGATTAGTTTCCATTTCACTGTA
Organism: Chamaecyparis obtusa; assembly: GCA_027943335.1. Taxonomy (NCBI): domain Eukaryota; kingdom Viridiplantae; phylum Streptophyta; class Pinopsida; order Cupressales; family Cupressaceae; genus Chamaecyparis; species Chamaecyparis obtusa. Next base: position 3,242,944 of record BSBK01000711.1, on the reverse strand, counting down.
TGATTTTTATTTTAACTAACCTCTAATGTTTTACTAAAGTGTTGTGTCTACAGCTAGGTACAAAATTCACACACACATTTCTGGTGCCCACCGTGGGGCCCTGAAATGGGTTTCCATTCAATTTCTATCAATTTCTGTCATCTTCTTGTCATTTTTTGTTCCAAGCTATGATTTTTAATTTCTGTCCGTACAATTTTGGTATGAGTTTTGTTAGAAACTCATATCAGGAGGTACCCACTGTCATACGATAGTTGATTTGATTGAGGATCGTGTCATCAGAAACACAGTGTTGTTTGGAAGCTCTTTTGTTGTATGATCTGATACCCATTTTCGTACGAGTTTCTACAATGTCATCTGGTAGGTGACCAACTATCATACGAGTTTCAGTGCTAGGTTTCAATTGTCATTTCACTTTTTTAGGCAGTTTTCCAAATTTATTTTTCTAATTTGGACTGACAGCTAACATTAACGATTGAAATTTGTTGTTTCTAATTGATTTCTACTGATTTTGATTGGGAAAAAGTGTGAGAATTGCTAAAAATAGGTAAGAATCTACTAAGTACATTGTGAGAAATTCAGGTAATATCTTTAGCTGATAACATTTCAATTTGGATTAAAAAGAACTCTTGTGCGTCAAGCTTGTGTGACCTTTATTGCTTTCATATCACATATTTCATTTTGGGCTATAAAAATGAACATAGATTTGCTTTTCAACATCTTTGTTACACATAGTAAATAGGCCCTATGAACACTATTCATGGTTCTTGAGAGAGTGGGTTTCCAATGAAACTCTTCTCCATGAAGGAACCCTTGTAGGTAGGGAGGTTACTAAGAGCGTCTCACGTTCTACTAGATTTGTGCATCTTCAGCTTCTGATTGATACATTATCTCTCTGGAGAGGTTGATAGATCATAAGTGGTTGACATCATAGATCTTTGTGAGATAATCTTGGTCTTAGTGTGTCAGATTAATCTGTTTGCTTTGTTTGGGTTAAAAGTGAAAAGGCTAGAGGACTATGCTCTACTCCCTTTTTGGGTAGTACCAGAAACTTAGATCCTTGAATCTGGAACCAGTCTCCATGTGGTATCTTTTGTGAGTCACCTTTAGAGAAGGTTAACCATAGTGGACATTCCCTTAATTGGTTCAACCACGTTGATGGAACCTCAAGCAATAATAGCCATTTTCACCATGGTAGCAATAGCCGCTATATAAATGTCCTTGTGGAGGAAATCTTTACAGGTGTGGTCTTTTGTTGGGCTGTCAGATCTCCCTAGCAGCACCTAATTGATTAATTTCTCAGACTATGTCAAAACCCCAGTGCGCCTGGATTGGAGTTCGCCCTCTTGAGATCACAAAAGTTGTAGAGTTAGACCATTACTACAAACCCTAGTGAGGCCAAATTTTCATTTTCTGGGATTATGTGTGTTATTGCAAAACTTTTTGGAACATACACTGTTAGCACTCCTAGGGATTAGCACAATTCAGTCACTTGATTGTTCATGCATAGGGTTGCTTTGTCCCCTGTTCATTGTTTTCAGACATGCTTGAAATCAATTGCTTGTTGTTTTGTGTGCCTATTTATCTATCTGGTTTCTAAGAATGAATAATCCGATACAATCTTCAAATCTGGACAAAAAATTTTGTGAACAATCTGAAAACTAAAAATCTAAAAATTTGTAAAATCTGATGTCAAACACCTTTCTGGAGTCAAAATTCATCTTGTAAAGTCAGAAAGTCATATGACTTTTGGCTATTGTCATTTCAGAACCCCTAGATTGTCATATGGTAGCTGGTATATTATCGTATGAGTTTTGCTACCAGTCAATTCAAAAAGTCAAAAACCTTGCTATCAACTATCATGTGAGTTTTGCAATAGTCATATGAGTTTGTCAATTGTCATTTCATACTATACCCACTATCGTACGAGCTTGCAGAAAGTCATTTGAGAAATTTTGTAAAATTGCCAGAAAGTTGTTAGAACTGTCTGAGACCCAGCTTTCCTAGCCTATTTCTAGAATCTGTCAAACAAATCACTGTGTTAGGAATAGAGCAGCAACTATTGAGAATCCAATCATTTTCCTAAAGTGACCTTTTGAATCCGATTTAGCCTTCTATTTTATCGATTTGAGTCTTTTTCATCTTGTGTCAAAACCTTGTCATAATTATCAATCTTCAATCAATCATCAAAATGGCTAAGTGTTGTGAACTCATGTTTTCTATCTTTTGGGCATCTACCCATACATCCAGGGCATAGTATCCTTCATTTACATCTAATCTAAGCTTCAATCAATCAAACCTTGACAAGGTTGAGTCATTTGATCTTCTTGGATCAGATCTTTCTTCAGTTGTCTTCATCATATTATTTTGTTTCACCCAAGGTTAATGGTGGAAACTAGAGCTTCCTCTCATAAGAAATCTGGAGAAGTATCCCATCCCATACCTTTGAATACTCTCCAGGATCCAACTCTTGAACAACTCTACAATTCTGGTCTTTACGAAGATGATGGTCTTGGCAATTTTTAATTTAAATCTGGTTACATTCCTCCTTCATCAACTCACAGAGGTAATCAAAAAACTCCTCCTTGATCTATCCTAGGGAGAACTCCTACCATGTCTCAAGCAGGGACAAACTTTGGCTCTCAAAGAGCTCAATCTTAACATGGTGCAGAAACTCCACTCACAGCTATGATGAAATAGATGCATGCCATGCAAGTCAAACTTAATAAACTTGAGAAAGAAAAGGAATCCAAGGAGTTCTCCATGGAGGCCCTATGTCCTTTTCCATTTGACAAAGATTTGTACATGCCACCATTCCCAAAAAGAGTGGAGATGCCTAAATATGATAAGTATGATGGACACTCTGATCCTCAAGATCATGTCAGAGAATTCTGTACACAATCTATGGAATTCATGGATGAACCAACTTATCTGATGCATCTCTTTCCTCAATCTTTGGGAGGAGCATCCATTCATTGGTTCTCTAGATTGCCTTCTACTATCAAAACTTTTGAGGAGTTGATCAAATTGTTCTATCAACAATACTCCTACAACATTCAACACCCAGTCACCATGATTGATATCTACAATCTCAAACAATATCTAGGAGAACCATTCCTAACATTTCTCAAGAGATGGAGGAAGAAATTCTCTCTATATGCTAGGCCTATTCCAGAAATTGAGAAACTAGAAATCTTCATCAATAATCTTGTCCCAGAGATCAACTACCCTTTACAAATGCAAGATCATACATCTTTTGATAAGATGGTAGACAATGCGATCAAAATTGAAAAGGTACTTGTGAAAAAAGGTGACATCACACTTCAAAAGGACAAGTACGAATCAAGATCCAGTTCTAAAGACAAGAACAAAAATTGGAACAAGAATAAAGGCATCATCATAGATGGTTTTGTTAATACCATTCATGCCCCATCAAAGGCACCAGCTTTCAATCTAACTATTGGCACCCAAGCCATCAAAGCCTTAGAGCAAAAGGTGTCTGAACCATCTCAAAAGAAGCCAGAATATAAATCTTGGTCCATTGATAATAAATGAAAGTTCACTCCTCTTGGAGAATCATTGGAATTAGCTATGAGAACTCTACTAGCTAATAACATCATCTCTTTGCCTGAGATCCAACAATCTGATCTTGACCCTAAACCAAAATGGTGGAGGGAGAATGAATTCTATGATTTCCATTGGGGTAAAGGTCACAAAACTAATAACTACTTACCCTTGAAACATACTATTCAAGATCAGATTGATAAGGGAGACATCTTGATTGACAATCATAAGAGCAATAATGATCATACAACATTCACAGAACCATTTCTGAAACATGGTCAAGAAGTTTCATCTTCTCAGCCTAATATGGGGGCAAAGGTCAATTATGATTACCCTGGAAATAATGTTGTTATCAATATGGTTGAACCTTGTCTCTCTTAGCATTACAATGTCATCACAATTTTGTGAACAGATAGAGATCATACTTCAGCTAATGTAGTGAATCGATCATAGGCTTAGGCACATTTGAACGGACAAATCCTAGATTCATCAAATGTCCCTAAGATGCCCTTCAATCTTTCTTCTGCTTCCAAACAGAAGGCTGCTTCTAAATCTGCCAATCCTAAAGATATGAGGCCAATGTCTTATAGCATTATTCAACAACTCCAACACACTAATGCAAAAATCTCCATGTTTGAGTTGCTTCGGATATCTCCAGCTCATAGAGCTATTCTAGACAAAGCTTTGCTTGGATCCAATGTTCCTGATGACCTTGATTTATACAGGTTCTAGACTATGGTTGGACATCTTACGTCTCCATAGTATATATCCTTTTCAGAGGAAGATGACAACTCCTTGAGTCACCCGCATAACCAGCCCTTGCACATAGAAGTCTTGATCCAGAACCATAGGGTCAAACGTGTGTTGATAGATGGGGGTGCTAGCCTAAACATTTGTTCTTACATCTTGGTCACACAATTGGGATTTTTAGAATTGGCTATTGATCCCAGAAAGAAAATAACTATAAAAGCCTATGATGAACAAGAAAGATATTCTAAAAGCACCATTGTCTTACCTATTAGAGAAGGTCCAGTTATCAGAGATACTATATGTCAAGTTCTTGATCTACCTTTGGCTTACAACATTCTTCTAGGGAGACCATGGATACATGAAATGAAGGCTATTCCTTCCACATTCCACCAATACTTGAAATTTCCTTATGAAGGAGTAGAGGTCACTATTCCAACAGACATATCCACCACTTGCAATACATTGAAGGAGAGTGCAAATAAACTTGTGCCTAATAACAGAGAATCTTCCATTGAGCCAACAAAAGAAGCATCCACATCTAAAATAGAAGACCTTGCAAAAGAGGTCAATATCAAAGAAAATGGTATGGGAGAATATACTATAGAACTAGTCTTATCTTTGACATCTCTACCTATCTCACCTAAGTCTTATGGACAATCTTTAAAATAGTCCAAACCAGACTCGAAAGAACTTCTTGAGGCATATAAAAAGAATTGTGTAGCAAAGAAAGTATCTAAACAAGAGTTTGAAGAGGATGAAGTTGTGCTTACATGGCTATACAAGGATGAACCTGAATCTCAAGTTGTTCCAACTAGTGACTCTACAGTATCCAAAATCCCTTCTAAGGCATATGGTCCAGGAGATAAACTGATAGCTAAGATGGGATATTCAAGTAAAGGACCTCTAGGAGTCAGAGAAGAAGGTCTTATAACACCTATTTCACCAACTGGTAGGGCAAACAAAGACACTATTGGCTTAGGCTTTAAAAAGAAACCCTTCCACCTCAAAGGTAATTATTCTCATGTCATAGAGCAGATCACACTAAGTGAACCCCTTCTTAAGAAGGATTAAACTAAACCATCAGATAGTGATTTAGAGAGCTCTGAACTCATCCCTTATGAGCATTTGCCTAAGGAAATCAAAGAACTCCTTGAAGCTAAAGATGATCCACTAAAAAGAATCAATGTAGTAGAAACACAAGAACCTACTATAGAGCAGGAGATAGTTGCAACACAAGAACTAGCTAATCTCGAAGAAAATCAAATAGACAAAGAGGAAGGTGGTAGTTATTCTAAGACAGATTCTCATGAGTATGAATTCAAATAAGAATCTAAGGGTAACCCTTCTTGGGGTATTCATCCTGACTATACTCATGTTCTTAGATTTCCTAGAGGTATAGATGAAGAATCTAATGACTATGAATGGGGAGCCATTCCAGAAGAAGATGAGCTTATTACAGAGAAAAATGTTGATGTTATTCACTAATATGCACCTAAACCCAATGTAAGTCTAGAGCAAAATGATGAACTTATCGAGTCTGATCCACCTATGGCTGAATTGGACTCCCATAATGACATTGAGCCTATTCAGGAATTGAATGTCTTAAGTTGTAATATCACCTTTGAACTTGAGTGTCGAGTTAGGACCAATGATGACAGATCCATATCCGTAAACACTATCTCCCAATCTTTCCCCACTTTGACTATCCAACATCCTGAACTTCTTGATCAAACCTCCACAAATCCGAGTCATGGTATTTATACCTTCCCGAATGACTATGCCCTTGCTTGCTACCTAAATGTAGTTGAGCCTATGAAGACTTCCATCAGTGAATCAAGAGTTAGCATGGTGGAGTCGGACATCAAATATCTTAGTCAAAAAAATAAGAATAAGAATAAAAATAAAAGGAGTTCTGAGGGTGAAAACCACTTTGTGGCAGTCTCAGAACCTAAAAAAGTAAAAATAAAAGATGTATCCGAAGGTGAAAACCTCTCTGAGGCACCTAAGGATGAGATATTTGATGTCCTTCTGAGTCATTTATAGGAAACATCTCTAGTTTTAATTGAGCCCACTCAATCCATCAACTTGGGAACAACGGAAGAACCACAATTAATCCATGTAGCACAATCTTTATCAGAAGAAGAGAAGCAAAAATTTACAACATTCCTAACAGAGAAGAAGATCAACTTTGCATGGAAATATTCAAATATGCTAGGGTTGGATCCTAATCTTATAATGGATCATTTATCTATAGCTCCAAATATCAAACCTTTCAAGAAAAAATTGAGAAAGAAGCATCCTCATGTTGCACTCTTGGTAAAAGCTGAATTAGAGAAGCTCTGAAAAATTGGATTCATCCGAGTTATTGACTATGTAGAGTGGATCTCTAATATTGTACCTATTTCAAAACTAGATAAATCAATCAAATTGTGCACAGACTTCAGAGATGTAAACAGAGCATGCCCTAAGGATGATTTTCCATTACCTAACATTGATATGATAGTGGACATGACTGCAGGCTTTGAGATGTATTCTTCAATGGATGGTTTTTCTAGATATAATCAAATAAAAATTACTCCAGAGGATCAAGAGAAAACTGCTTTCACATGTGCATGGGGCACCTTCTGTTGGAATGTCATGCCATTTGGGCTTAAAAATGCTGGTGCTACATATCAAAGAGCCATGACATCTATTTTTCATGACATGATGCATAGGACTATGGAGGATTATGTTGATGATACTTTAGCAAAATCTATGATTAGAGCTGAACATCTAAATGACTTGAGCAAGATACTAGATAGAATGGAAAAATTTAGTCTCAGACTAAATCCTAAGTGTGCTTTTGGTGTCACTTCTGGAAAACTCTTAGGATACATAGTCTCAAAGAAGGACATTGAAGTTGATCCAGCTAAAGTAAAGGCTATCATGAAAATGCAACCTCCAAAGAATATTAATCAAATGAGGACATTACAAGGGAGAGTTCAATCTATCAAAAGATTCATATCACAGCTAGCAGATATATCACAACCTTTTACAAAAACATTACATAAAGGTGTGACATTTGCGTGGAATGAAGAATGTGAGAACAACTTTAACCCATATCAAGGAGTATCTATCAAATCCTCCTATCTTGATGCCTCCCATTCCAAGGAAGCCTTTGATCTTATATGTCTCCGCTACAGATACATCACTAGGGGCATTGCTTGCACAACAAGATGAGAACAAAAAGGAAAGAGCTATATACTATATCAGTAGAACATTGGTTGCATATGAGAAGAACTATTCAATGATTGAGAAAGCTTGTCTAGCTGTGATCTTTGCATCACAAAAACTGAGACATTATATGTTATCTCATACCACACATTTGGTAGCTAAAATTGATCCACTCAAGTACCTACTAAGTTGTGATGTCCCCTTCAAGCTAGTGGCATCATGCTAGCTAATGGTTAGCCTATCAGTGGACCCTCGTAGGCTAGTAGACATGGATAGGGGGTCAGTAATGGCACAGGGGAGAAATGGCTATTTTTAGGCTTATTTTGGAGCTATAGAGATGGACCCTTGCTATTTTTAAAAATACCTCATGGTCACATGGAGAATATTTTCACTAGCTCCCAGTTCAAACGGCTTGATCAAATTCACAATATTATGGGAGTTATGACTTTTTTCGTGGCTAAGTATTAAAGAAGAATAATTATTTAATATAAAGTTATATTATAACTTTATATTAAAATCACTTAAGTTGAGGGTCTTAACATCATGAGAAGGGGGCCAAATTTATTAATAATTTATTTGACTTCTTCCTAAGTCTAAATGATAAAATAAATCATTAATTTAATTTTTATAACATTAAATTGTAATTGCTTGAGAGAAATTGCAGTTCCTTCTTTTTGGGTGCGATTTAGACTTGGAAGGTTATATATGTTTAGCGTGAGAAGAAAAGGGCATCTAGTTTTCATTATTGATAAAATTTTCTTCTACTCTTGAGCTCTGAGAAAGGGTTTGACAGTGTAGCCATTGGAGAACGTAGTTCTTCTATGTGTTCATCATTTGAGCCAATGAGATATCTGGTGAATTTGATATCTAGCAAAGGTTTCATCCAGAGACTTCTATTGTGCTTCAGCGGAGATTTACTTCAGCATTTACAACATTGATTTACAATTTCAGAGAAGTGGGATTGCAGATAGTATGCCATCATTCTTCCAGTGTGAGTAGAATACTACAGCAGGCATCATTTATGTTGGGAAAGTGTGATTTTCATCAATAAATTCCTAGGTTTTTAATGTGTATTGAATCTAATCTTATTTGTTGTTATTTATTCAGATATTATCATTTGTAATGAGTTTGGCTCAAAGGAATTAAATAAGGAAGCAGTAGTTCATTTTCTATTCAGTATTTCAGCATTATGTTATTTGCTTTTTATGTCAAAAACCCTTGCAAAAAAATATAAAACATTATAAAACCATCAAAACAAATAGTACAACAGTAAGAGCTTGAAAGGGGTTCTTACAATGGTATCAGAGCTAAATCTGACCATCCTGAGGGTTTAGTTAGTACATGCAGCTAGAAGAAGTTGGTCCACATAGGTATTATACACGCAGGAGAGCCTTACTTGAAGCCGAATAGGTTTTAGAATGACAACCGGTCATCATGGGTGACAGGCATGACAGTAGCCCACCCAGGGTAAATAGGAATGATGAAGACCAGGAAACTAGAGATTTTTTTAGAACTATGGAAACATGGCATAGCAGGTGGCCCAGGCATTACAGGCACTGACTACCATGATGGAGTAGATGAATCCACCTGACAGGTAGAATAGGGATCAAGGAGATAACAGGAGTGCAGTGGGATCACCTAGAGCACATAGGACTCATTCCAGGATAGTAGACAGGCCTACTTGTCCTATCTTCATTAGAGATGAGCTCGAGGTTGCACCTACAGAAGAAGTAGGAGAGGAGATGTTTGCAAATATTCTCATGGCTGCGAATGACGAATGGAAATTATTAGCTCCACAGGTGCATGAGAGGATGACATTTGAGAGGTTTGTTAATTAGAGGAGAGAGAATTATAGGGTAGCGAGATAGGATAGGAGACCTCATGGCCAGAATAATGAATTAAAGCGTGCTATAGGCAAGCTTTCCCTAACTACATTTGATGGTAGTAGCAGAATGACAGCACAAGCTTGGATTCACAAGCTTGATACCTTCTTAGCACTAAGACCTATGATAGAAGTGGAGGCAATAAAATATGCCACGCTACATTTAGAGGGAGTTGCACATGATTAGTGGTACCATGGGATGGTTACCCTTCAACATAACAGGTGACTTCATATCAAGACTTCATGGATAGGTTGGTAGAGAGGTTTGATAAGAAGGATCCAGAAGTTTACTTCAAGGAGTTGGCATAGTTGAGACAGTCAGGTAGATTGGAGTATTTCATTAGTGACTTTCAGAGGCTATCTATTATGGTGCCAGATATCTCAGATAAGAGATTGGTTGTTTTGTTCACTGAGGGATTAGCTGAACCACTGAAAGCTTGGGTAAAAGCCTTTGATCCATTCAATTTACAAGAAGCAATTAAGAAGGCTAGAAGTATGGAACAAGCAGCCCCAATAAGTAAATTTCCATCAAATGGTGCATCATCTTACAAAGATAACAAACCATTCTTCAAGAAACCTAAGAGGAATGAAACAAAGGCTGAAAATAAAGATAAACCATTCGCTCCCTTGGATAGAGAGACATTGAATGATTTAAGGAAGAAAAAACTCTATTTTTATTGCAAAGGACCCTATGACATGAACCATGACTATCCTTTGAGACCTAAGGGGAAAGCAAATAGGGTTATGCGGGCTTACTATGAAGATTTCGATTCTGAAAATTCAAACTAGCAAACTAAAAATGAGGAATCCAGTGAACAAGAGGAAAGTTTAGAGGATGAAAAGCTCAAACAAATGTCTACCGATGAAGAGAAGATTGAAGGTAGGCTTAAGGAGGCCCATCTCACTAGTGTGCAACAAGAAGGATCATTTAGAATGAGAGGAGTGTTGGCTGGACAGTGAGTTATTACATTGCTAGATACAAGGGCCACGCATTATTTCATTGACTCCAGGTTGGTTGAGAGATGTGGGATCTAGACTGAGCAGTTTGAGGGCTTGAGAGTGAGGGTAGCTAATGGCTACATCCTCAAATGCGATAGAAAGATCACAGGTTTACCATTGAAAATAAATAACTTTGAATTCAAGGCTGAATTTTATGTGGTTAACATGGGTGACACAGATTTAGTACTGGGCATGACTTGGTTGCATGATATTGGAGAGTTCACTCTCAATTTGAGAGAAATGGTGATGAAATTTTAGATTGATGGTAAAACTCACATACTTAAGGCCATTCGAGACAATGAGTTCAGGATGATGTCTTGCAGGTGCATGGAGAGTTTGTTGCGTCATGACTAGGTTGAGTGGGCAGCCCATTGCACGTTGATGCCATCACAGGGGTAGAAAGAATTAAAATACCTTCCAGACATACAAGAATTGAGAATCAAGCACTATAAGGTTTTCAGTGACATACCACCAGGTAGTCCTCCAGATAGAGGTATTGAGCATATTATTGAGTTAGAGGAGGGTGCTAAACCCATCATGATCACACCATATCGGCATCCAACAAGATTGAAGGATGAAATAGAGAAAACTATCAAGGAGTTACTTGCCATGGGCCATAGCAGACTGAGCAAGTCTCCTTTTTCTTCCTCTGTAGTATTGGGGAAGAAGAAGGATGGCACACTCTGGATGTGCATTGATTATAGGGTCTTGAATAAGAAGACAATTAAGAATAGGTACCCCATCCCACAGATTGATGAGTTATTGGATGAGCTTCATGGAGCATGTTACTTCTCCAAAATAGATTTGAGATTAGGTTACTATCAGATCCAGGTCAGAGAGCAAGATGTAGAGAAGACAACATTCAGATGTCACTGTGGGCATTTTGAGTTTGTAGTTATGTCGTTCAGTCTAACCAATGCACCTGCCACCTTCCAGTGTGTGATGAATAGGGTGTTTCAGCATCAGTTGAGGAAGTTTGTACTAGTTTTCTTTGACGACATCCTAGTTTACAATAAGACATGGACTAAACACTTACAACATTTAGATACAGTATTGAGCATGTTAGGTAGAGAGTCCTTGTATGCCAAGGAATCAAAATGTGATCTAGGCTTGTCAGGTTTACTATATTTGGGTCACATTATCAGTGCACAGGGTATACGCATGGATCCAGAGAAGATTCATGCTATTGTTGAGTGGCCTACTCCGGGTAACCTTACATAGTTGAGAGGATTTTTGGGATTGTGTGGGTTCTATAGGAGGTTTGTCAATAGTTACTCTAGGCATGCAGCACCCTTGACCGATTTGATGAAGAAGGGGGCTTTCTTGTGGACTCCTGAGGCACATGAGTGTTTTGATAAATTCAAGGATTTGATGACTTCTTGTCTAGTATTAGCATTACCAAATTTTAGCAAACCTTTTGAGCTACATTATGATGCATCAGGGGAGGGTGTTGGAGCAGTGCATATGCAAGATAAGCACCCGATTGTTTATGAGAGTAGGAAGCTCAAGGGACCTAAGAGGAGCTTCAGCATATATGATAAGGAAATGTTGCCATAATGCATGCCTTGGCCAAATTCAAGCAGTACTTAGTGGGTAGTAAATTTTGCATCAAAATAGACCATAATAGCCTGAAACATTTCTTAGGGTAGCGAGATCTCAATGATAGGCAGCAAAAATGGGTAAGTAAGTTACAAGCCTATGATTTTGATATCACCTATTTCAAGGGGACACAAAATGTAGTTGCAGATGCTTTGTCATAGAGACCTCACCTGAGCATGATGACAGACATAGAAGAGGACTGGAGACATTTGATCCTTGCAGAGTATGCAAAGGATACATGGGCAACAGGATTTATTGATGGATCCATTCAGGGTAGAGGTTTTTCCCTTGTGAATGAGCTCATCATTTACAGAGGGCATATTTATTTGGTGCCAGGGTCAGAGGTGAAGAGGATGGTGTTGAGAGTTTATCATGATTCACCTATGGCCGGACATCCCGGGTTCTACAAAACTTACTGGCCGATTAGAGAGCACTTCTCATGGAAAGGGTTCAAAGCTGAAGTGTTGTAGTATGTCAAAGAGTGTCCCACTTGCTAGTAGAATAAATAGGAACACTCTTACCCAGCCATTTTGCTACAACCACTTCTAATTCCTGATAGGAAGTGGGAGTGTTTATCCATGGACTTCATCATGGGACTACCAAGAGCTCAGGGTAGGGATTGTATATTTGTAGTTGTCAATCAGCTCACAAAGTTTGCCCACTTCTTTCAGATCATGGCTACATACACTACTACATAGGTGGCATAATTATTCTTTTGTGAGGTGTTCAGATTGCATGGCCTACCTTAGAGCATAGTCAGTGATAGGGATAGCAGGTTTATGAGTCACTTCTGGCAGGAGTTTTTTAGGTTGTGCAAGACAGAGCTCACTCCAAGTACCAGTTACCACCCTCAGACAGATGGGCAAACTAAAATAGTCAAAAAATGGGTGGAAGGATATCTTAGGAACTACATAGCAGGGCAACAGAAGGCTTGGGTCAAGTGGATATACCTTTGCGAGTACTGTTACAATTCCACTCACCACATGTCTATACAGATGTCCCCTTTTATGGCATTATATGGGTATGAGGCACCTAGCTTTATGGACTTGTTACTGAGTGGCAGTCATGTGCCTAGTGCTGGAAATTTACTGCAAGAAAGTCAAGACATTGTTAAGGTTCTCAAGGAGAATATTGCTAAGGCGCAAAACCATCAGAAGCAGTATGCGGATCAAAAGAGGACTGAGTAGAATTTTGAGGTAGGGGATATGGTCTACTTCATGCTACAGCCTTACCACCAGTCTACTCTCAAGAGGAGTGGAGCCGAGAAACTAAAGCCACAGTACTATGGGCCTTTCAGAGTGATCAGAAGAGTTGGAGAGGTGGCATATGAGTTGGACTTGCCAGCAAAGAGCAAAGTCCATAATGTCTTTCATGTGTCACACCTCAAAAAGACATTAGGACACCACATTGTTCCTTCCATAGTGCTTCCACCATTGGATGATGAGGGGAAATTAGTTTTAGTGCCAGAGGCTATCTTGGAGTTTAGGGAGAGAAATTTGAGGAGGCGCACTATCAAAGAGTATTTGGTGAAATGGAAGGATATGCCAGTTGAGGATGCTACATGGGAGAGCGAGGAGATTCTACAGCATCCACAATTGAGATTGCTTGAGGACAAGCAATTTTAGAAAGGGCAGACTGTGATGTCCCCTTCAAGCTAGTGACATCATGCTAGCTAATGGTTAGCCTATCAGTGGACCCTCGTAGGCTAGTAGACATGGATAGGGGGTTAGTAATGGCATAGGGGAGAAATGGCTATTTTTAGGCTTATTTTGGAGCTATAGAGATGGACCCTTGCTATTTTTAAAAATACCTCATGGTCACATGGAGAATATTTTCACTAGCTCCCAATTCACTCAGCTTGATCAGATTCACAATATTATGGGAGTTATGACTTTTTTCGTGGCTAAGTATTAAAGAAGAATAATTATTTAATATAAAGTTATATTATAACTTTATATTAAAATCACTTAAGTTGAGGTCTTAACATCATGAGAAGGGGGCCAAATTTATTAATAATTTATTTGACTTCTTCCTAAGTCTAAATGATAAAATAAATCATTAATTTAATGTTTATAACATTAAATTGTAATTTCTTGAGAGAAATCGCAATTCCTGCTTTTTCGGTGCGATTTAGACTTGGAAGGTTATATATGCCTAGCGTGAGAAGAAAAGGGCATCCAGTTTTCATTATTGATAAAATTTTCTTCTACTCTTGAGCTCTAAGAAAGGGTTTAACAGTGCAGCCATTGGAGAATGTAGTTCTTCTATGTGTTCATCATTTGAGCCAGTGAGATATCTGGTGAATTTGATATCCAGCGGAGGTTTCATCTAGAGACTTCTATTGTGCTTCAATAGAGATTTACTTCAGCATTTACAGCACTGATTTATAGTTTCAGAGAAGTGGGATTGTAGATAGTACACCATCATTCTTCCAGCGTGAGTAGAATACTACAACAGGCATCATTTATGCTAGGAAAGTGCAATTTTCATCAATAAATTCCCAAGTTTTTAATGTGTATTGAATCCAATCTTATTTTTTGTTATTTATTTAGATATTATCATTTGTAATGAGTTTGGCTCAAAGGAATTAAATAAGGTAGAAGTAGTTCATTCTCTATTCAGTATTTCAACGTTATGTTATTTGCTTTTTATGTCAAAAACCCTTGCAAAAAAATATAAAATATTATAAAACTATCAAAACAAACATTACAACAACAAGAGCCTGAAAGGGGTTCTTACATAAGCAAAGCTTCCCTCACAGGTAGATTAGCTAAATGGGTCATGCTCTTAAGTGAATTTGACAGTGAATATGTGGAAAGAAAAGCTATCAAAGGATAGGTTAATGTTGATCAATTAGCAGATGCCCCTATGATTGATGATACATTGATGAAAATGGAATTTCCAGATTCCTCTATCATGACTCTTTCTTCTAGAGAATGGTAGTTATTCTTTGATGGCTCCTATACACAGAATGGATCAGGAGCAGGCATATTATTCATAAATCCTCAAGGATACTCAATCCCAAAAGCATTCAGATTAAAGTTCCCTTGCACAAACAATATTGCAAAATACAAAGCCCTTTTGAATGGTATGAAAATAGCAATTGAATGGAGAGTAACAGAATTCCACATTCATGGAGACTCACAACTTGTTATCCATCAAGTCAATGATGTGTACCGGACTAAAGATGAAAAGCTCATTCCATACAAGAGAATGGTAGATAATCTAAAGAAGTATTTCATATCTATCACATTTGAGCAAATACCTAGAATAGAGAACAAGGCTGCCGATGCAATGGCAATGCTATCTACTTTATTACAGTAGCCTGAACATGAGCTACGCTATGAGTTCCTAGTGGAAGCACTATCTTATCCTGCATATGATTCCCTCAAAACCTGCATGATCTGCACTGTTGTTGGTCATGATTCATCCAAATACAAAAACTTATTCTCCTATCACCAAAAGACCAAATCATTCCTGATACCTTCAACTGTCATGAAAAGAGATACCTTATACGTAATGCCTCCTGATATGTCATCATTGGTCATGATCTATACAAACGAGGTCTAGATGGTACGCTACTTAGATGTTTAGAATGGGAAGAGTCTCAACATGTGTTAGAGGAAGTCCATGATGGTATTTGTGGGTTACACTCGAACGGTTTAACACTAGCTCAAAAACTTATTAGGGCTGGGTACTATTGGCTTGAAATAGAGAAAGAGTCTATCAAGTTTGCTAAGAATTGTCAAAAATTCCAAGTGCGTGGCAACTTAATTCATGCTCCAAGGAGAGATCTAATTCCCTTCACTACACAATGGCCTTTTCATCAATGGGCCTTTGATCTTATAGGGGCTATACATCCTCATTCTTCTAATGGACATACCCATATAATCACAACTACAGATTATTTTACAGAATGGGTAGAAGCCATCCCTTTGACACAAGCAACTGAAAAACAAATATCTATTTTCATATTGAACTATATCATATGCAGATATGGCATACCTCATTCCATAATCACAGATAATGGTGGACAATTCAAGAACAAAGATCTAGATGATTTATGTGCTAAATTCAAGATTACACAACATTGGTAATCTATCTACTATCCTCAAGGGAATTGACAAGCAAAGGCTTCTAACAAGAATCTATTGAAAATATTGCACCACACAGTTAATAAAATAGGAAAAGACTGGCATCTCATGAACAATCTAGCTCTCTGGGCCTACAAAACAAGTATCAGAATGCCTACTGGGGCTACACCTTTCGCTTTAGTTTATGGGTCTGAAGTAGTATTTCCTATTGAGGTTGAAATCCCATCACTAAGAATCAGAATGCATGGTCTAGTAACTGATGATGACTACAGAGTGTCTAGGTTTCAAGAACTTGAACTACTAGATGAGCACAGACAAGCAGCATATGATCATCTTAGAGTATATCAAAAGAGAATGTCTAGAGGTTACAACAAGAAAGTCAGACATAGAGAATTTTAGGTTGGTGATCTAGTCTTGAGAGAAAATCCTAAAAATCAATCACATTGAGAACGCAAGGGGAAGTTTGAACCCAACTGGCTGGGTCCCTTTGTTATCACTGCTACTTTTGGCTCTAGTGCCTATCAACTCTCAACGACTGAAGGAGAACAACTCTGAGAACCAATCAACGTTCTCCATATGAAGAAATTCTACGCCTAAGGCATTTAGTCTATGGTACAATGTCTTGAAAAAATCTTAAAAATTTGAAAAAGTCTTGAAAAAATGAACATCTTGGTGAAAACCTAGCAATAGGCGCCTTGATGATTCACAAAAAAAAGTTAAAAATATCAAAAGTACAAAAAAAGTAAAAAATATCAAAAGTACAAAAAAATTGAAAAAATGAAAAATACAAAAAAAATGAGAAAAAGAAAAAGTGCCTTGGTGAAAACTTGGAAACAAGCGCCTTGGTAGCAAAAATAGAATCTCTACCAAGATGGTGAAAACCCGGCAAATGGGCACCACTTGTTTCAAAATGCTCCATCTATCAGCATAATCTTGGTGTTTCTCAGCTTTCAGTCTTGCTTTAGTTTGTACATATTTCACGGTTTATTTTCGCATTCCTATTTCAATAAGTCAGTCTGTACACCAATCAGCTCAAGAATCTGCATCCTATCAATGCTTAACACTTGGGGGCAATCAAAGTCATATCCTAGGGCCTCCAGTATACCTTAGATGTATCATATCTAGTTAGAGTCCTTTGAAGCTTCATTTGAGTTAGTTAGTTTGTCTCGTCTCCAGAAAGGATTTTGCATCTACAACAACACAATCAAACATCAAACACAAATTGAAAACAATCTATGCTTCACATGCTTTTATCTCCTTGTATGCTTACTGATTCACATTGAGATTTTTGCATATTACGTTCCCTCGAGCTCTTCAATGATGTCCTTTATAGGATTTAGAGAGTGATGACTAGGGGCATAATCTTTTCTTTGTCTTCTGCTTGTATGTGAAGATCTAACAACTTTGGAAATTTTGGATTGAAATGGTGTCCATCTGTAAGAGCCTCTATCTCGAATTGGATGGCCATGCATACCTCGACCATTGATACCCAGAAAATTCAAGGAAGTTTGATCTAACTATTGTCTTTTTTGAGTGATTTCTTTCTCCTATTGTGAAATGTGATCCTACCTAAGGATGTGAATGATAAAGGGTCACTACGGGTAATTCACATTGGATTTAGAATGATCTCTTGACTGTTTGATGTGTTTGAATGTAAGGCATATTCAGGTCATCACAACCTTTATGTTTTGATGCTTATACAAATTGCTATATCAAAATGGACATTATATTCAGGTCATCCTGGCGCTTATATCTAATCTAACATTCTAAAAACAAAATCAATATTCATATATCCATGGTTTTTTAATCAGTGGATGTTGTATTGATTCCTGCGCATACAAATCGATATTCATATGTCTATGGTTTCATAACTAGTGGGCATTGTATTGATTTTTCCAGTTACCTAAAAAAAAATTCAATGATGAAATCGACTGACACATGATCAATGACTAGGTCCTAGGTCTTAGATTGCATTTTACTTTACATGTTTCTTTGCATTTTGCATGTTTTCATGATCTCACAAATGGCTACGTAAACTTCAATGCTTAAATGATTCTTCTATCACCTCTTCAAACATATCATAAGAGTTGAAGCTCACATGAAGGTTCCTCCAATGAAACAGCAAGTAGAGTCCTTTTTTAGGATCAAAACCGAAATCTGAGATCGTTTATATTGTCAATTGCTTGCATAATCAACCTTCAATCATCATAGAAATCTAAAATTCAACTTAACTGATTATCTTACATCAAACTATCAAAATTTCAACTTGGTCAACCATGGTCAAACCTAGTCAAACTTGGTCTCCTAGACCTCCAAACGATGCAGAATGTGTTCTCGGACATGTTTAACCACTTCTCAAATCAATTAGCATGCTTCTAAACTATCAACACTGACTTTTCTTGTCAGATTTCAATTTTAATCCCGAAGGGGCATGGTATTGCACATCATTCAAACTTTGTAATCTAAATTTGAAATCAAATCTTTCCTCAATAATCAAGACAACAACCATGTCTAGTTGTTGATTCATCAAAAAGACCTCATCGCTTGGGGCAAATCAATCATCACTTGGGGCATATCAGATTCATCAAGATCCATATCAATCTGGTATTCTCTTAATCTTGTAAACTATGTCAATTTTTCGTAACCATCTGTTCATTAGTGTTATTTCCTTGGTTCTTTGTAACTGAAGGGTTCAGATGTGATACCAATGTGATTCTTATCGACAATCAGGTCTGGAATCGGTCACTCACTTCTCTGCAATCATAAGGTTCAGAATCAAGCATTTTGACACTTCTTTGCAATCATCGGTTCATTGCTGTTATAGTTAACATTATCTTTGGTCATTCAGGACCTAATATCTTCAAATCTTTCAATCAGTTTATGTCTCATATCACAATTTATGTTTCATATCAATTTCAATTTCAAACATCAGTTTCAACATCATACAGAGACTGTCTTTGAACCACTGCGCTTTGCACAGCAATTCAAAGAGGGGCAAAATGTAATACCCCAAAAATGGGCTATAGGTTCATTAACCTCCTATATCGACACATCGAACGAAATCAACATCAAAGTCCTAACCTAAGGCACATCGGCACATTATCGAATCTTAATTGATCATTCTAAATTCTGCATTGGGGAATATTCCTTATTCCTATTTATCCTAATTATCTTTAATTTAATGATTATTTGGCAATAAATCTTATTTATCCTACAGTTAGATTAATTGAATATTCTGAATATTTAATTAATTAGATTTAATACTGCAACTTAATTAGTTAATTAGATTTAATTATATTTATTCCTAAATTGTATTATTTCATTTTGACAATAAATCAAATATCTTATGACTAATTGATTAAATTCTTATTTAATTAATTAATGTCAATTGTCAAATTTAATAATATAGTTTTTGAATAAAAGTTTGATTTAATAATTGATTGACCCATAAATCAATTGTTTTATTTTTAAAATCAATTAAGTTGAGGATAAATCACTTTATTTATTTAATTAATTATGCACATCCAAAAAATAGTTAAGCTTTAAATTAGAAAATCAATTCAAGTTGTTTTAAAAATAAACTCAACTCTCTTTTGAGTTGAAAGCTGATCTCAACTTCTGATTTAAATTAAAAAGCTGATTTGCATGATTTTGTGAGTTAATCTATCTCTAAATTCTTGATAACTCAAAAATCAACCTGAGTTTATCAAGAGTGATTTATGTCTTTTTCCATGCACCTCCAAAGTCCTGGATTTCTATAAATTAAGGCCTCGGCTCTTCATTTGGATCCATCCACGAATTGCATCCTCACGCTAGCAAATTGGTGATTGAATAATCCACTTTGCGAATCAAAGCTATTGTGAAATTTTTCATTGTTTTTGAGCATTCATATCATTTAGCATATCATTGTTAGATTAATTGCATGTCATATCAGTTTCTCATATAGAATATATTCATATCAGTTTACCTCATCTTATTGCATAGAAAATCCAAAAATATAGATTAATTTGCATTCATCTCATATCTAGATTCTGCATTCAAATCCTTTGTTTAGGTGTCGTCAAGGTCACTGATCTCGGTCCAATATGAGAATATCATACTCACGCCTACTAGAAGGCAGTAAATCGCCTGGTTAGATTAGTTTCCATTTCACTGCACGATTTTGATTTTAGCTAACCTCTAATGTTTTACTGAAGTGTTGTGTCTACAGTTAGGTACAAAATTCACACACACAATAGGCACTATGTTCATATACAAAAAGGGCACACTCATGATTTGGAGTGACAAGCCCTTGTAGAAAGAACCAAGATAGAAATTAAACTAAATATGTGACTATCATTAAACATTTTTATAGCTCCCATTAAAAAAATAAGTAAAATTTACTAATCTCTTTCATACCTCTATCAAAGCTACAAAATTTTCCACTACTATGACAACAACACAATCCAATGAGGTGCAGACACTAGAAGGAGTCTCTGATGTCAACAACTAAAAATGAAATAACAAATACATGTTTAGTTATCAAGATTACCTAAAATCATTTTACAACACCATTAATGAATAAATGATACTTGGGTGGAAGTGTCACAATGACCTTGACTGCAAGGTGTTGATGTTAAAATTCCACGAGAAAAATATTGCATATGCACACTGAATTATGAGAATCATTCATATAATGTTCAACTAATCACATGTAATAATTATAATTCTTTACTAGATGCATACATATGGACTTGATAGTATTGTGAAAAATGGGTTTGAAGGAATGTTGTTGATGCCCTGAACACTTCGACTGTAATTTTAACCACAATCATTCTACTAATTTATTTATTCTTACATTTCAAAATTAAATTCAATAAATTACATTAAATAAACTTGTAAAAAATTACCTTTGTATTAATGTTGAATGTAGCATTTAGAAAATCATATATCATGACACTCTCCTTTATTTCTTCATGTTGACTACCCTTGAGATCATATGTGCAAAAATCTATGCATGATCAACATAAGTGGGGTGGAACATGAGGTCTGGAAGACTCACCTATATCATCTTGTACTAGAGAGGGCTGACACATTGAATCAGAATCTGAGTCAATGCACTAACAGAGCCTAAGGTGTCCACCTCAACAGTCTCCTTCATAATGGAAGGAACGATCACATGCTCCACATGAGGTTTTCCAATGGTTCTCAACACTATGTTAGGGTCATACTGTGCCCCTAACCTATTATGTGAGGACCCCCAACCTCTACCCTAGAAGTTTAAATAATTAAAACAGTTTGGTACCTCATTGAAGAAAAACTCACAATAGAGTTTCCTCAAAAAGTATAGGGGTACCTCATGACTATTACACAGAGGCTTGTCAAAAATCATCCAACACTTGTCCCCAATTTTTTTTGTATCCCTTCATGGGGGCACCAATGGATACATATCCTCTTGCAACTAGTACATAGATTTGATTCATTTGAGGATCTATGAAAAGTGCACAAATGTCAGCTTTGGTAATTGTTTTCTTCTTTATGTCCTCATGTAAGATAACTTATTTTCATAATAATATTTGTGTTCTACTTTGTTGATGAAAAAATAATTTGCCCACTAATTGTAGTTACATGGGTCATAATAGATTGCAATGAATCAACTGGGGTTTCCCTATGAGGATTGGTACCACTTTATTGTTTTATCCATGCGATAAAATCATCTTGTTATTTTTGTTATTTTCTATTTTCCCTAAAATATTTTCTTTGGTGCCTAGGGGATGCCTATGAATTAATAGATATGTTTCATTTACTTCTTTGTGAGTCTTCATGGGGAGGTGACTCAAGGTTTTGAATAGATGGATTATCAATTCTTGCAAATTTTTAAAAATAAATTAAAAACCTAATTAAATTTGCATCTTAATCAAATAAGAGGATAAGAAAAAAAAATACTCACCTCTTTGACCTTCTCGACATCTTGTTCACATTCTAAAAAAGATCTAATGCACCCAGGAGTAAAAATGACCTTCTAATATGGTTTGTGTCATTTGCAAGGGCTCCAAATTCTTAACTCGTGGTTGTAGTAGAAAAAATGAGCATGAAAAAGTAAGTTTTAAAATTTTATAACATTAAGCATGGATTGTGCCATATATGGCACATGCCATATAAGCTTGGGTGTGCCAAAACCTTTTGGGGGACCAAAAAAATGTTTGACATATTTTTGGTCCACCATTTTGATGCACTTACCCCTCTAATAAGTTATAGTATATTTTTAAATTTATTTTAGGTTAGTTTGAATAAATTATTGTGAAGATTATTTTAGTGACACCATGATACTGGTAATAATTAAGAAGGGAGAGATAGATAAAATATGTTCAAAGAGCTTTAATCTACCTCAACAACCTATTCAAACAGCTTACGAGGAATGCTAATTCTATCTTCTAATAATAGTGTAACAACCACTTTTAAATCTAAAAATATTAATTTTGTTAGAAATTATTTAACCAAAGTGAAAGCTAGCATCTAATAAATTATAGTAAATTTTTAAAATTAATTTTAATTTAACTTGGATAAATTAGTGTCAAGTTAGCAGTACTGATTAAGAAAGAAGAGAATGATGAAGTACTAAATGGACACTTCAAAATGGACGTGGCTAAGCTCCATCAAAAATGCACTTTTGACCAAATTTCAAAAAATCGAAAATATAACAGATTTTGGCAAAAATTTTAGCATCTGTTCTTAATGATCTGCACATTTTGTATTCGAAAACCACAAAAAATCTACAAAAAAATCACTATTTTTTTGCAAATCTGAAAAAAAAAAAGTTTGACTTTTTTTTTATTTTGATACATTTTAAATAGAACTTAACCGCCACCCTTCAAAACAAGAGCAAATGACAACCTATTAAAGCAGGTTGCTAGGAATGCAAATGCCATCTTGTATTGATAGTGCATCAAACAAACACCCTAATAGCTTGCTTAGTTAAGGGTAAGGCAGAGGGAATGACACTCTCTAAAGAGTTGAATTGGCTCCTAGAGATGTATATTCCTCACCAAGAACCACGAAACATTGCATACTCTTCAATTCACCTAACAAATCTAGGAACTGTGCCACGAACTCCTTCAAAATCTGCATAGAAATGAAGCCATTAGAAGAGTTTCTAAATCCGCAAGAACATAAATGAGGTCTTCTCTATAAACCCCGCTCACATAGAAATTTCTAGCATCTCATTAAGAGTAAATCTCTGACAACTGATATGAATTCATCAAATATAAATCTCAGAGAAACTAAATTCATGAAACGTTGATTTTTCAAAATATGGCAGTTCTCCATTTCATGTCCTTCTAGTTGATCTTTCTCACTATATTTAATCAATATATCAGTATGACATCATTAAATGTAAGGGGAGGTAGGGAAAACTCAATTAATAAACTAATATGACACTAACTTACGCTTATCTCCTCGCTGAAGGTTTGGCAGAAGAAAATTCTTAAACAAATCTTCGCCCAAGTCATCCAAATCAACTGCTACATTCTCATGCTCATTTCTTTGCTTTGACAAAACTTGTGAGACTGTACTAGTTCAGGGGACTTATCAAATGATGGCCTAAGTAAAAAGAAGATAATGAAGAAGAAGTTGAAGTAGCAAAATAAGAAGGCTACAAAGTAGATGTAGAGGTTGCCTCGAGATTGGAGAAGCTATTTATTCAATTCTATATGATTACATGCAATATAGGTTCTCTTATTCATGTTGGACGTATTTAATTATACTACAAACAAGGTGTACATGTCTTACTTCTTTTTATATTTGAACTTATGACCTCTCTTTTTATTCGTGTGAGAATTTACTTGGTGTACTTCATTTGAGAGAGAAATTCCTTTCTAGGAGTTTGCTACACTTCAATTCCAAGAAAGTAATGAAGTTATGTAAGATCAAACATATCAAAATTGATCTCTATGTCTTCCTTCACATCTTGTATAAATGATAGATTATTCCTAGTAATGAGAAAAATTTCAACATCTTAATGTCTACATTTGGATTAGCATCAGATTTTTTAACACTATAAACAATACCTTGTCAAAAATTGTAATGTATAAATTTGGATTAAAATTATATTTTTGAAACTTCTTAGAAAAAAAAACTTATCAGTTTTTGAATACCAAGCTTGTTGGGCTTGTTTCACACTATATAGTTCATTTTCTAAGCAACACACCATGTGTTTCTTCCCTTTCCAACAAATATAGGAAATTGTGTGACATATACCTCCTCTATCAATTTTCCATTTAGAAAAGGATTGTTGACATGTTCATTTGGTGAATTTCCCAACTATTATGGGAAGAAAGCACTATCAACATTCTAATTGTGATCACATTTACAACTGGAGAAAGAGTTTCATCATAATAAAAACCTTCATCTTGTTTGTAGCCTTTGACTACCAATCTCGCTTTTCTCTTATCAATTGAACAATCATATTTAAACTTGATTTTGAACATCCATTTATAGTCAATGCCTTTCTCTCCAATAGGTAAAGGATTTACAACTTTCATATTTGACTTAGATAAGTTAAATTTATCTATTGAATCCTAACACATTCTTTCTTTTTTCCTAATTTGATGCCATAATTGATTCTTGTTCAAAGCAATACTTGAAACTAAGGCTCGGAGGAGTTTGTCCCCAAACAAAACATGCCTCCTTTCATATATCCATCACATATAGTTAATTTTCCCCACTTTAAGTGCCTTATAAATTTCTTTGTCAAAAATAATTTTCATACTTTTGGTAATGATTTGACTAACTAAAAAAAGATTTTTCTTTAATCCTAGACAAATGAAAACATTATCAATACTTATATTAACTTGGGTTGGAACATCTAGAGGAGTCTTGCCAACTTCTTCAACATGTAGTTGTCGTTTGATTTGTTTACTACATTTGTCAAGTTGTCAATATCACAAGTCATGTGGCTAGTAACAGCTAAGTTGACAATCCAACATCATCATTTTGAATATATTTAGAGTATTTGTTATAAATAGTATATGGCCTCAATCATCTTCAATATATCCATCAACAATAATTTTGTGTTGCTTAATTGTATTCATATATTTCTTCTATTTAAAGCAATCTAGTTCAAGATATCCATGAGAATTGCAATAATAGCAAACCCCTCCTTTCCTTTTTTTAATCATAATCCAAAATAGAATGTATTTGTTGTTGTGGCTTCTTAACCTTAAACTTAGAAGCAAAGACATATATTAATTCAACTTCATTATATTTATGAAACATTTCCTCATGTTTCATTTAATAGACCCTAAAGATCTTTGAATTTTAGGATTTCCAGTTTTCCACTCAATGTAACAGTATTGTTGAAATTCTCAAATGATTTAGACAAACTATTAAGATATATAAAGATGAGATATTCATTAATTATAGCATCGTTGCATTAATTAGAGGATTCAAAATATTCAAAATACCCTTATTTTTTTATAGATGCTTATTAAACCATCCATTTTCAGATTATATAATTGAATTTGAAGCGTGTGTATACTTAAATCTGTCTCGTGCTCAAAGATTGCAATAATTATAGTCAAAGCTTTGTTTGTTGTAGTTGCATTTTGACTGACAAGTTTATCAAAGCCATTGATTTATTTTTTCTTTTCTTTTCAAAATCATATTGTAAACAAACATCTATGAGATATCTTGTTTTAGTTCCATTAATAAAATGGTGAGGCCTCTGAAAAGAAAAAGAAAATTCATTCGATGATGCCATTTCTTGTACCAGTCAATTTAATTGAAATTACGTTTAATAAATTATTTGCCATCGGCAATGATCTCTATGACCAAAATAACTTTTTTTCTTTACGGTCAATGATGCGTTTAAATTCATCAATGATCTGGACAACCAATGCTGCAACTTTTTTCTTTAAAAAACAGTAATGACCTCTGCAATCCAGGTTTTTTATTTTTTTATGGTGATATTGATCATCTGAATTTATTGAATTGTAATACTAATCATTTCAATCAGTAAATTGTAAATATTGTATAGACCTGTATCTAGGCACTTGATAGGACTAGCCTTTCTAGTTGGATAATGACTTAAAGTATAGTTAATGTTATCAGATTTTCACAATCCATTATAATATCATTTAGTTGCTTCTGGATTTGATTGTGTAGTCTTTTTAGCATCAATATTTAGGATCATACTCTGTGATTTATCATCAGGATATTTAAAGAATGATAGAATATGTAAGATTGCGAGTTCATGGAGTGTGATCTGAAACATTGATACTAAAAAAGATTACACAATCATATATAAAAGCAACTAAAATCAAACTCTTGTTTGCTATTATCTATAGTCAAGTATAAAAAATATAGATAGTCAGACTTAAACAACACATTCTAAACTTTGACTTATTTTAATAATTTATCTAAAATCACACAAAAAAAAATAAAATATACTAACAAGTTATTATAACTTTTAATAAAATACCTAAACAAATAAAATTTAAGAATATACTGTTTTAAACCTGACTCACACCTAACCACTAAATGTAAAATTAATTACAAACTACCCCATTTTCCAACAGGTAATGACAACTTAATTGGATGGCCCTGTCATCTCTGATTTAAATTCTCTGAATGGCAGCAGTAGCAATGAGCAGTATACTTTCACAGGAATGAGGCAACATCAGAAAATTCATTTCAAAGTTGTAAACGATGAAATGGATAATTGACCCCTTTTCTCTGTCTTCTCCATCAATGAACACCAGAAGTGCTGCGTCTCTCTGGAACTGTTTATCAGCATTATCATTTTAGGTCTAAATTAATAAAAAAATGTTAGGGCATACCTTATTTGAGAAGAAAATTCGATGTCTTGTATGTACTAACAGTATAAACCAAGAGTTGCATAAAAAATGAACATTGTCCTTACTCTTTATAAAGACTAAAATTTGTCACTAATTAAAATAGAAGTTAATAAGTCTTCAATGGAATGGTGAACTTAAAAGATTATAAGTCTTTGATATGATGGTTAAGTTGAAAGATTTTTAATGAGTTTATTAGGGAAAAAATTCAATACTTAAACACATTTCAATGGTTGTGATAAGAGTTGTTGATTTAATATTTATATTTGTTAATTTAATGTCTATTTTTTTCCAAGAACATTGCACCAATAGTTGTGACTTTAAAGTTGTTATTGCTATGATAACTAGTCATAATTGAATGAAATGTATCCTCAGTTGCAAAAAGGCGGCCGCTAGGCCTCATCCAAAATGCACCAAAACAAAAAAAAAGTCAAAACTTTTTTTTTTCAGATTTGCAAAAACACTGATTTTTTTTACAAATTTTTTGTGGTTTTCGATCACAAAATGTGCAGATCATGAAGAACAGATGCTGAAAATTTCGCAAAAATCTGTTGTGTTTTCCATTTTTCGAAATTTGGTCAAAGGTGCATTTTAGATGGAGCTTAGCCGTCCGTTGCAAAAAACAACCAATCATGTGATGTCACATCAGTTGTACAAGTATCGGTCCCTTTTGCATAATCGTTGGTCTCACTTTTTTGAGGTTGTTTTGGACACCTTGATAAAAAGCATGCTGATGTGGCATCATATGTGATGATGTGGCCTTGAAACCTTAGTTATAATCAAAGGACTTGCCAAGCAAGCTACTGTAAAAATTTGGGAGTGATTTAGAATTTCCATGTAGAATTTTCAGAATTGCAAAGTTAAGGTGCTCAACTACTGCATCCTCTTCATTGAAATACCGACACCATAAGAAATGAAGCCGGAATTGTGTTTGGACAAATCTGATGAAATACATATCTCTCAGTTTTCGACTCTTAACGAAAGAAGTTCAACTTAAGACTCACATATATTCCATATGAAAATCATCTAAAATAAATAGATAAATAAATTAGAAGATGAGGCAGAGGAGAAGAATTGGGTCTAACTTGGATCCATAGGAGTGGTGCTGATAAGCTGGAAAGAGTCACTTTTTTTGAGTAGCTCCATGAAGTTGTCCATCAAAACTGCGTGGAAATTATCTAATACATTTTCCTTTTGGAGGACAACAAAGCCTTTGGTTGTCTCCTCTTTTAGTGGTTCAGGAAATCCAAACAGTTTTCTGAGCATGCTTATTAATGGGCTGAAGCAGCGATTGACTGCCATTGTTGGAACCTGCAGATTCGATACGCTAACTGTGGCTTCTAAACCAACTTAAAACTGTATCAAAATAAATTTCAAGCAAATGTCTTTATCTCACTTTTTCCACTAAAGTCTTAAATTTTCCACAATGTCTTTATCACATTTTTTCCACAAAAAGTCTGTGATGTTATCTGGATGTAAGCGGAATACAACTATTGGAGATTATTTTGCTTTTCTACCTGACCATTAATGTCTAAGAATATGTCAGAATTTGTCGGAATTTGTCAAAAAAACGAAATTCCTATCCGTGACTTTTGATTTGTCAGGGATGTCTGATTTCTATGTTGTTATCAAATAATCACCAAAGGCAATTATGCGCCCTTCATCAAACGTGAAAGATGCGTAGACTACCACTAATGAGAAAGTTGACCTAAAGAGTGGTGAAATGACTATGAGAAAGGAATTCAGTCTCAGTTAACCAAGAATATGGCATTTATTTTTACATTAATCAACTTATTAAGTAAAATCTATAAATCATAATGATTATATATAACATGGTTAAGAATAGATCATTAATATCACATTGACAGTATAGTTAGTAATCTATATGAAGAGCGGGTAGAAAGCTTACCTACAATATAGGGAGGAAAAGGAAAGTCTAAAAGGTGATTTTTTTTGCCGATAAACAACTGTCCAAGCAATATAATCACTAGGGTCCCCACCACAGGGGGAGGTGGTGGAGACCTCATTGCGAGACTGTCACTATAAAGAGCAGAGTGTTGGCAATTCTATACATCATCAGCCACAGGTTGGAGTAGATCAAGAGTAATAGTTGAAGGAGGGTCCACACGGCCAGAGGGTGTTGCACTAGCATCAAGAGGTGGAGTTGAGCTCACGGGATCTGAGGAGGCCAAATTAGCAACAAATAGCATCCTCGTCATCATCATTAGCTTGTGATGAGTCATCAAAGGAAGAATCAATTGAAGGCCATGACAGTCAAATGATTATCATTAGTGTCCTCCCACCAAGGGACAACACTTTTACAACACGAGAGAGAACAATTTGTAGTCAAATGACCAGTTTTATCAAAAGGAGAGGCCCTCATAGTCCAATGATTGATCTCATGACGTATCTCCAACCATGAGAACCACATCCCCCAAAAGGGGTGTGGAAATGTCCATATCAACTATAATACGAGCCAAGGTGGAGGGGACCATAGTGCATGTGGCATCATCCACCTTTAAGAAACTACTAATAGAGTTGCCAATGGCATTTGTTATTTAATTGTTTGCCTATAAAATTAAATGAGAAATATAATGTGCATGTTATTCTTTGTTGTAATGACATTTTGTATTGTGGGTAAAGATTATTCCAATTTCTTTTTTGTGTTTATGTTAGCATAAAAATTTGATAAAACTTTCTTATTAATATATTTGGTTGAGAATGAAGAGAGTATGTCCATCAATAATTATTCTTACAGTTCACTTTATTTGAGATGTTATTTTATCTATTACAATAGTTTAAAATGATTTCACAAGTGGAAGTACTTTTCTAAGAATTTCATAAATAATGGATTTGTCTTGCATGCCCTTTCTAAACTCACTTGGACCCCTCTCTTCCAACTCTTCATAAACTCAAATTGTGATAGTGTAAGTTTGGGGAGATCTATGAAGTGGTGAGGACATTCTTCACTGTCAAATTCTAAAATGTTTGAGTTTTTTTAATTAGTGAAAGATATCAATGAAGTTCTTGACACTTGACCTTTCTAAAATACTTAAAGTATCTAGTGATCTCAAAATCACTCTTACTCTGATGGAGAGGAGTTAAAATTCTCCTTTAAAAACTAGTTAAGAAGAGAATTAAGTAAAGAATCATCACATTGTCTAATAAAAAAACTAAAACATCTAGAATTAAATAAGTGTCATTACAGGAAAATCAAATTACTTTGAACTTATCAAATTTGCATATATTGACAAGGAGTTGATTGAGAAATAGACTCGCTGATTAGATAAATATTTGAAAGTGATTTACATTATACTTTCCGTAAGTCAAGTAAATTTTTTGAGAGGAGAGAAACACCAAGATAACTTTTTTTCCAAAATTTTAGCTTCAAGTCTACATTAACTAACATAAATAATAATGTGATCACTATCTTATTACAAGTACTTTTCAAAACCTTCCTTTAACTAAACCTACAGTCAAGGAAATTTTGTGTTACTAATAAGATAGACAAATATTAGTCAATATGAAATTTTGTTACATTCCCAAAAAAGGAACATAGTCTAATTAGGAGCTCTTGACATTTGAGTTAGCTTAGATTGCCTCTCGTTTCTTAATGGTAATTTCTCACTTGTCCATAATTATGTCACAAAAGAATTAAATAGAATATTTAGAAAGCTTTTTAAAATATTGATTATTATCTTATGATATTTTGACTTCAACATAGAGATAGATAATAGATTTCAAATTGTAAAAAGAATTTTAAATAAATGTAGCTAAGAATTCTATACACAAATAAAAATGAACCGAATTTTTTTTTTTAAAGAAATCAGAACTTCATAAGAAAGTACACACTATATAATGTGCATATTCCTTACAATAACTGTTTTTTACTTCTTCTAAAGATGGACATAACCCAATAGCAACATATAAAGCAATTCCCTATTTGAAATAGGGGAGCTTCTCTTTTATCATTCAAGGTAGAATCCAAATAAATGAAGAATTCCTCAAAACACAACTTTCTTCCCATCTTTACTTTGTGCAGGTTTGCAATCATGGTATGCAATGAGATACACATTTCTTTGAAGCGATTTTGTCAAAGCATTGAAAGGATTTGCTTAGATTCCACATTTGTGTGTGTCAACTAGTGCTTCCACATGAAGCTCACATGTCTGCCAATCTTTATATTGATTTTTAAGTTATTTATAACAACCAACTTTCTCGTGGAATGTTAAACCCACAACTAAAATTATGTTGAATCAAAGGTAGATAATCATTAAGAATGAAAAACTCAATACCTCATTTGCCATCTTCAAAGCAACATCTCCCAAAAAGAAGGGAAGCGCATTATTCTAACATCAAAATGGGATAATATTTTCCGTAGTTCTACTTTACCAAATTTGGACAAGAAGCGATTCTTTTCCCTCATCCACGGTTTTGTCCTTTACACCAGTTTCAATGGTCGCCTACTTTAATTCTAGCTTTAATTTTAAAAAATGAATGACTGGAAAGATTGTGGTTCATGTCATTGAATGTTTCATCTAATAAAATATATATATATATTTTTGTTGAAGCAATCAATAGGAACTTCTTTTTATTTTCCACACTGCTTTTATTATGTGTACTTGTTAGGAGAGAGGGATTACTAATTGTGAGGGCTAACTCCATCAATATGTAGTCGTTGCATGAAATATCGTAAGATTTTATGATATCTTGAGAGCATCGGAACAAGGTAGAAAAGCAAAGTGACATCAAATATGAAGACAAACTTATCCTTATTATCCTTATTATTATTATTATTATTGAAAAGAACTGCTAACAAGCATGAGAGCCAACTTCATATTTTGTGTCAATTTCTAGCATATTTTCCATAGTTTGAGGTGTTTGGTGCTATGAATAGCTCAAGCTTTCATGCAAGATGTTACTTGCGTGGCTTTCTTTGGGAACTTCTTTTGTTCAAGCATTGTAGTCTATATGTTTAGTTTTGGTCTTTTATCATAGTTATTTTAACAAGTTTAATGTTGGTAAGATTTATTTTACAAATTTTGAAGTTTTGATATTAAACTTTTAGTAATATTTATATTTTTTTCAAATAAATTTGTATGAGTCAAAGAGAAATTCAAATCTTACAAATAGTCTCTTACTAGTAACATGGATGTGCCTTGGCAATGTTAAGTGAACCAAAATTTTAAAAAAAATTATTTTAAATGTAATAGTTCAATTGACAATTTTATTAGCATTATAATAATAGAATCTAAAAGACTTTCAAATTTGAAATGTAAGAAATTACTTTATAGAAACTTTTGTCCTTAAAAAGCCATCACTATTCTCTACAAATGCAAATACTTTTGGATTGTTAAGATAGGGAATCTTAAAGTTTGATTGTATAAAGAGTTGGAGAAATGAGAAAGGCATAATGCTTGGAAAAGGCACTTCTAAGAGTTCAAAGATAAGTGTACAAGATATTTGAGGATAGGACATCTAACCTAGGGTTGGAGTGAGAAGACTATTTATAAATGCTTGCAAAATAGTATTTTATATGAAAGTTCAAGAGAACATCCATACACTTTAAAACCAAAACATTAAATTAATAAAATTTCATCATTTCCATTTTTTAATTCTTCTTGAAACTTTCAATTCTAACCCCCAAGGTTTGAAAGCTTGTTCACACATGTCAATGACAAAGATTTACAATGCAATAGTTTATCCTCTAACCACATGAGGATTGAGTCAAAATTTCAATCCTTTTTATAATGGATAGCCTTTTAAGTACTTTAACGCACTTTGAAGGCCACATTTCAAGGACTGAATCATTGAGTATTCAAACAAAGCTACATACTTATCAAGATCAGGTATTGATAGATTTGAAATTTAATTTTTTCTTCAATTTTAATTTTGAAGCTAATTTTACTTATGTCTTTCTTATTTTTAATATGTTTTTTATTATGTAAAATAGGTTTTGATGGGGCCCTGGAACCCTTACAGAACTAAAAGCATAACATAGATATAGCATTTAAAGTAGCAACAACAAAAAAGCCACAGGCTAAAACAACAACCCCCCGCCAGAAAGCAAGATAAAACTAGAAAAAACAACCAGGGAAGCAAAACAAAAAACCAGGTAAGGCCCAAAGCTAGGAGAACAACTCAGGCAATTTCTTTGAGAATCTCCGCAACACGAATCTCCAGTTCTAACACCCTGCCAGCCGCCTCCTTAAGGTCTGGGAGATCTTTATCAGGTTCCCGAGTGTCCTTTTTCATAGTGCTAGATCTGGTTCTCTTCCTTGATCCTTCTTCAGGAGACTTATCTTTGCCACTGTTTGGACACTGGTCATCCTCCTTGCTGCCCCTGTGTTCCTCAATTTTGTTAATCAACACCTTTATATTGTCGTTAGAAGCTTTAAGAATATTGTAGCTTTGCTCTGCAATTTTCTACAAGGTGCCCTCCATGCTCTAAACTCTCCTCTTCACTTCCTCCACTCTATTTTCCATATCCTTCTCCTCCTCATTATTCCTGTTCTTATTGCTGCAATTCTCCCTCTCCAATTTGCCCACCCTGTGTTTAAGCTCCTGGATTTCATGATAGGTCCATTTAGTGGTTCTATAGCTGTCAATAACACTGTTCTTAGCATTATTAAGCACATCCATATGAGGGTTCTCCTTCGTGATGTCGCTCAAAATGACCAGGGCAGGATCAAAGATTCAGAAAGAGGAGTAAATGTATGATTCAGACGAAAAGTAGTGGATGCAAAAGTGGCATTGTTGGATGCAACAACAACTTGATCAACAAATGCATTTTCTTTCATATTTATCTTGACATAGTTGTTAGGTTTTTAAAACTTGTTGGGATTAGGAGCAGCATCACTCTTATCAACTGGAACATGAGCCATTGGAGTGTTGGTCTCAAATTGACTCACTTGTAATTGATAATGATGAAGCGATGGACAAAGTTGTTGAAAAGAGGTAAATTCAGTAAGCAGAATCTTATCTCTAATATCCTTTTGCAAATTTGAATTAAACATACGTTGAATATCAATATCAGGAACAAGATAAGAAATTTGAGCATACAAATGCTTAAATCTACTAATAAATTCAGTCAATTTTTCTTTAGTATTTTTTTTTATAATGCATCAAATCAATTAAGGACACTTGCGAACCAATGTTATTTTGGAATTGTTGAATAAAGGCATTAGCAAGTTTTGAAAAAGAATCA
The DNA here is from genome assembly GCA_027943335.1 of Chamaecyparis obtusa. Classification (NCBI taxonomy): domain Eukaryota; kingdom Viridiplantae; phylum Streptophyta; class Pinopsida; order Cupressales; family Cupressaceae; genus Chamaecyparis; species Chamaecyparis obtusa. The sequence goes on along the minus strand of BSBK01000711.1, from coordinate 3,208,810 downwards.
ATAGAATAAGGAGGCAAGGAACAATACCATTGCAAGGCCTTATCACGAAAATTTCTAGCAAACAACTTGGCTAAAATCCTATGGTCATGAGCATAGTCACTACAAAGGATTTGAAATTTTTCGACATGAGTAACAGGGTCTCTCTTACCATTGCAATTCTCAAGACGAGGCATATCGGCTTGCTGAGGAACAAGAGAACGAATAAAGTCTAGGGATAAAGGACTGCCATGTCACATGTAGGAATACTAAAATTGGATTGAGTTAAAGATGCAAGTTGTTATTGTAAAGAGGACACAGTTTGAGCCAAACTAATGATTTTGGAATCATTAGATGAAATAGGAGGCATAGAAACATTAGAAACACTAGGAAAAGTGTAGGAAATGACGGGAATGGAAGACACAACTGGGGGAACACTTGGAACCATAGTTGGAAGGGGATTGGAATTAGTAAAAGGAACATTATGATAAGAAGGTTTTAAAGTAGGTAGAGACATGGGTGGAACACTCATAGGAAGAGAGGGAACTCATATATTCACTAAAGGAGGAGTATAAGTAGGAATGCTAGGTAAAGGAATGGAAGAAGGTTCCACACTAGTGACAGGAGGAGTGAATCCTAATTCTTGAGCTTCTTGAGCTATAGATTTGATATTTAAATACACAAGATGAGTAATATTACGCAAGAGATTAACACCTTGATCACTATCATGAAGGACTTTCTTAAGAGCGTCTATAACTTGAATAAAATCTTGATTATGGTTTTCTTAAATAAGATAATTTCCCATTTTATCAAGTTTAGTTGAAAGTTTTTGGACTTGTTTAGGAGGAACTCTTAAAGCATCATCCTCATCATGATATGAGTGAGAAGAGTTATGCTCCATAGTAGGATTGGAATCATGAGTAATCAAATTGTCATCCGGGATCCTAAGGAGAGGAGAGGAAGACTCAGGATTAAAAAAACCCATAAGTCTACAACTTCTTCTAACTAGAATATTATAAGTAGGACTAGAGGTAGTAAAGCTCATATACCAATGCAATACAAATGAACTAAACTAGGAAAACACAAAGCATCAACAAATAAATGTTTTTTTTATTTTTTCTTTAAATGAAATGTAAATGCTAGCACATGCAAGATCCAACACCATAAAAGAAAGAGTTGTCTATCATGGGTTCACCAAAATGTAGAATATAAAAAGGGGGAAGGATGTGTTCACCAAAAGGTAAGATGATATCCTTTACATATAGAAGAATAGGGGAAGGTAATATCTTCTTAACCCCAAATTCCCACAAGAAAGATGCAAATAGATTAACCACAAGAAAATGGTCAATACATAAATGAATCAATTGATGAAGAATATGAAGAAAGAGGAAAATCTTACATTCCATTATGGAAGGGAGTATTGAAATATTAATTGAATTGAAGACAAATACTAACTTCAAAGTATAGCAGATCTGAAAAATGTTGTTTTCTGGTGTCGGTACTGAGTTTCTGGAAATTCTGTGATTGGATCTGAAACAGAAACATAGAGACAAAGAAAACTCAGAAATATTTTCTTTTTCTAAGAAAGGTCGACCTTGACCCCTTTATGTCGACCTTGACCTTCGCTGCTTTGACAAAAATTCTGTTTGCGGATCTCAAAATTTTTTTGAAAAAGGTGTCCAGATCTACACTATAATTCGTTGTTCCATACCTATTCCTACAAGAAAAATAGTTTTGTTTGTTGAGGGGAGGGGTTTGCCTTGGTCAAACCCCAATTTAGGAATTAACCTTGAAATTGAATTGAAAGTGTAGTAATAAACAAAGTAAATGAAATAATTCACCTTGCCTATGTTGAAACCCTTGTGGAGGATTCGAATCCTTGAATCCACAAGTATGGATGCTCCAAATGAATGTAAAATTAGAAGTAGGATGTCTCAAATCAATTGTCTTTAGATATTCAACACTAATCTTGAATGGATCTTGGAATAGGAAGAAGCTTGAATGGATGTGGATGGAGAAATCTTCAACAAGAGGGCTCCATAGAGATTGAATCCTTCAATGGCTACCAATGGAGCTCCTTGATGAATTGAATGTAGAATGGTTGAAGATGAATGAATGCTTGAATTCTTTCCTTCTTCTTGCTTGCTTCTTGATTGCTTGATTTCTCTTTTTTGAGAGATTATGATTTTTGATGGATGCTTGATACTTGATGTGTGTTGGAAAACTTGATACTTGATGGAGAAAATGAGAGGAGAATGCTTCCTTTTATACTAGTCTAGGACACAAACTTCTAGAGAGGCCTACATAGGAGAATTAAATTCATATTTAAGCCTTTACCCTTAGAAGTGGACCTAAATTAAATATAATTTAAGAGTTTACCATTTCGAAGCCCGAAACAGGCGACCCGGAAGCAGGAAATAAATCTTTCTGAAACCCGACATCCGGAAACTCTAGGATTTTAAAATTTGGACCCTAGGTCAAGGTCGAGGTCGACCTTGACCTAATTGATGATTTGACAGTTTTCTCTCAGGATAGGTGTGACCACTCCACTCACCTCACCAAGATCTGTGAGAGATGTCACCAGTTTGGCATTTCCCTTAACCCCAAGAAATGCATATTCAAGGTTACAGAAAGAATTTTTTGTGATATATCATCTCTGGAAAGGGTATAGACATTGACTGTGAGATATTAGAGGCACTATTGCAATTACAGATGCCAAGTAGCAAGAAAGAAATGTGATCTTTCTTTGGAAACATCAACTTTGATCGACACTTTTGTAGCATTGGAAAATGGAAGCACTTCCATTTAGGACTGGTTTAGCCCTCTGAGTAAGTGGTTTGGGGTCATGTCAAATGCCTTGAATGGGTCTTTGACTTGGATCTGGCTTTTTCCCTTGTTCTGCCCCATTTTCCACTTCTTTTCTGCATAATTTTGGAATCCTGAATTAAAATTATGAGATTCTTGACCTCAGGGTCAAGGTCTACCTTGACCCATCAATATTTAGGATCACACTCTGTGCTTTATCATCTAGATATTTAGAGAATGCTAGGATATGTAAGATTGCGTGTTCATGGAGTGTGGTTTGAAACATCGATACTGAAAAGGTTACATAGTCACATATAAAAGCAACTACAATCAAAGTCTCATTTGCTATTATCTCTAGTCAAGTATAAAGAATATGGATAATCAGACTTAAACAACACATTTTATGCTTTGACTTATTTGTTTTGATTTATTTTTAATAGTTTATCTGAAATCGCACTAATAAATAAAATATAGCTATTATAATTTTTAATAAAATACTTAAACAAATAAAAATTTAGAATATATTGTTTTAAACCTGACTCGCACCTAACCACTAAATCTAAAATTAATTAAGTACCCCACTTTCCAACAGGTCATGACAACCTAATTTGATGGCCCTGTCATCTCTGATTTAATTTCTCTGCGTGGTAGCAATAGCAATGAGCAGGGCCAATCTACAGTATACTTTCACAGGAATGAGGCAACATCAGAAAATTCATTTCAAAGTTGTAAAAGATGGAATGGATATCAAAGCTTAAGCAGCAATTGAATAAATAAGCAGATAATTGACCTTTTTTCTGTCTTCTCCGTCAATGAACACCAGAAGTGTTGCGTCTCCCTGGAACTGTCTATCAGCATTATCATTTTAGTACTAAATTAATAAACACAAATGTTAGGGCATACCTTATTTGAGAAGAAAATTTGATGTCTTGTCCTTAATAAAGACTTAAATTTGTCACCAATTAAAATAGAAGAAGTTAATAAGTCTTTGACGGGGGTGGTGAAGTTAAAAAGATTACAAGTCTATAGGTAGTGGTAGGTAATGGTGAAGTTTGAAAGATTTTTAATAGATTTATTAGGGATCAAGGATCAAGTGAGGAAAGAATTCAATACTTAAACACATTTCAATGATTGTGATAGGAGTTGTTGATTTAATATCTATATTTGTTAATTTAATGTCTATTTTTTTTTAGAACATTGCACCAATAGTTTGACTTTAAAGTTGTTAGTGCTATGATAACTAGTCATAATTGAATGAAATGTATCATTAGTTGCAAAAAAAAACAACCAATCATGTGATGCTACATTAGTTGTACAAGTATGGGTGTCCCTTTTGCACAATTGTTGTCCTCACTTTTGGGGGGCTGTTTTTGTACACCTTGGCAAAAAGCATGCTGATGTGGCATCATATGTGATGATGTGGCCTTGAAACCTTAGTTATAATCAAGGGACTTGCCAGGTAAGCTACTTTAAAAATTTGGGAGTGATTTGAAATTTTCATGTAAGATTTTCAGAAGTGCAAAATTAAGGTGCTCAACTAGAGCGTCCTCTCCCCTGATGTTGAGTTCGAGATTCCGACACCACAAGATATGAAGCCCGAATCGTGCTTGAATATATCTGGTAAAATAGATACCCCTCAATTCTCGACTCTCAGCAAAAGAAATTCACCTTAAGACTCATATTCCATATGAAAATCATCTAAAATAAATAGATAAATAAATTAGAAGATGAGGCAGAGGAGAAGAATTGGGTCTAACTTGGATCCATAGAAGTGGTGATAAGCTGGAAGGAGTTTCTTTTTCCGAGCAGCTCCTTGAATTTTTCCATCAAAACTGCGTGGAAATTGTTCAAATCTAAGACATTTTCCTTTTGGAGGACAACAAAGCCTTTGGTTGTCTCCTCTTTTAGTGGTTCAGGAAATCCAAACAGTTTTCTGAGCATGATTATTAATGGGCTAAAGCAGCGATTGACTGCCATTGTTGGAACCTGCAGATTCGATACGCTAACTGTGGCTTCTAAACCAACTTAAAACTGTATCAAAATAATTTTTGCAAATGTCTTTACCTCACTATTTTTACTAAAGTCTTAAATTTTGCAAATGTCTTTACCTCACTATTTTTACTAAAGTCTTAAATTTTGCAAATGTCTTTATCACATTTTTTCCACAAAAAGTCTGATATGTTATCGGACGTAATCGGAATACAATTATTGGAGATTATTTTGCTTTTCTACCTGACCACTAATGTCTAAGAATATGTCAGAATTTGTCAAAAAAGGAAATTCCTATCCGCGACTTTTGATTTGTCAGGGATGTCTGATTCCTATGTTGTTATCAAATAATCACCAAAGGCAATTATGCGCCCTTCATCAAACGTGGAAGATGCGTAGACTACCACTAATGAGAAAGTTGATCTAAAGAGTGTTGAAATGACTCTGAGAAAGGAATTCAGTCTCAGTTAATCAAGAATATGGCATCTGTTACATGGTCAAGAATAGATCATTAATATCACATTGATAGTATAGTTAGTAACCTACATTAAGAGCGGGTAGAAAGCTTACCTATAATATAGGGAGGAAAAGGAGAGTCTGAAAGGTGTTTTTTTTTTGTCTATAAACAATCATCCAAGCGATACTATCACTAGGGTCCCCACCACAAGGGGGAGGTGGTGGAGACCTCATTGTGAGACTTTCAGCACAAAGAGCAGAGTGTTGGCAATTATATACATCATCAAGCACACATTGGAGTAGATCAAGAGTAATAGTTGAAGGAGGGTTTACGTGGCCGGAGGGTGTTGCACTAGCATCAAGAGGTAGAGTCAAGCTCATGGGGTTTGAGGAGGCCAAATTTGCAACAAATAGCATCATTAGCATGTGAAGAGTCATCAGAAGAAGAATCGATTGAAGGCCATGATAGTCAAATGATTATCGTTAGTGTCCTCCCACCAAGTGGCAACATCTTTACGACATGAGAGAGAACAATTTGTAGTCAAATGACCAGTAGAGAAGCTTCACCAACATCAAAAGGGGAGACCCTCATAGTCCAATGATTGAGCCCATGACCTATCTCTAACCATGAGAACCACATCCCCCAAAAGGGGTGTGGAAATGTCAATGCCAACCAAAATACGAGCGAAGGTGGAGAAGCCCATAGTGCATGTGGCCTCATCCACCTTTAAGAAATTGGCAATAGAGTTGCCAATGGCATTTGTTATTTAATTGTTTGCTTATAAAATTAAATGAGAAATATAATGTGTATGTTATTCTTTGTTGTAATGATATTTTGTATTGTGGGTAAAGATTATTCCAAAAAAAAAAAATTATGTTAGCATAAAAATTTGATAAATCTTTCTTATTAATATATTTGGTTAAGAATGAAGAGAGTATGCCTATCAATAATTATTCTTATAGTTCACATTATTTGAGATGTTATTTTATCTATTACAACAATTTAGAATGATTTCACAAGTGGGAGTACTTTTCCAAGAATTTCATAAATAATGGATTTGTCTTGCATGCCCCCTATTTTTATAGTCCTTTCTAAACTCACTTGGACCCCTCTCTTCCAACTCTTCATAAACTCAAATTGTGATAGTGTAAGTTTGGGGAGATCTATGAAGTGGTGAGGATATTCTTCATTGTCAAATTCTAAAATGTTTGAGTTTTTTTAATTAGTGAAAAGTATCAATAGAGTTCTTGACACTTGACCTTTCTAAAATACTTAAAGTATCTAGTGATCTCAAAATCACTATTACTGTGATGGAGAGGAGTTAAAATTATTCTTTAAAAACTATTTAAGAAGAGAATTAAGTAAGGAATCATCATATTGTCTAATAAAAAAAGTAAAACATCTAGGATTTAATAAGTGTCATTGCAGAAGAATCAAATTACTTTGAAATTATCAAATTTGCATATATTGATAAGGAATTGATTGAGAAATAGACTCTCTGATTAGATAAATATTTGAAAATGATTTACATTATACTTTCTCTAAATCAAGTAAATTTTTTGAGAGGAGAGAAACATCAAGATAGCTTTAAAATAAAAAAATTTACCTTCAAGTCTACAATACCTAACATAAATAATAATGTGATAGATATCTTATTACAAGTACTTTTCAAAACCTTCCTTTAACTAAGCCAACAGTCAAGGAAACTGTGTGTTGCTGATAAGATAGACATATATTAGTCAATATGAAATTTTGTTACATTCCCAAAAAAGGATCATAGTCCAATTGGGAGCTCTTGACATTTGAATTAGCTTAGATTGCCTCTCATTTCTTAATGGTAATTTCTCACTTGTCCATAATCATGTCACAAAAGAAATAAATAGAATATTTAGAGAGCTTTTAAAAATATTGATTATTATCTTATGATATTTTGACTTCAACATAAAGATAGATGATAGATCTCAAATTGTAAAAAAAAAATTAAATAAATGTAACTAAGAATTCTATACACAAAAAAAAATAAACCGAATATTATTTTTTTAAGAAATCACAACTTCATAAGAAAGCACACACTATATAATGTACATATTCCTTACGATAACTTTTTTTCATTTTAATACTTCTGCTAAAGATGGACATAACCCAATAGCAACATATAAAGCAATTCCCTATTTGAAATAGAGGAGCTTCTCTTTTATCATTCAAGGTAGAATCCAAATATATGAAGAATTCCTCAAAACACAACTTTCTTCCTATCTTTACTTTATGCAGACTTGCAATCATGGTATGCAGTGAGATACACATTTCTTTGAAGCGATTTTGTCAAAACATTGAAAGGATTTGCTTAGATTCCACATGAAGCTCACATGTCTGCCAATCTTTATAATGATTTTTAAGTTATTTATAACAACCAACTTTCTCGTGGAATGTTAAACCCACAACTAAAATTATGTTGAATCAAAGGTAGAGAATCATTAAGAATGAAAAACTGAGTACCTCATTTGCCATCTTCAAAGCAACATCTCCCAAAAAGAAGGGAAGCGCATTATTCTAACATCAAAATGGGATAATATTTTCCGTAGTTCTACTTTACTAAGCGATTCTTTTCCCTCATCCACGGTTTTGTCCTTTACACGAGTTTCAATGGTCGCCTACTTCAATTCTAGCTTTAATTTTAAAAAATGAATGACAGGAAAGTTTTTGGTTCATGTGATTGAATGTTACATCTAATTAAAATATATATATATTTTTGTGGAAGCAAGCAATAGGAACTCCTTTTTATTTTCCACACTTCTTTTATTATGTGCACTTGTTAGGGGAGAGGGATCACTAATTGTGAGGGCTAACTCCATCAATATGTAGCTGTTGCATGAAATATCATAAGATCTTCTTATATCTTGAGAGCATTGGAACAAGGTAGAAAAGCAAAGTGACATCAAATATGAAGACAATCTTATCCTTATTATTATTATTATTATTATTATTATTGAAAAGAACAAAATAAAATGCTAGCAAGCATCAGAGCCAACTTCATGTTTTGTGTCAATTTCTAGCATATTTTTCCTAGTTTGAGGTGTTTGGTGTTGCGAATAGCTCAGGCTTTCATGCAAGATGTTACTTGTGTGGCTTTCTTTGGCAACTTCTTTTGTTTAAGCATTGTAGTCTATATGTGTGGTATTGGTCTTTTATCATAGTTATTTTAACAAGTTTAATGTTGGTAAGATTTATTTTACAAATTTTGAAGTTTTGATATTAAACTTTTAGTAATATTCATATTTTTTTCAAATAAATTTGTATGAGTCAAAGAGAAATTCAAATCTTACAAATAGTCTCTTACTAGTAACAAAGATGTGTCTTGGCAATGTTAAGTGAGCCGAAATAATTTTTATTTTATTTTAAATGTTATAGCTCAATTGAGAATTTTATTAGCATTATAGTAATACAATCTAAAAGACTTTCAAATTTGAAAATGTGAGAAATTACTTCATAGAAAATTTTGTCCTTAAAACGCCATCACTATTGTCTACAAATGCAAATACTTTTGGGTTGTTAAGATAGGGATTCTTAAAGTTTTATTGTATAAAGACTTAGAGAAATGAGAAAGGCATAATGCTTGGAAAAGGCACTTCTAAGATTTCAAAGATGAGTGTACAAGATATTTGAAGATAGGACTTCTAACCTAGAGTTGGAGTGAGAAGACTATATGAATGCTTGCAAAACATATAGAGTGAGAAGACTATATATAAATGCTTGCAAAACAGTTTTTTATATGAAAGTTCAAGAGAACATCCATGCACTTTAAAACCAAAACATTAAATTAATAAAATTTCATCATTTCCATTTTTTTTTAATTCTTCTTGAAACTTTCAATTCTAACCGCCAAGGTTTGAAAGCTTAATCACACATGCCAATGACAAAGATTTACAGTGATATAGTTTATCCTCTAACCACATGAGAATTGAGTCAAATTTTCAATCATTTTTAGAATGGATAGCCTTTTAAGTACTTTAACACACTTTGAAGGCCGCATTTCAAGGACTGAATCATTGAGTATTCAAACAAAACTGCATGCTTATCAAGACCAAGTATTGATATATTTAAAATTTAATTTTAACTTCTTCAATTTTAATTTTGAAGATAATTTTACTTGTCTTTATTATTTTTAATATGTTATTTCTTTTATCACTTTTGATTTTGTCATATATTTTTTCTATCAATGCATATTATTCTTATTAATCTATTAAAAAAGATTCCACAAAATTAACAAACACATTATAAATATTCAAAAGGATTGTTTATATTATGCAAGAGGATGAATTGATTTGGACATGTTCTTCATCTAGGCAATACACAGTTAAAAGTGGTTATGAATCTTGCTTTCCTAGGACTCCCTCCAAGGGGTGGCCATCTAGATTACTTTTGGGGGAGGTTGTCTTCCTAAGCCAGGGGCTTTCATATGGTTGGAAACTCAAGATAAGGTTTTAGTGGTGTGAGACTAGACAAGTTGGGCACTGTTTTAGTCTTCCCCTATACTCTCAGTGGCTATTCTATGGAATCTTTGAACCACCTATTTTTACACTGTCCTTTTTCTATGAATTGTTGGTACTGGCTCATCCTCAAATTAGGGTGGATATCAGTGATTGGTCCAAATCTCTTATCTTTCATTAAGAGTTGACCATCCTTGCATAGATCTTTAATTTTCGCCCACCTTTGGGAAGTCAGCCCCTCCATTGTTGTGTGGAATATTTGGTTGGAAAGAAATAACAAGATCTTTAGGAAAATAGCCCTACAACCATTGAGCATGTCCTTTTTAAGATTGAACAATCAATTTTAGAAGTTACTATGCCTTATGTTTATAAGAATATTCAACATTTAAGGAACTTTTCCCATTGGGATAGTTATATACAAAAGACTTGGCCATTACTTACTATCTCCCAACTCAGGGATGTATTGCTCGAAAGATAAAAATAAATGATTGGGCTAAAGTTGTCTGGTCTCCTCTTTCGGAAGGCTTCTACAAGATGAATTTTGATGGTGCTTCCAAGGAGAATCTTGATCTTGTTGGCATTGAGATTGTGATTCGGGATGAATCAGACTCTATCATTCAAGTAATTTCTAAGAAGCTCTTATTTGACACTAATAACTTAGCTGAAATAGAAGCTTTAAGCTTAGATTTATCCTCTGCCTTGGATTTGAATATCAACAAAATTGTGATTGAAGGAGACTCCATGGTCATCTTTCATGCCATCACTAATATGAGATCCCATTGTTGGTCCCTTAAATACCTGTTGGATAGAGCTCTTCTCCAACTCCAGGCTTTTTCTGAGTATGAAGTCAAACACTGTTACAGGGAAGTTAATTGGGTAGCAGACTTTCTAGAAAATAAAGCTATTACTAATGATATTTCGCTGCAAGTTGTTGATCCAGAGATTTTGTCACCATTTCTCTTACCATAAGGATGTTCTTATACAACTGGAGGCTTTACCTGGTTTCACTACGTCGAGTGGGATTATAATGGGACTGATATAAGTCTGAGATGTTTTATTTTCCACACCATCGTGGATCAGATTAGCATCCTTCATTAATTTTCTGTGTTGTGAGTGCAATGCATGGTCTCTATATCTCACATTGATACAAACTGGGCAACATCTGCCGGTTTTCTCTCTTGGTTTTTCCCATGGGTACATTTTTGGCATCTTCTTATATCTTATACAAAACACATGACTTGTTCTTACAATATGGAACTAATATGTTACTGTCCTCAATGTGGCATATTTGGCATTTAATTTCCTCGGTGACAGAGTTTTGGTGGGATATCACCCGTGGCAATTATGAAATATGATGCTCTTTTGTTCTCGGCATGATTTTTTTCTGTCATCACATGGTACTATGTGGTTGGGATAATCTTTTCGTGGCAACAGAAATTTGGTACACAATTACTAATTTGGTTAAATATGGCATTGAATAGCTGATCCATGCATTCACCCTAACCACTAGAGGTTGGATACACTGTCAATATTTCAGGTCCTCATTGTTGGGGGCTGAAGAGGATCTTTTCTTCTCCCTCACCTATGGTGTCCGAAGGATTTCAGATTATTTGATTTTTACATTATGCAGGTTCATGTTGGTGGGTGATTCTTCGTGATTGGTGGGAAATTTGCATTACTTGGATGTGTTATTTGTTGCAATCCAGATTCTTTAACAGTGGTGATGGTTTTGGTTTTAGATTCTCACTTTGTTTTCAATTATGCAATTAAATTGCTATATGTGGTTATATATGTTTCTTCCTTCCTAATGAGAATACCTCAATTTCTTTGGCTGGAAAATGAGTCTTTTCTATAGTCAGCATAGTTGTTTTAAAAATTTGTCATGGCTAAAGTTGTCATAAAGACTTATTTTGCAGCGGAAAAGATGCTTTGCAGGTTGCTACTTTATACATGAATTTGCCTATATAGTGTCTCACACGGATCTACATGCTTCTGATTTTGTATTGGAATTCTTCTTGGCGTCTTCAGACCTCCTTCTCATTCAACGAATTCCTTTTGGCTTCAGTCACTTTGTACTAGAATGTATTCTTGAGTCTTATGTTGTACTAGGTTGTATTTGTCTTCATTTTGTATTGGGACGTACAGTGAGATTATGTTTTTACTATTGGAATTTGGCTACTATGTTTACTATAGTAATGATTAGATTTTAGGTTTTTAAAATAGAACTTCATAAGAAAGCACGTACTATATAATATGCATATTCCTTACAATAACTTTTTTTTCCTTTTAATACTTCTTCTAAAAATGGACATAACCCAATAGCAACATATAAAGCAATTTCCTATTTGAAACAGGGGAGCTTCTCTTTTATCATTCAAGGTAGAATCCAAATAAATGAAGAATTCCTCAAAACACAACTTTCTTCCCATCTTTAATACTTTGTGCAGACTTGCAATCATGGTAGATACACATTTCTTTGAAGCGATTTTGTCAAAGCATTCAAAGGATTTGCTTAGATTCCACATTTGTGTGTGTCAACTAGTGTTCCCACATGAAGCTCACATGTCTGCCAATCTTTATAATGATTTTTAAGCTATTTATAACAACCAACTTTCTCGTGGAATGTTAAAACCACAACCAAAATTATGTTGAATCAAAGGTAGATGGTCATTAAGAATGAAAAACTCGGTACCTCATTTGCCATCTCCCAAAAAGAAGGGAAGCGCATTATTCTATGTATGCCTGCCTTGCATCCAAAATGTGATAATATTTTCCATACTTCTACTTCACCAAATTTGGACAAGAAGCGATTCTATTCTTTAACCTCATCTACGGTTTTGTCCTTTACACGAGTTTCAATGGTCGCCTACATTTATTCTAGCTTTACTTTTAAAAAATGAATGAGATGAAAGATTTTGGTTCATGTCATTGAATGTTTCGATATATATATATATATATATATATATATATATATATATATATATATATATATATATATATATATATATATATATATATATATATATATATATATATTTGTGGAAGCAAGTAATAAGAACTTATTTTTATTTTCCACATTTTTTCTATTATGTGCACTTGTTAGGGGAGAGGGATCAGTAATTGTGAGGGCTAACTCCACCAACATGTAGCCATTGCATGGAATATTGTAAGATCTCTTGATATTTTGACAGCATCGGAACAAGCTAGAAAACAAAGTGTCATCAAATATGAAGACAATATTATCCTTAATATTATTTATTTTAATGTTTTTAAAAATAATAAAATAAAATGCTAGCAAGTATGAGAGCCAACTTCATATTTTGTGTCAATTTCTAGCATATTTTTCATAGTTTGAGCTGTTTGGTGTTGTGAATAACTCAAGCTTTTATGCAAGATGTTACTTGTGTGGCTTTCTTTGGCAACTTATTTTGTTCAATCATTGTAGTTTATATGTGTGGTATTAGTCTTTTATCATAGTTATTTTGACAAGTTAAATGATGGTAAGATTTATTTTACAAATTTTGAAGTTTTGATATTAAATTTTTAGTAATATTTATGTTTTTCCAAATAAATTTGTATGAGTCAAAGAGAAATTCAAATCTTGCAAAATAGTCTCTTACTAGTAACATGGATGTGTCTTGGCAATGTTAAGTGAATCGAAATAATTTTTATTTTATTATAAATGTTATAGTATAATTGACAATTTTATTAGCATTATAGTAATAGAATCTAAAAGACTTTCAAATTTGAAAATGTGAGAAATTACTTCATAGAAGCGTTTGTCCTTAAAAAGCCATCACTATTCTCTACAAATGCAAATACTATTGGGTTGTTAAGGTAGGGAATCTTAAAGTTTGATTGTATAAAGACTTAGAGAAATGAGAAAGGCATAATGCTTGGAAAAAGCACTTCTAAGAGTTCAAAGGTGAGTGTACAAGATATTTGAGGATAGGACGTCTAACCTAGGGTTGGAGTGAGAAGACTATATGATTGCTTGCAAAACATATAGAGTGAGAAGACTATATATAAATGCGTGTAAAACATTTTTTTTATGAAAGTTCAAGAGAACATCCATGCACTTTAAAACCAAAACATTAAATTAATAAAATTTCATCATTTCCATTTTTTTAATTCTTCTTGAAACTTTCAATTCTAACCCCAAGGTTTGAAAGCTTGGTCACACGTGTCAATGACAAAGATTCACAATGCTATAGTTTATCCTCTAACCAAATGAGGATTGCATCAAAATTTCAATCCTTTTTATAATGGATAGCCTTTTAAGTACTTAAACACACTTTGAAGGCCAAATTTCTAAGGACTAAATCATTGAGTATTCAAACAAAACTACATGCTCATCAAGATCAAGTATTGATAGATTTGAAATTTAATTATAACTTCTTCAATTTTAATTTTGAAGCTAATTTTACTTTTGTCTTTCTTATTTTTTATTTTTTATTTCTTTTATCACTTTTGATTTTTTCATGTTTTTTTTCTATTAGTACATATTATTCTTATTAATCTATAAAAAAGATTCCACAAAAATTAACAAACACATTATAAATATTGAGAAGGATTGTTTATACTATGCAGGAGGATGAATTGATTTGGACATGTTCTTCATCTAGGCAATACACGGTTAAAAGTGGATATGAACCTTTCTTTCCTAAGACTCCCTCTAAGGGGTGGCCATCTAAATTACTTTGAGGGGCAACTTGTCTTCCTAAGGTAGGGGCTTTCACATGGTTGGCAATTCAAGATATGGTTCTTAGTGGTATGAGACTGATCAAGTTGGGCATTACTGTAGTCTTCCAATGTACTCTCGGTGGCTACTCTATGGAATCTTCGGACCACCTATTTTTACATTGTCCTTTTTCTATGAATTGTTGGTACTGGCTCTTCCTCAAATTAGGGTGGACATCGGTGATTGGTCCCAATATCTTATCTTTCATTAAGAGTTGGCCATCCTTGCATAGATCCTTAGTATTCGCCCCAATTTGGGATGTTAGCCCATCCATTGTTGTGTGGAATATCTGGTTGGAAAGAAATAACAAGATATTTAGGAAAATGGCTACAACCATTGCGCATTTCCTTTTTAAGATTGAAAAATCAATTTTAGTAGTTACTATGTCTTATGTTTATAAGAATATTCAACATTTAAGGAACTTTTCTCATTGGGACAGTTATATACATAAGACTTGGTCATTACTTAGTATCATCTCAACCCATGGTTGTATTGCTCGAAAGATCGAAACAAATGATTGCGCTAAAGCTATTCAGTCTCCTCTCCTAGAGGGATTCTACAAGATGAATTTTGATGGTGCCTCCAAGGGGAATCCTAGTCCTTCTAGCGCTGGGATTGTAATTTGGAATGAATCAAGATCTATCATTCAAGCAATTTCTAAGAAACTCCCATTTGGCACTAATAAATTAGCTGAAATGGAAGCTTTAAGCTTAGGCTTATCCTCTACCTTGGATTTGAATATCAACAAAATTGTGATTGAAGGAGACTCCATGGTTATCTTTCATGCCATCACTAATAAGAGATCCCATTGATTGTCCCTCAAATACCTGTTGGACATAGCTCTTCTCCAACTCTAGGCTTTTTCTGAGTATGAAGTCAAATTGTTACAGGGAAGTTAATCAGGTAGCATACTTTTTAGCAAATAAAGCTATTACTAATGATATTCTATTGCAAGTTATTGATTCAAAGACTTTGTCACCATTTATCTTACCATAAGGATGTTCTTATACAACTGGAGGCTTTACCTAGTTTCACTATGGTGAGTGGGATTATAATGGGACTGATATAAGTCTGAGATGCTTTTTTTCCACACCATCATGGATTAGATCAACATCCTTCATTAATTTTTCATGTTGTGAGTGCAATGCACGGTCTCTATGGGTAAGTGCACAAAGATGGGGGACCAAAAAGGGGGTATAAGATGCCACTTTTTTCCTGAAATCAGCAAAATTTAAACTTCAACAAGAAATTGAAGATAGTTCGACTCAAAATTTTAAGATGCAACAAAAACAAGAGTTGTAATACTCTAAATCTAGTTCCTAAACTACTAACTTATTTTGAAAATGGTGTAGATTAAGGCCCTCAAAAAGGGGGAGCACAAAAAGTGGTCCTGTTTTTTGTCAAAAAACATAACATAGCGTCTGGTGTGCTCCCCCTTAAATGTTAACTTTTTTTATGAATTTTTTTAATCACTACAGTGAGAAGTTAGCTAACACCACATAGTTTATCCCAATTTTTTTTGGTAATTCTTTGATGAATGTATAATTTTTGATGAATTTACGAAGTTCACACATCCTAAAAACATGAAATTTTTGTGTGCTCCCCCTAGAAATCATTTAAAACTAATCGAAAATAAAATTTTCTTTTTTTAAAAGTGTGTAGAATGGAGTCTAATTTCTAAAAATGCAACTTTTTGCAAAATTTGATGAATGAGCCAAAATCTATGCCCAAAATACTACCTGTTGGTTTTTTACAAAAAATAGACATACACACAAAACAAATTAGAGTTGAAAAACTTAACAAAATCATAATTCAAAATAAATTATATGCTTAGATAGCTAACAGAGAGATCTATAATATCACGTCGTCTGATTTTTACGTTCTTGAGCCACAAGTAAACCTGACAAGGAGCACACAAAAAAAGATGTCATTTTTTTGTATGTCTGCTGGAAAACACGTCCGAGGCCTATTTCAATCGTCCAAGTCTTTGGGTTGGATCTCCAAGGAAAATCCAAGCCTTAGGATTGGTAAATTCCAATGCAATCCAAAGTGCGCATGCCCTATACGGTGCACGCCCTATAAGGTGAGTGCACTATTGAAATCTGTGACTTTCATAGGGCGTGCGGGCTATGAAAGTCATAAATTTCAATAGTGCACTCTCCCTATAGGGTGTGCGCCCTATTTAAGATGTAGATTTAAATAGTGATGAGAAATAGTCAGAGAGAGAGAGAGAACTCTCTCTCTCTCCCTCCCCCATACTCTCTCACTCTCTCTACACCTTACTATCCTCTATATTTTCCATTCTTACCTATCTTTCACCCCCTCTCTCTCACACATGCACATATCCTCTCTCCCACCTTCCTACCCTCTCTCTCTCTCTCTCTCTTATCACTCTCTCTCTCTCTCACCTCACCTCTCTCTCTCTCTCTCTCTCTCTCTCTCTCTCTCTCTCTCTCTCTCTCTCTCTCTCTCTCTCTCTCTCTCTCTCTCCTCTCTCTCTCTCTGTACCCTCTATATTTTCCCTTATTACCCTCTTTCACCCCCTCTCTCTCTCACACACATTTTCTCTCTCCCACCTTCCTACCCTCTATATTTTTCCTTATTACCTTCTCTCTCTCTCTCTCTCTCTCTCTCTCTCTCTCTCTCTCTCTCTCTCTCTCTGTTTACCCTTCTCTATCTCACCTTCCCCTTCTCTCTCTCTCTCTCTCCTACTCTCTCCATTTACCCTTCTCTATCTCACCTTCCCCCCCTCTCTCTCTCTCTATCCACTTCCCCTTCTCTCCTACTCTCTCCATTCTATCTCCCTCTCCCCTTCTCTCTCTCTCTCTCTCTCTCTCTCTCTCTCTCTCCCTTTTTCTTGTTTTGCATAGGGTGCACGCCCTATTTAAGAGTATGCATAACACTTTTTTTATTTTGTATAGGGCACACACCCTATAG
The DNA here is from genome assembly GCA_027943335.1 of Chamaecyparis obtusa. NCBI lineage: Eukaryota > Viridiplantae > Streptophyta > Pinopsida > Cupressales > Cupressaceae > Chamaecyparis > Chamaecyparis obtusa. Next base: position 3,191,418 of record BSBK01000711.1, on the reverse strand, counting down.
CTCACTCGCGCTATGCAAAACTATAACAAACTATCTTCTTTGCCAAGGATCTTGTGAAACAGCCCCGCTTTTTTGTATGTTGTCTGAGTTCTACGTGTTATCCGACAAGTATTCATTTTTCATGGTGTTGATAGTAACAAAGAAGAAATTTCTATCAATTTGCACCATCTTTATGTTTAAAAATCAACATTGAATTGTGAAAGTCAATAATTGTCACCGAAATTTATCGATTGAGGTAAGTTTTTTATTTTTTTACATGTCAAATGTGAATAAAGAGTGTTTTGGTTTATAATTGGTATGATATAGACTTGTTCAATACATAATTTTATATAATTGTAATAAATTTATATTATAATTTGTCATATTGTAAGAGGTTTATATTATAATTTGACTCATTGTTTTACATTTATATTATATTTTTAAAATTGTAATCAATTCATACGTAGAAATCATCATCATGCCAAGGAAACAAGCAAATAATTTAACAACGGAAGAGCATGAAAGAGACAAAAAGAAGAAAAGGGAAAGAATGAGACAACTTCGTGAACAAAAAAAATTAGATACCATACAAGAAGATTTTTCTTTGGATGAGGAACATGAAACTGTTAGAGATTTTTCAGCAGACTAGTACTGATTGTATGTTTGTCATTGATGGCGACATATGGTAAGTAGCATGCGTGGAAGACTTATGAAGTTAGCTTTCATTATATGTTGCATGGACATGTTATCATCATGATATCATGGGCGCAGAGGTTAACTATTAATACAGATAGTTATATAGTAGCTTGTGTTAGTAATGTTCCTGACAAAGTAACAGGCAGTGTTCTGTGTATGGTTGTTTGTACAGTTATCATGGAGCCTTGTGCGCTTGGATATATGATGAAGACATATTAGTGATGTTACATTCATGGACATAGAGTCTGATGATCAGTAGAAGTGAAGTTATGCAGTCGCTATTCACCAGTAGCAGTTTCATGTGTTTGTTCAGTAGAGCTTACAGAGATTATATTGGTTCTAGAGTTGCGCCTATCCTTTCAGTATGCACCCTGGATTTAAGCTTGCAGAAGAGTTAGTGATGTTCAATTAAGATTGCATGAAGTAATTCAGCTTGAGGATAAAGATACAATTTTTTGGTAGAGTCGACAGTGTGTAGCGTGCGTCTACAATTATCTTATTGGACAGGTCCCAGGATATGTTGCGTGCTTAGTAGAGTCGACTGAATTATTATTGGAGTTTGTTATGGCTTCTCTAATATGATTTCAAGGTGGTTCTAATAGGCTGACTTGATTATATCATTTAGAGGAAATATATTTATACGCAGTCATTTGTGATTGCTTGAGTGTGGTTCATAGTTGATTGTGAAGAGCAGAGTGTGTGAAGTGTTGATCCATCAGAAGGTCTATGTGACCAAGTAAAGTGTTTGTGCTATACATTGTAACTGATCCAGATAGCAGGTCTAAGCACAGTTCATCAAGATCCAGATATAGTGTGAATCTGTTATTCAAAAGGTTGTAGCCTTCGCCCCTTAGAGCAGTATGCTCTCGGATAGTGCGTCCTCTCCCCTAACAAGGACTATTGTAAAATACTCTTAACAAGGTCTGACCCTTGACCAGGTCTACTATACTAAATATATTACAAAGCAACTCCTAATAGGGTTAAGGATCTTCTAACAAGGATCATAATACACTGATGCAGAATATTAGTGGGTGTCAATTCCCACCAAGGTTTTTACCTATTTGGGTTTCCCCGTAACCAAAATATTGGTGTTGTGTTTCAAGTGTTCTTTCATTGTATTTATGCTTTATGTTTAAGTATACTTAATTGGATAAAGAATTGAAAATTGTAGATAACTAACTCACCCCCCCTCTTAGTTATCTCTTGGGACTATTCCTAACAAAAACATCAATACAAAGTAAGAGAGAATTGGAATTGAAGACAAAAAGACAATGAATGAGAAACTTGTGTGCAACAAGACAATTGAATTATGAAGATGCGGGGACATCATCTATGAGTTCCCAAGTTCAAGAGACATCATCATTCAATGTTGGAGGCACACCAATGTATCATGTTGAAGGCACACCATTGTCTACTTTCGAAGGTGGAGGCACACCAATGTATCATGTTGAAGGCACACCATTGTCTACTTTTGAAGGTGTGGGCACACCCTTGTATCATGTTGAAGGCACAGCATTTCCTACATCCCAAAGTGGAGGTACACAATTGTATCATGTTGAAGGCACACCATTATCTACATCCCAAGGTGTAGGCACAACATTGTCTCATGTTGAAGGCACATCATTATCTACATCCCAAGGTGTAGACACAACATCGTCTCATGTTGAAAGCACTCAAGATGGTACGCAATTCATACATAATATTTTTGATGCTCCTAGAATTATTTATAGAAAGCCAAAATATTTGATTGATATTGATACTCACATTTTGCAAGTAATGTCCGACACAAAATATTTGATTGATATTGATACTAACATTTTGCAAGCAATGCCTGACAAGATTCCCAAGCGTACTTGTCAAAGAAATGCTAATTGTATTTGGAGATCATTTTTTTAGAATTTAAACATGACAGGAAGATGTCAACTATTTGTTGAAATGATGAGAAATCTAAAATTTAGGCCCATCATGAAGATTCTTGGGCTAAGAATGATGGATGAGTCAAGTGAAAAATCTATTGTAAAGAATCTAATGACTGCATATGAGAGTGTGGGTTCTACATCATGCACGAAAGATTTTAATGTCATACGATGTGTACTTACATCAACGATAGTAAGCACTCAAATGAAGAAATCTCAACTCATTAGAAAGACAAGCAAAACATTGAAAATAAGTAGAAAGTCTCTAATGAGAGCCCTGGGAAGGCGTCAAAGAGTGGAAGATCCAAATAGAAATGAGTTATGGGAATTTTCCGATAGACTACTATGAAAATATAAAGCAATTGTTGAAGCTTTGAAATCCTTGATTGAAGAATTTTGGAAGAATAATACATGGGTATCTCCTAATCAAAGAGATATTGTAAGAAGGAGGATTGGTAGTCAAATTCATGTTCCACATCGAAAACATTTTTTGGATTCAACTCAAACACAATTCTTTGCAAAATTTATGCATATGTATCCTCAAATTAAAATTAGTCAGAGATATTTTGAAATGTGTAAACCTTTTTATGTGAAGATAAATCACACGTGCACAACTTGTTGTAGGGTATATATTGAATTTTCTAACCATTTTGAAGTTTATAGGAATATATGTGTAGATTTGCACTCTAACAATGTTTTGCAGGATTGTAACATAAATGTCCCGCCTAGATCTTCAAGGGAGTTAATATCTACCATTTTATGTGAAAGAATGGATGGTCAACAATTTTACAAGCTCTCATGCTTGAATGGCACATGCATAGATTGCAGAGGTTTGCAATGTTTGCCAATTTGTCAACATATGGAGAGTACGCATGCAATCGGTAATGAAATAGTGGAATTTGGAAAATATAAGACTATGACATACAATCTAAAAGATGGAAAAGAGGCTAAAAGATGTGATTTAGTAATTGAAAAAATTCCAACATATCAGTTCATGGACATTTTTTGTAAAAAAATTATTTATGAGTATGCAAGGAATACACAGAGCGCGATGGGTGGATATGCAATTCAAGTTGTGCAAGGACACATTCCCACTTGATACCATTGTTTTAGTTGTGGGCTTTGCAGAGAACTACACACTACAACCATAGAATGAGGTGCAAGAAAAGTATTACATCTCTCAATAGGTTGCTATATTTGTTCATATAGCATTCATGCATGCACCAGACAGTACAGAGGAGAACATGAAGATATTGAGGGAGTATCATTTTTATATCAGCGATGATCACTAACATTCTACAAATTTTGTACATAGTTTCTTTCAACTATTTTATGGTCATTTGGCAAACAGGGGCATAAAATATCATCAACATATAATATGGTCAGATAATTGTGCATCACAATTCAAGAATTCTTGGTTGTTTTATTGGTTGTGCAGGATGCATAAGATTACTGGAATTCAATATTGTTGGAAAGTTATCTATACTGAGGTATATGACTAGATATAGTGTTGTCATTATGGCAACAAAGTCATATAGCAGTTTGGAGTCAGCGCACTTGATGTAAAGATCAGAATTCGGTTAAGTGTTGAAGACTGGATAGTGTATAGAGTTTCTGTAGCTCAAAGCATCAGCGCACGTGTGTACGGATGAATTATGGTATGCACCCTAGAAGTTAAGTTGGTTATACTATATTCTTTCTTAGTCTATGAGCGCATGATCAGATGTGCAAGGATGAGAAAGTTACAGTCAGTTGAAGTTGCACAACTAGTGTGTGCCAGCAATGAACAGAGCATAGAGCCGACAGTTAGCATTTTGGTTTGTGATTGTAATGTAATATTGTAAAGGCTATGTGCCCATTGTATTTAGGTTGCCAAAATGTTTATATATATAATTGTAAGCATGCTAAAGCCAATTCATTTGGAAGCGTTGTTTGTAATTAGTTATAGGGTTGACCTAATTATGTATTTTTTATGAGCGCATAAATATAAGGTGCCCCCATTGTATTTGATATAGAAGTTGATAGAGAGATATAATAAGTAGACCAGAAGTGTGCAAAGACACTAGAAGATGTATTAGAGATTTGCTAGAGGTCAAAGCATCAACGCATAAAAGGAACTGATCTGACAAGCAGTGTCACAGTGACAGTTCATCCTGCAGATATAGTGTGTATCTGAGATCAGAAGGTTGTAGCCTTCACCACTTGAGCAGTGAGCTCTTAGATAGTGCATCCTCTCCCCTAATAGGGATGATTGTAAAAGACTCCTAACAGGGTCTGACCCTTAACAATGTCTACTGTACTTAAAGCATTGTAAAGCTACTCCTAACAGGGTAAAGGATCTTCTAACAAGGATCACAAAACACTAATGCAAAATATTAGTGGGTATCAATTCCCACCAGGGTTTTACCTATTTGGGTTTCCCCGTAATCATATTGGTGTCATGTGTTGATTTCATGTTTCATGTTTATGTGAATATTTATTTAAGTTCAACATAAAGATTAAAGTGAAAAGTTAAAATACAGTGAACACTGATTCACCCCCCCCCCCCTCTCATTGTTCCATTCCTAACAATTGGTATTAGAGCTCTGGTCCTTAGCAAACAAGTTTAACCACTTGAGGAGACCATGGACAAAGCAGAAATGAAACATCTGAAGAAAAATCTTGAAGCCACTCTTGAAGACCTAGACAATTCAGAAAGAGAAATTGAAGAACTAAAAGAAAAATTCAGCGATGCTCAATTAGTTATCAAAAAACTAAGAAAGGATTTGAAAGGATGCTCTAACAGTGATCTTGAAGAAAAGGTCAAGAAGTTGAGTGAAGAAAATGCATCCTTATTAAATCAGCTTGAATAATTTGATGACAAACTGATGAACAATCAAGATGTCTATAATGAACAAGTCAAGGAGAATCTTCAACTCAATGAAGAACTAAGGGAAGCTAACTTGGAAGTCTTGGAGCTAAGGAATATCAAAGAAAGCTTGGAATCTAAATTAAAAAAGGCAAAGGATCATGTTGACAAGTTACACACCAGTGTTGATTTGGTAGAATCTCAATTGTATGCAAGAAGAGCCAAAGGAGACACTAGTTGTATTGCATACAATGAAGCACAAAATCAGATTGACAATATGTGAACAAGAAAGGATTCACAAAAGGACTCTATTGATGTTGGAAAGACTAAAGATCAAACCAAAGATAATAGTGGACCACCTAAGAATGAGCGCAAGCAAGTAGAATGCACTTGTTTTGCATGTAACAAGCAAGGACACATTGTGAGGAACTGTACAGAGGTAAGACCTTTTAATGGTTACTGTTATTCATGAAACAAGTTTGGTCATAGAGCTATGAGTTGCAAGACTAGTAAGAAGAACAAGATTCAACAAGATCAGAGAAATCGGAATCAGAAAAATGTAAGTTCTCAGAATGTTACATGCCAGATATGTAACTATAATGGTCACATAGAAAAATAATGCAAAATGGTGACTCATGTCAATGCACCGAGGAATATAAGACCTCTAGTCATTTTTCACTCTTGTAACAAGGCTGGACATATCTCAAGGTTTTTTAGATCAAGGACGCAAGGTTAAGGAAGCCCTAAAAAGGCCGAAGAACCAGTTTTGGATCCTGTAGGAGAAGTTAATTTTGTCAAAGCCTCAGATGATGCAAGCATGATTTGGTAAGAGAAAAAGAAGGACATGACTGATGAGAATGTATTGTATGCATCCATAGTGGACGCACCCTCTACATCTAGAAAAATGGCCCTCAGGGTCATAGGAGGAGCTAATTTAGCTCTAGACCCTTGCGTGGCTGGTGTACTCATCCTCAGAGTATGCGCCTTTGGACTTAAGATTTTGGAGTGTATAGAAACCTTCATGCAAGAGTGCACATGCTAAATGTTAGCAGAACTTGAGTTGCAAATTTTGAAGTGATAGCCTGGTTTACGCGACTTGCATTAATGGTGGAATTTTCAATTTTAAGTACATAGAAAGTTATTTGATTTCTCATTGCATTCAAATTCAGAGCGATAGAAAGCAGAAACAGCCTTGGAAGTTGTTGTGAAGACTTGGAGATTGAACTATCAGTGTTTGTAGTGCATTTGGTCAGTTGCAGAAACCCTAGCTCATTGCACCAATTCGGAACCCATCAGATTATCTCGGAGTTCAATTGGAAAGTATTTACAAGTAAGTCATGGCCACTCCCATTTTTTATGATGTCACTAAGAAGAAGAGATATTTTTTCAAGAAACATCCATTTAAATCAAACCTAGATGATTTAGAGGGAGCTTTCTCCCACACGGCTATGGGCGTCATGCATGTGGAAGACATTAGGGCTTACATTTATTGTAAGGAACTAGTTGGATTGGATAGGTTAAGAGCACACATAGATACCATGCTAAAATATGACAAGACATTCATGGATGAATATGTGAAATGGAATGATCACCCTATTGTTGAGTATGCTATGGCATATGAATTCTATGAGATAGCATGGATAAAGATCTTATTGAGTAGAATTCATGATGATCTATTTTGGATTGGTGATGTGCTGGTAAGAATCATAGTTGACCTAATTCATGAGATGACAGGCCTTTCTAGGACAGACATCGTCCTTCCTAGGACAGACGTCATCCTTCCTTTGGGAAAGGATGTCAGAAAGATAGTTGAGCAAACATGTAAGTCAAGGAGTGATAGGTGTGGCATGACTATAGAGCCTATTGAGCAAGAAGACATCAAATTGATGTCAATGATACTGGGATACAGGTTTCATCACACCAGTAGGGTGAATAGTGTGTCTGCGGGCACTATTCTAGCAGCCATCGGACTTGTGAAGGAAGATGGAGAGTTCAACTTGTGTGATATCTTACGCGCACAGTTGATAGATAACATCAAATCTATCAAGCATAACAAGACAAAGATATTCAGGTTTGGATCATTAATCATCTATATGTACCTTCATATAGCTGGAAAAGTTTTAGATATGTATTTGGACAAGTCCATTCCAACCATGCCTTAGATATCCAACAAAGCATCCATTGAAAGTACATTGAGAGACTATGTAACATTGGAATTGAAGACCTTTAGGGTTAAGATGTAGATGAGATATATAATTCCAAAGAACATTGTGGAAAAGTATAAGGATACAATATGCTTTATGGTTGAAACTAATACTACTTGTATGGAAGTTGTTGAGCCTAGAACTAAGTGGATTCATCCACTTGGTTATGAAGTGGAGGAACATGTCCTTGAAGCATATATGTAGGTACTACTGTCAGCCCCCAAAGATCCTAATGAACCTAGGTGGGGAACATATGAAGAGAAAACTAGAGAAGTAGATGCAAAACTTAACAGCATAGCAACAAAAAGAAAAGTTGCTAAAGTCACATCAGAGATCTTAAGGATTCATGGTGTATCCCAAGTAGACCTTGACAAGGCAAGGGAAGAGAAGATTGCTTTGGAAATGAAAAGTGCAGTAGCAAAAGAAGGACAAGAAGATCCTAAGATGAAGAAGATAAAAATTGAAAAAGATGATAGTTAAAAGGATATAACTGAAGACACTCCTTCTGCGCCCAAAGAAACCAGTGATTCTAATGCTCCTCCAGCGTATAAGCCAATAATAAAAAGGAAGAAAGAAACCAGCACTAGTCATCCATCCTTGCAAGCTACAAGGAGCAAGAAAAACATTTAAGCACCTCCTAAGGTAGGATTCAGACCTAGCCTTAAAGTATTGAGCGCAAGAATTATTGATGAGGGTAGAATTGATCAAGTAGGGAAGTTTTATGAAACTTACAATGAGATTGACAAATCAGAAATACATGATATGATTGTCAAACATATGATAAAGTTCAGGAAGACAGTACTTGAATTGAAATTATCAATTCCAGATAAAGTTTGGGAGATAATGGATTCCTTGAAGAGACAAGCCACTGAAGAAGACTTCAGAATAAGGGAACAAATTCTTGATTCCACTCTTCCAGTATGTTCTGTTGAAGAAAAGTCACTATTGTTGAATTTGGTGAAGCCGCACTTAAGGTCAAAAATGAGAACACTACACCTCATGAACAAAGACTATGAGTTGATCTCTAAAGAAACAGAGAAGGCCTTTGGGAAGGTATTCTTAGAACAGCACATGAAACCTTTGTCTGTGCCCATCTCTCAAGTACCTAGTAAGCAAGACATTGAAGCAGAGACTATCAAGGTACAGCCTACAGGTCCTCAGGATTTAGCACTTGCAGTGAAAGTACAAATAGAGTTAGATAAATTTGTGCCCATGTTAGAAGCACTCAAGGATAGCACCATTATCATTGATAATGTGGAGATAGCCATGGTGGCCACTGACATAGAATTGGACAAGTTTGAGGAAGCTTTTATGAGCACACAAGAAGCTGAGATTTTATGCAGCAGCACACCTCCCACTCAGCAAGAAGAGGTATTGATTGAAAACATATCGGATGAGAAAGAAGAAGAAAAGAAAGAAGTGGAAAAAAAAGATGGAGAAGAGGAAAAAGAAAGTAAACATAAAAATGAATCTTTTGTTGAACTGGTCTTAGTGAAACAAGAAGTGATGGGTAGCACTCCCATCACTCCTTCCTCGGCATTGTTGTCAAGTTTGACACCTAACACAAGTAGTCTGGACTCCTAGAAAGAAGAAGACCTAATTAAATTCAGCGTTCTGGCTATGGAGAAGGAAAAAGAAAAAAAATTAATGAGAAATCCCCTCTTGGTAGAATTAGTAAACATTTTGAACAGTCTACTGTCAAAGGATAAGAAAGTGCTAAAAGTACACTCGGTTGATGATGTGAGTACAGTTATCTCATAGTTCAAAAGTAATTTTTCAAGCCTTGAAGAATCTGCATCTAAGGTTGCAGAAGAGAAGTATTTGGAGAAGAGATTGAATGAGTTGATGAGCAACTTTGCACTAGATTTGAATTCACTCAAGACAGGACAAGAATCCATAAAAGAATTTGCTAATCAAGGAAGGAAATTCATTGCAGATTGCATGGATCAGGATAAGCTTATCGATGCCCATTTCAAGAAAATAAAACAAGAAAAAGCTATGATTGAGCAGGTGAAGAGTTCAGTGATAGACACATCCACTGATGTAAACATGTGCAACAATATCTACCAAGGTCAGATGGACAAAATTGAGAAGGCGGAGAAAGAGGTGGCAAAGATAAGGTCTAGACAGACTCAGCTGAGGAATGCTCTTGAGCCCTCACTAGACATTCTCAATCAAAACATAAAGGAGATTGATGCCACCATGATAACCTATGATCAAGGTCCAAGCATAGATTTGAAGAAGATGGAGAAGCTTCAATATGCTTTATGCTCCCATCTCCAGATAGTTAACTCATTGATAACTTTTTGGAAGAAGGAGATCCGGAATCTCAAGATAGCATATCCAAATGTTTTCCCTAAGTAAGTATGTGCAGATATAGTTTTTTGGTACACCTTTGTCATTAATTTCAAAGGGGGAGTTGCGTATAGAATATGGAGTATATATATAGGGAGATATAAGATTATGTATAAAGAATGTATAGAAGACAAAAGTTTTTGTGTTAAGGGACAGTTAGCAACTTGGCCATATTCCTTTGTTATCATCAATGAAAAGGGGGGAGATTGTTGGAAAGTTGTCTATACTAAGGTATATGACTAAATATAGTGTTTTCATTATGGAAACAAAGTCATATAGTAGTTTGGAGTCAGTGCACTTGATGTAAATATCAGAATTCGGTTAAGTGTTGAAGAGTGGACAGTGTACAGAGTTCCTGCAGCTCAGAGCATCAATGCACGTATGTACTAATGAATTATGGTATGTGCCCTAGAAGTTAAGTTGGTTAGACTATATTCTTACTTATTCTATGAGCACATGATCAGATGTGCAAGGATGAGAAAGTTACAGTCAGTTGAAGTTGCATAGCTAGTGTGTGCCAGCAGTGAACAGAGCATGGAGCCGACAGTTAGCATTTTGGTTTGCAATTGTAATGTAATATTGTAAAGGCTATGTGCCCATTGTATTTAGGTTTTTGAAATGTTTATATGTATAATTGTAAGCACACTTAAGCCAATTCATTTGGAAGTGTTTTTTGTAATTAGTTATAGGGCCGAACTAATTATGTATTTTGTTTGAGCGCATAAATATAAGGTGCACCCATTGTATTTGATATAGAAGTTGATAGAGAGATATAATAAGTAGAGAAGAAGTGTGCAAAGACACTAGAAGATGTATTAGAGCTTTGCTAGAGGTCAAAGCATCAACACATAAAAGGAACTGATCTGACAAGTAGTGTCACAATGACAGTTCATCCTGCAGATATAGTGTGTATCTGAGATCAAAAGGTTGTAGCCTTCACCACTTGAGCAGTGAGCTCTTGGATAGTGCATCCTCTCCCCTAACAAGGATGATTGTAAAACACTCCTAACAGGGTCCGACCCTTAACAAGGTCTACTGTACTTAAAGCATTGTAAAGCTACTCGTAATAGGGTAAAGGATCTTCTAACAAGGATCACAAAACACTAGTGCAGAATATTAGTGGGTATCAATTCCCACTGGGGTTTTACCTATTTGGGTTTCCCCGTAATCATATTGGTGTCATGTGTTGATTTCATGTTTCATGTTTATGTGAATGTTTATTTAAGTTCAGCATAAAGATTAAAGTGAAAAGTTAAAATACAGTGAACACTGATTCACCCCCCCTCTCAGTGTTCCCATTCCTAACAAATATATGTGGAATTTCATAGAGGCCGGTCATGGAAAGGGAGAGTGTGATGGTGCAGGTGCATGTATTAAAAGAGCCTTAGCACGTGAAGAATTAAAGTACAAAGAGAAAGCAACATTTTCAGATGTAGAATGTATTGTCCAGTGGTGTAACGCTACAATGGGTCTAGGTAATGAAGGTGAGTCTATGGTTCGTATATTTTTTTGGTTGATGGATAAAACTAACATTGCACCATATGAGGATTGTTGTACATTGACAGGATTGAGTGAGCTACACTCTTATAGAAGTTGTAATGCAGGTTAATGGAGTATCCACACACGACATATGGTGTGCTTTTGTTCATCATGTGTAGATGAAGATTGGGATGGGTGTGAGTCAAAGGAATGGATTGACAAATGGTATACATATATTTTGAGTCCACTTGCCTCCTATCATCACCATGAATCACTACAACTGACAGAAATGGAATCATCCATTGACGTTGATCACTTATCTGATATTGTACAACCAGGTAACATTTTCCACATACAAATAATCTCAAATTTAGTACTTTATCGTAAATATTCAATAAACTAATGTCCTCATTATGTTTATATCATTACAGGCCATGTTTTTGTTGTTATCGCACTTGAAGACAATGAAGGGACAAATTATTATTTGTTTCATTGTGTTGAGGAAAAAAAGAAATTGGATCACTCAGTTATTGATGGTGAAGAATTAGAATACCCTATAGGAGCAGTGGTTGTAACTGGTACATGGCTTAGACGGCATGCTATGAAGAATGCTAGGTTGTGGTTGTTCGAGGATTGGGAGACACACGGAAAGATTCTTCATTATTCAAACCTCGTCGTTGCATCAAATGTCCACTTGATCAGATATGGGGGAAGACCGCATAATAAAACTCTTTGGAAGGTTCGTGAGCCATTTGATGGATGGATGAACAAAAGCAATGAATTCACAAGCCAAAAGAAGAGTGTGTGCACACTTGGGAAGCCCTTCTTAGCTGCAAACATGGGTTTGAGGAAAGCAAAATGAGCTTTCCAACCAGCACCAAGCTTTAAGAAGGCTTTTTTCAAATTATGCGCTCCCTATAGGGCACATGTGCTTTGTTTTGGATTGCCCAAGCCTAAGGCTTGGGCAACCCAAGTCATAGGGTGTGTGCCCTATAGGTTGCATGCCCTTTAGTACGTAGGCACTATGCGTGATGGGGGACCAAAAAGAAAAGTGACATCTTTTTGGTCCCCCATCTTTGTGCATAGACCCCTATATCTCACATTGAGACAAACTGGGAAACATCTAACGATTTTCTCTCTTCATTTTTCCCATGGGTACATTTTTGGCATCTTCTTATATATTATACAAAACACATGACTTATGCTTACAATATGGAACTAATATGTTACTATCCTCAATGTGGCATATTTGGCATTTAATTTCCTTGGTGACAGAATTTTGGTGTGATATCACTTGTGGCAATTATGAAATATGATGCTCTTATGTTCTTGGCATGATTTTTTTGCTATCACCACATGGTACTATGTGGTTGGGATATTCTTATCATTGCAACATAAATCTAGTACACAATTACTAATTTGGTTATATATGGCATTGAATAACCGATCTCTACATTCACCCTAACCACTGGAGGTTGGATACACTGTCAGTATTTTAGGTCCTCATTGTTGGGGGCTGAAGAGGATCTTTTCTTCTCCCTCACCCATGGGTGTTCGAAGGATTTCAAATTATTTGATTCTTACATTATGGTTCATGTTGGTGGGTTATGTTACATGATTGGTGGGAAATTTGCATTACTTAGATGTGTTTTTGTTGCATTCCAAGTTCTTTAACAATGGTGATGGTTTTAGTTTTAGATTCTCACTTTGTTTTTAATCATGCAATTATATTTCTATATGAGGTTATATATGTTGCTGCCCTCCTAATGAGAATGCCTCAATTTCTTTGGTTGGAAAATGATTCTTTTCATATAGCCCATATAGTTTTTTTACAAATTTTTCATGCCTAAAGTTGTCACAAATACTTGTTTTGCAGCGGAAAAGATACTTTGCGGGTTGCCATTTTATACATGAATTTGCCTAGATAGGGTCTCATACAGATCCACATGCTTCTGATTATGTATTGGATTTCTTCTTGGCATCTTCAGACATATCTCCTCTATCATGATTCTGAAGCCTTCTTCTCATTCAACGCATTCCTTTTGGCTTTAGTCACTTTGTACTGGAATGTATTCTTGGGTCTTATGTTGTACTAGGTTGTATTTGTCTTTGTTGATGTTTGTAGCATCAGTCAGATAAATAATACTAACTATATGATTATTATGAGAAATGATTTATTATATATATATATATATACATATATTTCAATATATAAATGAATAGTGTTGAAATGGAATCACCTAATTGAATGGGGGAAATATGAGATCTACTTCTAAATCCAAATTCCCAGAGGAGAGATCCAAATTGATCAACCAAAAGGTTAATGCACAATTGAATCAATCTAAGGAGAATATGAATAAAGGAGAAAACCTTATGTTTCCCTATAAAGAAGATGTGCCTGAAATCTAAAATAATTAAAAGGCAAGTACTCACCTCAAAATAGGACAAATTTGGAAAATGCCAATTTCTGATGTTTGTGTGTAGTTTCGGGCAATTCTGCAATATGTTTCAGACTGGAAATGCCGAGACGAAGAAAACCCAAAAAAAATTTATCTTTCTAACAGCGAGTAGTCTTTGACCCTAATAAAAGGTCAAAGGCTACATTAATATTTTGAAGGTCGACTTTGATTTTGTTCACAGATCTCGGAAGTTCACCGAAAAGGGTATCCAAATCCAACCTCAAATCCACAATTCCACACCTGTACCTGCAAGAAAAAGAGGGTTTTTATTGTTTATTTGGGGGGTTTGCCTTAGTCAAACCCCAATTTAGGAATTAACTTTGAAATTGAATTGAAATTGTAATATGCATAAACAAAGCAAATGGAACTTTTCACCTTTCTTATGTTGAAGTCCTTGTAGAGGATTCAAATCCTCAAATCCACAAGTAGGGATGCTCCAATGGATGTAGAATGAATGTAGGATGTCTCAAATCAATGGCACTTGATCTTCAATACCAATCTTGAATGGATCTTTGCATATGAGGAGGCTTGGATGAATGTGGAAGGATGGATCTTCAAGGGAACTCCAAAGAGATTGAATCCTTCAATGGCTAACAATGGATCTCCTTGATGAATGGATGCTTGAACACTTGAATGTTTGCTAGGCTTGAGGATGAATGAATGCTTGCTTTCTTTCCTTCTCCTTCTTGCTTGCTTGATTGCACTTGAGATCTTGAGAGATTGACTGGTGAGAATAAATGATAACTTGATTGAGAGATGATGATAACTTGATTGAGAGATAGATTGAAATGAGAGAGGAAGGCTTCCTTTTATAGTGATCTAGGGCACAAACCTCTAGAGAAGGCCAACATGGGGGAATTAAATCTTAATTAACCTTAACCCCTAGAAATGGACCCATATTAAATGAAATTTAAGGATTTACCATTCCGAAACCCGAAATGGCCGACCTGGAAGCGGGAAAACAAATATCTTTGAAACTCGACACCCAGAAATCCTGGGATCCTGAAATTTGAAATATGGGTCAAGGACGAGGTAGACCCCATCCTAGGTCAAGGTCGAGGTCATCCCTGACCTAGGTCAGGGTTGAGGTTGACTTTGACCCTCAAGGTCAACTTTGACCTTGAG
The DNA here is from genome assembly GCA_027943335.1 of Chamaecyparis obtusa. Taxonomy (NCBI): domain Eukaryota; kingdom Viridiplantae; phylum Streptophyta; class Pinopsida; order Cupressales; family Cupressaceae; genus Chamaecyparis; species Chamaecyparis obtusa. The sequence goes on along the minus strand of BSBK01000711.1, from coordinate 3,176,357 downwards.
GTCAAAAACCTCAAGACCTTAATCCAGAGTGTCCAGAAATGCAAAAAATGTTTATAGCTGAACGTGGACCTCTAATCCAGCCATATACACAACATAGTCATTGCTCGATCATCAAAATTATGAAGATGAGTATGAATTACTCAATTCACAAGATTCTATCGATTTGACTTGTTGCCTTCTAATTAGCTGGGGTGTTTGAATTGCTCTCAGAATGAGAGCCAAAAACCAAAAGACCAAACTAATACAAAGGATTTTGAAAGCTTGAAAGATAAACAAATTGCAATTACTCTAAGATGAATGTGCAATTAATCTAAGAATGAAATGCAGATTTTAATCTAAGAACTTGAAAGAGATATGAGAATTAAGTTAACAACAATAAGCAAATTACACTAATATGAGAATGCAATTAACTAGAAATGGAAATTTAATCTAATTATGCAATAAAAAAGCTTAAAAGTATGAAATAATTGGGACTAAATTTGACTATAGTTTAGATACTCTCACAATTACCTCTTTTTCGAATGAGGAAGAAGGTTCATAATATAGAAAAGCTCGGAGAGAGGATGAAGAGTTTCTTGAAATGAAACGGCTGACTCTTCATTCCTAATTGAGACAAATATTGAGGAATTACTTAATTAAAATAATTAAGTATTGCCACATATGGGTGACCCTTCGAATAATTTGAATTATTAAATCCAAATAAGATAATCCATTCAAATAATCAAACAATATTAATTCCTTTTATGTGTATTAGCTAAAGGGGGTGAGTTTAATTTAATTTAAAGTACTTAGGACTTTTAGAATTAAATTAATTTATCATAGGGATTATTTAGCTAATAAAGTTGAATACTTAGGAATTAATTATAGTGTGAGATTAATGCAATGTAGGGTTTTTGCAATTGACACCAAGTCAAATAAAGTCAGGTAGGAGAGAGAAAATTTCCTAGTAAAATAGGACTTTAATGATGTAAAATTGAAGAATGCACCAAAATTGATTGAAATTATAAGGTGCCAATTTTCGGGTATTACATTTGCCCCTCTTTGAATTGATGTGCGAGCAACGCGTTGATTCAAAAAATAGTCTGATGTGACAGATGAGGTTTCAAGATTATCCCCAAAATGGAGCTTAACCCTCAGAAGTCAAGGTTAGGATGCCAAGAAACCAAAATAGATTGAATTGCAGAGCCACCTCAAGAACAAGGCATGATTCTCCGAAGTCTAAATTAGATTGCGAAGACAACGGTCTAATGACAACTTGAGAAGAGACTGGAATCAGGGTTAGATTGCCCCAATGTCCACTGATCAAATGATGATAGATGCAAATTTTATGACTAATCTCCAGAATCAGGGTTAGATTGCCCCAATATGAAACTTAGCCCTCTGAGACCCAGGTTAGATTGCCCAGGTAACGGTCCAAAAGAGATTTTGAGAGCCATCTTTAGAATGAAGCTTGACTTTCAAGAATTAGGATTAGATTTTCCCAATACCTAATGAGATTTTGAGAACCATCTCTAGAACGAAGCCTGATTCCTGAGGATCTGAGTTAGATTGCTCAGATACCTAAAAGATAGATGACAAGATGACCAGATGCGAGGCACAAAGATGCCCCTAGAAATGAGATGCCTCAAGAGGTGAGGACTTTGGTTTAGATCAAATTGATATGAGATGGTTTGAGAAGATTCAAATGATGCAATCATCCTGCCCCCTCGGGAGAGAAATCGAAAGATGACATATCAGAAGGATGATTGACAACAAGAGGTTGCAGAGTAGAAGCAATCATACTAGGTTTAAGAAGTTGCAAAAGCAATTTGGAGCAATTGGGAGGTCCTGTTGACCAAGTTTGACCAAATTTGACTAGATTTGACTAGAGTTGACTAGAGATGAAAACATTGAAGATCTCAAGAAAATGATGAGGAGATGAGAATCTAGCAGGAAAATGACACCAGAAGGCTGACTACACAAGCATCTTATCCCAAAGGATCCTAGAATTTTAAAACATGATTTTGAGCTATCTAGAGATGTCATATTTTGATTTTGATCCCGAAAATGGATTCAAAATGGTCGATTTAGCCAAATGTGAAGTTTTCTTGCAAAACGGAGCACTTTTGAAAATTAGGTCAAAAAGCTATATAAGGCCCGAAGGGGTCATTTTCAAATCATTATTCACTATCTTCTAGCGATTCTGAGAGCTCTAAGAGAGAATGTAGGGTGTTCCAATGCATACACATCAATTCAAGTGCTCTCGATGCCACAGTTGACCATCAGAGTATGACCCACTTGTGAGTAGTCAATAAACCATCCTGCATTTCAGGTTTTAACTACTTTATTAGGTGATTTAGGCTAGATTTAGCATGTTTAGGGCCTTGTTCTTCAACCCTCACGCGAGGAAACAATTTCCTCGTGCTGGCCTCAGTCACTCCTCGCATGAGGAAATGGTTTCCTCGCATGGGTTACGACTTTCTCACCTGGGGCTTCTCTTCGAGCTTGCGCGAAGTGCTAGTTGATGTCGCGCGAGATTTCATCTTCTCGCGCAAGAAGAGATCCAGTCTCGCGTGAGGGACAATTTCCTCGTGTGGGAAGCTATTGCAATGTTTACAATTTTCATCCAATTTTACATAAAATCAGTCAATTAAAACATGCCAAAGTCATGTTTAGGATAGATGTGTAGCCTCATTTTCTTGTTGTTGCTTTGAAACCATCATGTTGAGATATTGATCCAATGTCGTCGCTTGCTTTGTAGGTTGACTTCCCAAATGTCACATTCCAGTCACACCATCTAGTCATGACCACATTAGTACAAAGGTTGACCGATGCTGAGGGTGCCTACATTAAGGGGCTAGGATTGTCTAACTTACATGATATACCTGACATTCAAGTAAATCACGGTCTTCTAGGTGCACTTGTCGAGCATTTCCATTCAAAGATGAACACATTTCATTTGTCGATGGGGGAGATGACATTCACTCCTGAGGACATTTATAGGATACTGAGGATACCCTTCCACGGTGCCCGTTTTGAGTATGATATACAACCGAGGGCCATATTCAAAGATGAGTTATTGATGGGTCGGGCCATCTTGTGGGATGAGCTGGTCAGCAGAAATGGAGGTGCTCACCGATTGGTAGTTGTTTTAGCTATTTTCTTGAGTTGTTACTTGGTTCCTTATCAGGGCCAGCACAGATTGGAGTGTGGATGGTGACAGATACTACAGAGGATGCTGGATAGGCCAGCTATAAGATTTGGATGGGGTGAGTGCATGCTTGCACAAATGTACCACGAGATGCATGAGGTCATGTATCAGAGTGCCAAGACCATGGAAGCTAGAGTTTTTGTATTACAGATCTAGGCCTAGGAGCATCTCCCTATTTGCAGGCAGATATTTCATGATACATGGCAGGTCCTTGAGCCCTATATCTATAGATATGCAAGTCCTATGACTCAGCCAGTGCTAGGTAAGACCGAGAAGTGGCAAGGATAGTTAGATGATATGGCAACAATTGTGTGGAGACCTTGGGTTACCACAGAGCCCTGGGATGATGCTCGGCAGGAGCTGGCACACATGTTCATCTCCTATCCACTAATTGGATGTACCATTTATGTCATAGAGCACTTCTTGCTCACACATGTCATGAGGCAGTTCAGGAGACAGCAGGGCATCTCCCAGGAGTACACTTCATATGCTCACTTCGTCAATGAGACGAAGTGTTGGCAGCCCAGGTTAGATCAGAGCAGATGCACTATTGAGGCGCGAGTACCTCCATCTTGTTGGGACTACATGGTGGATGTCACCAATGTAGGGATGACACCTGCATATCAAGATCATTTCTTGGTGCACCCCTTCCCCAGATTTATAGATCCTATCAGGATGGGACAGCCCGCATAGTAGCCACAGGGACAATAGTAGGTACCTGCCCAGCAACAGATACCATTACAGTGGCCTACGCAGAGAGCATTGAGGCCTAGGACAAGGCAAATAGATATCCCCTTGAGGACTATGGGGTTAGACATTGGCACATGTAGTAGTGGGACCCAGCAGAGGTCCACTAGACTAAAGACAGGAGATTCCTCTTAGCAGCCGCCTCCTGACAAGGAGACATAGGTCGAGGATATTGATATGTCATATCAGGCCACACAAGGGTTGGCTCAGATAGCACAGGTTCAGGAGGCTCTCAAGAAGAAATGAGAGAGAGTCTGGTAGGTACAGTGGGAGAGGGATGACTTCCATACATGGGTCATCATCCAGGAGACGTGGGTGGCTGACAAGGAGTGAGAGATCAGAGAGCTCCGAGATGAGCTAGTGAGGTCACAACTAGAGACTAGATATGAGTCCGCTCAGGTAGCCTACTACTATGTGACATATGTTGGCATTGTTCCAGATCTATCAGAGCAGGTACCTCCATTTTTTGAGTACGTCAGAGCACCACAGGGACCACCACCATAGGCACCTCCATAGGCACCACCACAGGAACCACCACAGAGACCAATGCCACCCTCGCAAAGATCGATGCCACCTCCATAGGCACCACCACAGGGACCACCACCACCACCTCCTCCAAGTGGCGATGGGTAGAGTTAGCTCATTTTTTACATTCATATTGTAGCCCATATTTTGATACTGTGCTCAAGTAGCACCATTCTTTTTGTACATGACATTGATCGACCGTGAGATATATATATGAGATAGCCTCTTTGATATCATTGTACTTGTTTATGTATTGCTTTAATGTTGGTGTTCATATTTTATGAGATGTTTCCTAGATTATTTAGATGTATGGATTAGATATGTATGAGATGCACATGTTTTCTTTTATTATATGAATATGCACATGTTTTATTTTATGATGGTATACGAATAGCAATGTGAAGTGCAATGATAGATGATAGATAAATGAATGCAATGTATGATTTTATTTATGCTTATAATGGATGCACATGCAAATGAAAATGTAGATGTGGAGTGTACGCATATGGATTTCATGGATACAAATGGAAATGCAATGTATGTGGAAATGTGGTACTAATCATCTCATGCAAGATGTAGCAATATATGATAGGTACTAACCAAAAGAATGTTTCAAAGATCGAGAGTGAGGACCAGACACTTGTGCAGCCAAGATGAACCCAGGACAAAAGATGAGAACCTTTGATGAATAGATCCAGAGGAAGACAATCAAGGGAGTACCAAAACACTATCTCAATGCAAGCCTTAGAATGAAAATGCAAGCCTAAGCTAGATGCAAGCCCTAGGACTTGGTTGTTGGACTCATCGTATTATCATCATAGAGTTTTTAGGTACGAGACGATCGCAAGATGCCATACAATCCTCACTGACATTGCAATCATGAGAATATGAATATGACATAAGTCTTAGATTTGTCGGAATGAGATGTAAACATTAAGGCACAAGAAGCCAGAATGACCTGAACACCTATTCCTTTTGAATTAGCAAGTTAACATAAGCATCAAAGCATAGCTTCTAGAATGACCGAAATGTTACCCACATACAAACACGCCAAACACATGAGAGTTCCTTCTTTCACCAAAGAATGCTCATAGTGACCCTTATGTTTACTTAGTAGGACGAGCATTTTCAATTTTACTTGTAGAAGAAAGAAGTCACTCAAAATAGACAAGGAGAAGAACCAACCTCACCAAAGTTTCCATATAAAAGGAGTTGAGGTACACATGGCCATCCAATATGTGATGAAGGCTCTTACAGATGGACACCCCTCTTATGTGAATTCCTTGGATCATTGGAACTAAACCAACAAACAGAAAGCAAGAAAAGATCATGCCCCCAGTCTTTGCATTTCTCAGTCAAGAAAGACATCTTAGAGTTGCTCGAGGAGGAATGATAAAACAGAAGAACAACACACAAAAGAGAAAAGCTTAGCATGCTCCAGAGGATCACAAATCTAGTTTCAGTTTAAGTTTGTGCTCAAGCATATTGAAGTCGAATTAGAAGTGATACAGCGCGAGAAGTTGTCTTGAAGAGAAAATTAGAGTGTTAAATGAAGTATCGGCAGGCAGATGCAACAAGAAATGTTGGTGACCGATACAAGAGAGATCCCCAAGGAGAGACATCTTAGAGATACTAGTGAAACATCAGCAAGTAGACACAGTGAGAACCACTGGTGACTGATGTACAAGGGATCCTCAAAGAGAGAGATCCAAGTGATACACGAGAGACCCTCGAGGAGAGAGATCTCAAAAATAGTTGGGCATCAGCAGGTAGACAGTGGGAAACACTGGTGACTGATGCAAGAAAGCATCTCTGAAAGTGATAGGATAATGCTCCCCTAGACTAGGAAGGTGCCCCCAAGTGTGACCAGTTCCAATCCATGTAGATTTGAGGAAAATCTCAAAGATAGGTGGAAGTGAATGCATGAGCTTAGTAAGCTAAAGCAGGAAACAAACTAAACCAGGAAACCAGGAAAGCAAACTAAAGCAGGAAATAAGGAAAGGAAACTAAAGTAGGAAAGCAGCAGCCAAATGGTGTTGAGATGAGATATAGCCTCAAGAAACAAGAGGCGCCTATTTACCAGGTTTTCACCATCTTGGCAGAGATTCTATTTTTTCTACCATGACGCCTGTTTACCAAGTTTTCATTAATGGCACATTTTTTCTTTTTCAATTTTTTTGTTCTTTTCTCTTTTTTTTTTATTTTTTTGTATTTTTTGAATATTTCATTTTTTTTTGTATTTTTCTTTTTTTCTTTTGTTTTAATCATCATCAAGGCACCTATTTACCAAGTTTTCACCAGGATAATAGATACATCAAAGCATCCGTTTACCAGGTTTTCACTACGATGATTATTTTTTCTAGGACATTTTGCAATTTTTAGGATTTTTTGACAATATACCATTTTTTGGATTTTTTCAGGATCAATAAATATGTACATGAGCACACAAGCAATGTCTTAGCTGTAGAATTTCTTCAGATGCAAAGCATTGATCAGATCTTTGAGTTGTTCTCCTTCAGTAGTAGATAATTGATAAGCATTAGACCCAAATGTTGTAGTGATAACGTATAGACCAAGCCAGTTTGGTTCAAACTTTCCTTTATGGATCCATTGCTGCTAATTTTTGGGGTTTTCTCTTAGGACGAGATCACCCACTTGGAATTCCCTTTGTCTGAATTCCTTATTGTAGGCTTTAGACATTCTCTTTTGGTATGCTCGAAGATGATCGAACGTCGCCTTCTAACATTCATCCAATAACTCTAGCTCTTGTAGCTAGGATATTTTGTTTTCTTCATCAATGATGAGGCCCCTCAGAGAGACTCGCAATGTAGGAATCTCAACCTCAATAGGAAATACTGCATTTGCTCCATAAACCAAGGCGAAGGGTGTGGCCCCCATTGGTGTTTGAATGCTTGTTTTATAGGCCCATAAAGCTGGATTAATCTGGAGGTGCTAATCTCTACCAGATTTATGAACTGTTCTATGTAAGATTTTGAGAATTGTCTTACTAGAAGCTTATGCTTATCCATTACTCTGAGGATAATAGATAGATGACCAATGTTGAATGATCTTTAAATTGGTGCATAACTCTTTCAGGTCCTTGTTCCTGAATTTTCCCCTATTGTTAGTGATAATGTATGAGGGTACACCATATCTACAGATGATATAGTTTAGTATAAACATAGCCACAGACTTGTCATCAGCTATAGTCAGGGGCACTGCCTCAACCCACTTAGTAAAATAGTCTGTAGCTGTGATGATAAAATTATCTCCTCTTGAAGAAGAAGGATGTATCTGACCCACCAAATCAAAGGCCCATTATTGGAATGGCCAAAAACTGATGAAAGGAATAACCTCTTTAGCAGGAGCATGGATCAGATTTCCATGAAATTGGCACAGTTTACAAGCCTTGGCATATTGAACAGCTTCTTTCTCCATATCTGGCTAGTAGTAACCAGCTCTAATAAGTTTATGAGCTAATGTCAGAGTACTCAAACGAGACCCATAGATACCTTCATGTACCTTAGCTAATGCACATTTGGACTCATCGCATTCTAGACACCTAAGGAGGGTACCATCTAGACCCCGTCTATACAAGTCATTTTCTATGATGACATACCGTGAAGCATTACGAATTAGGTGACACTTTTCATTCTGGGTATAGGTGTCAGGAATGATTTGGTCACAAAGGTAGGAATAGATATGGTGGTAGCAGGATGAATCATGTCCAATGACTGAACAGATCATCCTAGATTCAAGGATGTCATAGGCTGGGTAGCATAATGTCTCCACCAGGAATTCATGTATGAAGTCATTTTCTGGCATTTGTAACATTGAGGGAAGAGTCGCCATAGCATCGGCTACTTTATTGTCTACCCTTGGAATTTGCTGAAAAGAAATGTGTGCAAAATATTGTTTGAGATCATCCACCATTCATTTGTAAGGCACTAGCTTGTCATCCTTTGTTTGATAGATACCATTAACTTGGTTGATGACTAATTGAGAGTCTCCAAAGACCTTGAGCTCATCCACACACCATTCAATGGCTATCTTCGTACCATTAATGAGAACTTCATATTCAGCAATGTTGTTTGTGCAAGGAAACAACATTTTATAAGCTTTGGGCAATGAGTATCTTTGAGGTGTTATAAATAGAATGCCTACACCTGATCCTTGCTGAGTGAATGACCCATCAAAGAACATGCTCCAAGCTTGATGTGTGAGAAGCATGATAGATTCATCTGGGAATTCAATGTTCAAAGGCTGGTGATCTTTCAGAGGAGCTTCCACCAACTGATCAGCAATTGCTTGTCCTTTGATAGCTTTTCTTTCCACATACTCAATGTTAAATTTGCCAAGTATCATAACCCATTTTGCTAGTCTACCCATGAGGGAAGCCTTGCTCAGTAAGTACTTTAGTGGATCAATTTTTGCAATGAGCCTTGTAGTGTGAGCGAGCATATAATGCTGCAACTTCTATGAAGCAAACACTACTACTAGACAAGCTTTTTCAATGACAGAATAGTTCATTTCATATGAAACCAATGTTCTGTTGATATAATAAATGGCTCTCTCTTTGTTGTTTTGATCTTGTTGAGCTAGGAGAGCACCCAAAGATGTGTTCATTGTTGAGATGTATAGTATGAGCTGCTTCCCATGAATAGGAGGCATCAATATAGGTGGATTAGCAAGATATTGTTTAATTTGAGTGAGTCCTTTGTCACATTCTTCATTCCATTCATAAGTCGCACCCTTATGTAAAGGTTTAGTGAACGATCATGACTTGTCATCCAACTGTGAAATAAAGCGCCAGATAGATTGTAGCCTTCCCTGAAGTCCTCTCATCTGACTGATGTTCTTGGGTGGAGGCATTTCCATAATAGCTTGAACTTTTTCAGGATCAACCTCTATGTCTTTAGCTGAAATGATGTAACCCAAGAGTTTCCCAGAAGTGACACTGAATGCATATTTTTTGGGATTTAGTTTGAGACTAAATTTTTCCATGCAGTCAAGTATGGGACCCAAATCTATAAGATGAGTTTTTCACTGCATGCTTTTGGCCAAAGTGTCATCCACATAATATTCCATTGTTTTATGCATCATATCATGGAAAATAGTAGTGACAGCTCTCTAATATGTTGCTCCAGCATTCTTAAGCCCAAAGGGCATGACATTCCAGAAGAAGGTGCCCCAGGCACACATGAAAGCGGTCTTTTCTTAATCTTCTAGCACAATTTTTATTTGATTATAGCCAGAGAAGCCAGCCATCAAGGAATACATTTCATAACCTGTTGTCATATCCACTATCATGTCAATATTGGGTAGTGGGAAGTCATCTTTTGGACATGCCTTATTTAGATCTCGGAAGTCTGTGCACACATGAATGGATTTATCATGTTTGGTGACTAGAACAATATTTGAAATCCACTTTGTATAGTCAATAGTCCTTATGAAACTAGCCTTAAGAAGCTTTTCTAACTCTACTTTTACTAAAAGTGCCACGTGTGGATGCATCTTTCGAAGCTTCTATTTGATAGGCTTAATACCTGGTGCAATGGACAGATGGTGCATGATTAGATTGGGGTCTAATCTAGGCATATTAGAGTAAGTCCATGCAAAGTTTATTTTCTTTCTTTGAAAGAAGCTAGTGAACTCCTCCTTTTCTTTTGCAGATAATGACTGTGCTAGATGAATAATTTGGGGTGCAGCATCTATACCCAAATTCACTGGTTGTGTCGGCTCAATCAATATTGATGATCTCTCTTGAAAGTGGCTCAAAAGTGTATCAAGTATCTCATCCTTGGGTGCCTCGGAGAGGTTTTCACCCTCAGATACATCTTTTATTTTTACTTTTTTCGGCTCTGACATTGCCACAATGTGGTTTTCACCATTAGAGCATCTATTTTTTCTTCTTTTAATTTTTTTACTAAGATACTTGATATCTGTCTCTGTCATGCTGACACTACCTTCGCTGGTGGAGGACATTACAGGTTCAATATCATGGAGGTAACAGGCTAGAGTGTAATCATTCTGGAACGTTAGGACTTCATTGGATGAGGAGGGGGAGTTCCAATTTATCAGCTCGAGATTTTTGAGTGAGAGATAAGTAGTGGCCGGTTCAATTGCATTCACAATATAGTCATCAAAAGCATGGACAAGCAAGTTAAGACCTAGAGAGATCTCATCCAAAGGAGCATTTGAATCCCTATGAGACCCCACATCAAAAGTAGAGGACAAGTTAACATCGATGGTGTGTAATTCATGCGTCCTAACACTAGACCCTTCACCTACTTCGAGAAGGTTTTCATAGGTATGCACCATGTCTATATCTTTATCATAAGTAGCATCAGACAAAGTGTCAAATTTGTACTCATGTGAGTCAGTACTTGATGTGGGAATTTCATTATCACTAGTTGTACTATCTGACTCAGGTTCTTCTTCAGTAGCATTGAGAATTTGTTCTTGTTTGAATCTTTCTCGAAAGAGTAATGGCATGTAAGGTTCACCCACAAAAGTAGGGTCAACAGTTTGCATTCCCATCCACTGGTCATATGTCAATGGACTGATTAAGGAAGTTTCATCAGAATCACTTCCAGCTTCTACTTGATGCATAGGTATAACAGGTTCATCTAGTTCTTCAAAGAGTGCAGCAAATTCTGGAGGAATAGGATATGGAAAAGTATCTTCATCAGAGCTAGCCTCTGGATTTACCTCTGGGGTAGTATCTTCAAACTCTGGTTCAAGTTCAGGTTCAGGTTCTGGCACAAATTTGTTTATCCCTAGATGAAAGGGGATCTTTTTTAACCCTAATCCAGTAGTATCCTTTGTGCAGCAACCTATAGCTTCAATAGGTTTCAACAAACCATTGTCATTCATTCCTATAGGACCACTCCCTTTGTAGTCGAAGCACTTCATGATCTTGAAGGCCTCACTGTATGGCTCTTGTTCTAAGTCTGGAGGTGAAGTAGTCATTTTAGATGTTTCTTTCCCTTTACAGATCCAAGTTGTGATAGCTCTTTCTTCATCCTCATCTTCTAAAGTTGTAGAGGCCCGTACAAAGGTGTCATTGTAGATTGTTTGAGGAGAGTCATCAAAAGATTTGTTACTCTCAGAAGGTCTTCCATAGGAGCGTGGAGATGGAGGGAGAGTAGCCAGTGATAGCACAGGTTCAATTCGATATCCTCCCATGCCTGTATCCTTAAGTTTCAGAGTCTGTTCCATTTCTTTGAGCTTAGCATCATAGAACTCAATGGACTCTCTATTAGTTGGAACAAAGCTATCTGCAGATTGTATGAGTGTGTTGCAAGAGTAGTTGGTATTAGCAGGCACAGTGACATCTGCACCATGGAATGGGAACTTGATACATTGGTGGTACATAGATGGGACTGCCTGCATCTCATGAATCCATGGTCTTCCCAACAATATGTTGTAGGCAAGAGGAATATCAAGAACTTGAAAAGTAACATCTCTCTCAACAAGGCCAACTCAGATTGGTACCACAACTAAACCTTGGGATTTGTGTTCCTCTTCATCATAAGCTTTAATAGTAATTTTCTTGCGAGAATCTATACAATCCTCATCATAGCCTAGCTGGGTGAGCAACTTAGCAGAACAGATATTGAGGCCAACACCATTGTCAATAAGCACACGACAGACACACTTGGGACCTATCATGACTTCTATGTGCAAAGGAGCATTATGCGGATGACTTAGCACGTGGTCATCTTCTTTAGAAAAGAATAAATAATGAGGTGAGGTCAAGTGACCCACCATGGATTGAAATCGGTCGAGATCAAGATCCTTAGGGACATTTGCCTCGGTGAGGGCTTTATCCAGAATCTACCTGTGAGCAGGCGAGATCTTCAACAGCTAAAAAATGGTAATCTGAGCATTGGTTCATTGGAGCTAATCTAAGATGCTATAACTAGCAGTGCTAGGCATAGGGACTGATTTTGAGGTTTTGTTGGTAGGACCAGCAGTGGTCTTATCGACAGTTTGTTTCAGAGTAGATACAGGAGGATCGAGACCTTTCAAAACAATCCTTCCATGTGATCAAGTAACAACATTGGCACAATCCTGAGGTTGTTCAGATTCAAATGAATGAGATGCAGAACTACACAAGATGAAAGGAGTCTTGGGTTTTGGAGCATCGCCGCTTCCCTTAATAGTAATCACATCACAATACTCAACCCCAACAGGTTCGATCATACCAATGACATTGTCATCATTAGTGTAGGTGTAATTGACCTTAGCATTGGTATTCTTAGTCTTTGAAGATTCACCTTTCTCGTGAGGAGGAAAGGGATCTTTAAACGCCTGATGGTCCAAATTATTGTTATGGTCGTCCACAAAAATGTCACCTCTATCAATCAAATCTTGGACCTTATGTTTCAGCTGAAGACAAGTAGAAGTCTTATGACCAATGTTTTGGTGATAGTCACAGTATGCATTGTCATTCCACCAATGAGGTCATGGTTGTGCGTCATAGAGATGCTTTTCCAAAGGAGTAAGTATCTGATTCTTCACAAGAGTTTTATAGACCACATCAAGCAGTTCTCCCAAGGAAGTGAATTCTACTTGGGTCGAGATGCCCAAGGTTTATTCCTAGAAAACCTTGAAGGTTGTTGATTTTCCATTACAGGCTTTTCAGTAGCTTTGATCGCCTGTATGCTAGAAGAGAGATTGAAAATAAACTTAGCAGGTTTCGTGGTGACATTGTCAACCACCCCATCATTCACAATGTCTCTATTCTTGTTGACAAACTTCCCTTTATCTTTGTTCGAGATTGAAGATCCTTGTTTGTTGTCTTTGTTCAAAGTCAATTCCCCTTTCTTGATCATAAAGGCCTCTATTCGCACTGCTTGTTTAATCATGCTATCAAAGGTTAGGGGACCTTGCAATTGTACTTGGTATCTGAAGTCTGGGACAAGATTTTCCAAAAAAGATGTCGAGCCTTTCAGACTCTGGTAGCTTGTGAGGACACCTTGTACATAATTGTCTCCACCTTTGGAGAAACGTTAGAAATGATTCCCCTTGTCATTGTTTCAAATTGAAAAGATCCCGGATGTTGACCGGATGCTAAATATTATGTGAGTAATGTTGGATAAATAGATTAGCCATTTCATTAAAAGTCTTAATGCCAATGGGAAATCAAGAAAACCAATCCATAGCTAGTCCACCCAAGCTATGAGGAAATAGGTGCATAAGATAGGTTTGATCATGTATGAATTCCATGGATAAAGTGCCAAACTCCCTTAAGTGATCTTGGGGATCGGTAGTACCCAAGTATTTGTCATATTTAGGGAGCTCTACACCTTTGGGAAAAGGTGGCATGTGAAGGCTCCTATCAAAGGGGAAAGGACAAATACTTTCCATTGTGAATTGTTGTGCAGGTTTGTCCTTATTCTTTGCAAGTTGGCTAATCTGATATTGCATGTCTTGGACCATCTTTTGCAACTTAGCAGTCTCAGTTTCTTCTTCTTTGGCCACAAGCGTTTTGACTTGATAATCTAAGGGTAATTTGGCCCCTTGTTTGGCCAGCTCAAGAAAGTATTTTTCCTTCTCCTCTAGAAGGAGGATCTCCATCATCTTGATAAGACCCTTGTTTGCTTTCGCAACATCTATGTCAAATTGAGTTATTATGTCATCACCATCATTTCCAAGAATCTCATAAATGCTTGGGACTTGATCTTGACTCTGATAATAAGGAGTAGGACGATAGTGATATGCTTGTTGACAATCTTGAGCTTTGTTTTGAGCTTGGTGCTGATTCTAATCATTTTGGGATTGATCATTACATTACTCATTTCAAGGTTGAGCATGACATTGGTCATTGGAAGATTGACCATGATGCTGGTTGTTTTGAGATTGATCATGAGTTTGGCTTTATTTGCCTAGTTGGAAGTTGAACAGATCTCCCATCTTGTCAATGTAGGACTGTGCAGCAAATGCAGACTCAGTAAAATGATGTGAACGATGTTGAAAGGGTGCAACTAAGGTAACTTTTGGTGCGTGAACAGGATCAAGAGGTTCAATAGGTTCAAATGAGTTGATATCATCAATAGGATCAATAGGTTCAATGATAGGACTAGTCTAAGGAAGTGGCCTTCCAAAGTTATGAAATAATGAGTTGTTTTGGAAGAATGAGTTGTCCTACTCTTGAAATGAGAAACTAGGTTGTGCTTGAAACAATAGATTAAAACACTGTTGGAAAATTGAAGGTGATGATTGAGATGGGCTATCTTTCAAAGTACTCAATGAAGAAGAACTTGTGGATCCTTCACAATGCTCAGATTTCATGATAGGTTCGGAATGATCTATTTCTTGATTATGAGGTTTACCTCTACCTTGTCTAGTACCACGAATGGGGTGAGTGTTGCCACTTCTAGTCGTAACATTCATAGACAAAGATGTGATGAGAGAAGACTCAAGATAATGCTAAAACTCTGTCTCTAGGAATAACGAAAAAGAGATAAAGGCTAGAACAGCTAAGATGTGAGATGCACCCAGCATGAATCATCAAGAGTATGGCTATAAAAACCAAGATAAGACTATGGCAACACGAGGTAAAAAAGCACAAAAGAGATAAGATAAATAAAGGAGATACAAAACAAGTCAAAGCAATAATCGATCAGTTCTCAACTTGAGACACTTAATTTCAGACAGTGAATGACGGGAAAACAGACAAACAAACCTAAGACAAAAACTAGATCAGGTAAAAAGTTGACTAGCCAATGGGAATAAGCTCGTTGTTTTTAAAATCTGGATACAAGTTCACATGAGAAAGTACTAGGTCGTGTGAGAGAATGCCAAACTTTGCATGAGAGAATGAAATCTCGCACGAGGAAATGCTCTGAAAAGTGAAATTTCACACGGGAAAGAACCAAAGTTCAATAGTCTGACAAAAATTTTGAGATAAAAAGTCAAGTTCTGAGACAGCTTGAACTGTTCTCTGACAAAATTTCCAGTTTTTGAATAGTTTGAAGGACAGTTTAATCAACAATCTCAATTTGAAGGTTTCAAGCATTCATTTACAAGCATGAAGGTTCAGAACAAGCAATGGTGATATAAGAAGTAGTCGTAAACAGACCTACCAGGGACAAAGAAACTTGGCAGTATCTTGGGAGTCTTTATTTAATCATGATGGACAAGTTTAAGACTCGATAAAAAACACATAGTTATCCCTACAAAAAAAATGGTGAGAAGATAAAACCTTTGCCTCACTGCTTATGCACATGCGTTCACCTCACACAACCATGACACCCCCTAGAGGGCGCCCATGTTTTTGGTGTTTCCAAGGACTCAATAGTATATGTTCAATGGTTACCCTTGAAGAAGGGGCCAGTTTCATATAACACCTTCACACATCCAGGTGCATGCCTATGGTGAGAATCTACAGGAGAGATTCTTCCCCTCCCTGAGCAAAGATTATGTCTCCTTTCGAAGGTGATCTGGGTAGGAAACTAACTAAGGAAAGTTTTTAGTGGGCTTCTATTCACACTAACCTTTGGTGCCCCTGATACAGGGCTAGGGCCTCGCAACCACACCAACACCCAAAAGTCATACACCCCCGCAAGCAAGGCTAGGAGCGGCGCCACTCAGTACGACAGACAGAGCCTTCTCAAGATGATAGTCGAAATCAAGAGAAGGAAGTTAACATGGTTTTGGAGTCTTTAGAATCAACAAAAAATTCTTTATTATAGTGTGGTGGAATCACCGGCGACAGGTGTGTACTCACTTGGGTCATTCTCGGAGGTTCAACTTCCAGTAGGCCCTCTAAAGGTGACACAACTTTGCTTGGATTCAAGGGTTGGATTTTTTGATTCTCTCAAAGAGAGAAGAGCATACTTCTCTACCTCTTCACCTTACCCAAACAAATCAAGCATATTCATCATCGAGCTAGTTTCACTCCACCAAATCCACAAGCTTTTAGGTTTCTAGTTCTCTCAAAGAGAGAAGAGCATAGTCCCCTAGTAGGTAGATGTGCTAAAGATTCACTACCTTGCTTTGCTTCCCCAGGTATCCATCATTCTAGCAACATCTGGGTCTCAGCTTCATCCATGGGCATCACTTCCATGTAATGAAGAGCCTATTCCCCTACTTTTCTATCAAGACCCTTAAGAAATCTTAACAAAGCCCTAATTATACTATGTGAATGAAAGCAATAAAAACAAGCACAACCTTTTAAATGATCTTCGACAACTGTCCTGCAAGCAAACTATTAGCAAGTTTTTATGATCTTTGACAAGTGACCTGCAGACCACTGTTACGCTGTAGCATAAATCAGAAATATGAAAGAAACAACAAAAAGTAAATGTCAAGAAAAAGTAACAGTAAATTGCAGAATCGGGAAAATTTAAATGACTGATAGTAAAACTTCACGCGAGAAAGTATAGTGTTGCGTGCGAGAAAGTGCAGGTACCTACGCAACATAATGTTTCTTCGCATGACAAAATGCTAGTGAGAGCAAAACTTTGTGTGGCATGCTCTGAAATTTCATGCAAAATTCTGTACACAGTGAAGTACGGATGCACGACAAAGTTCAAATTCCTTATCAGAAACATTTTGAGAGTGAGGTCAGAAATGATTTTTCTGCCCCATGGTGGGTGCCATAATGTTTATAGCTTAATGTGGACCTCTAATACAGCCATATACACAACATAGTTATTGCTCGATCATCGAAATTATGAAGGTGAGTATGAATTACTCAATTCGCAAGATTCTATAGATTTGACCTGTTGCCTTCTAATTAGCCGGGGTGTTTGAATTGCTCTTAGAACGAGAGCCAACAACCAAAAGACCAAACTAATACGAAGGATTTTGAAAGCTTGAAAGATAAAAAAATTGCAATTACTCTAAGATGAATGTGCAATTAATCTAAGAATGAAATGCAGATTTTAATCTAAGAATGAAATGCAGATTTTAATCTAAGAACTTGAAAGAGATATGAGAATTAAGTTAACAACAATAAGCAAATTACACTAATATGAGAATGCAATTAACTAGAAATGGAAATTTAATCTAATTATGCAATAAAAAAGCCTAAAAGTATGAAATAATTGAGACTAAATTTGACTATAGTTTAGATACTCTCACAATTGCCTCTTTTTCGAATGAGGAAGAAGGTTCATAATATAGAAAAGCCTGGAGAGAGGATGAAGAGTTTCTTGAAATGAAACGGCTGACTCTTCATTCCTAATTGAGACAAATATTGAGGAATTACTTAATTAAAAGAATTATTTATTGCCACATATGGGTGACCCTTCGAATAATTTGAATTATTAAATCCAAATAAGATAATCCATTCAAATAACCAAACAATATTAATTCTTTTTATGTGTATTAGCTAAAGGGGGTGAGTTTAATTTAATTTAAAGCACTTAGGACTTTTAGAATTAAATTAATTTATCATAGGGATTATTTAGCTAATAAAGTTGAATACTTAAGAATTAATTATAGTGTGAGATTAATGCAATTTAGGGGTTTTGCAATTGACACCAAGTCAAATAAAGTCAGGTAGGAGAGAGAAAATTTCCTAGTAAAATAGGACTTTAATGATGTAAAATTGAAGAAATGCACCAAAATTGATTGAAATTATAAGGTGCCAATTTTCGGGTATTACAAAAATAAGGTGAAATCGGGTGTAGAGAGAAGTAGAATGGGGGAGAAAGCCAGATACATGCAAAGACCCAATCAAGGCACTTAACATGACCCCAGACTACTTACTCAGAGGGCTAAACACTCTTATCATGGAAGTGCTTCCATTTTAAGATGATACATTAAGCCCCCACTTTAGCAAGAGTATGGACTTGATGCAAACTCTTGGTAAAGGAGATCAAAATGAAAAGATAATATTATCATAATCCAAGGGACAAAGAGAAACCTCAAGCCCCCAAGGACTCAAGTCTTCATCGACTCCAAGATCACAATAAGAGAGACATCTCTAGAGAGACAGAAAGAGAGGGTGTGATCATATCGCCCAATGAGAACTTATGTCCCATTGTGAACCACACAAGAAAACAACACAACTGGAAAGATGGAATTGAACCACCTAGTGAATCTGGCTACTTACTAGTCAACCCATCAAGGATTTACCCTTAGGAATATTCTATTCCATAAGAATAAAACCAAAAACAAAAGAGATCTAATCTTAAGGACACCTCCGACCTTAAGGGATCAAAAATATATATACTTATTTGAAACTAGAGGGATCAAGAGATCCTAAAATATAAATCCATGCTTTAAGGATTAGTTACTTATCCAAAAAGGGAGAAAAGGTATCTTGAAAAATAATATATGCGTATCAAAAAGTGCGTGTGTGCAACAAGTGAGTAGAGCATATGCCCCCGCATTAAAGTCATTGCTAACACTTTAATAGGAGAAATGGCTTTAACAGAAACATAAACAACTCCATTGATTATGTTTCCATGTCGAGATTCCCCCAAATGAAGACAAATCAAGGGAAATATCACAATAACATACATAGAACAGAGAAGGGATCTACCTACTGTGGGGTCAATATGATCATAAGATAATATATATGATATTATTGCAAATGAATTGACATCATTCCCCAAAGAAAGTAGAATTACAATCACAAAGGAGGAAAGATTACATAAGATATACGAAGAAGAATCTTTTCAGACCATGACATGGAGACCAAAAAGAATCAGTGCTACCACGTCTTGAATCCAAGAAGATTACACAAGGAAATATTTACAAACAATAGCACATTTACGACATAACATGAAACAACATATAGAAGAATAGAGATACATATAGAGGAATTGAACAACAGTTCCAATTCCTTTATCACCTTGCACCAATTGAGTAACAAGGATCATATAAAAGAATCTAACAACATTTAGCAAACACATTACGGGAGAAGCACAATACAACAGGCAAATACACAACAAAGCTACCATGAAGGACAAGTCGATCAAGCATGTCGCCTACTCTCGCCATCTCTTTTTTTATCATTTAGGGAAGGTGGGTAACTCGCAAGAGGGACTATATCCAACATAGTGGGAATGATAGCTAGTTCCAAACAAGGATCCTCTTGAGAATCACAATGTTCGAAACTAGGTGTAAGTGTTAATTGTGATGAAAGTATATTAGGTAAATCAATGTTAATGTCAATAGTCTCATATTCATCATTAACATCATCAGTATCATCAAGATTATCTTCTTCATCCAAATTAATCAAAATAGGATCTAAGATACGAATAGAATCATCATAATCATGCATCTTAACATCATTATTAGTAACAACATCATGCATACTCTTATCTAAAGAAGGTAGAGATCTTTGAAGAACAAAATTGTGAGCTTTAGCATGAGCATGATGCTTCTTATGACATTCATTAGCAGATCGATTACGTTTTGATTTACTTGAGGTAGGTTGAGATCTAGGAGGAACAACCACAGGATCCTTCGCAGGTTCTTTAGGAAGATCGATAGGATTATCAACAATAGGAGGAACTTGATTAACAGGACTAGAAGCCATAGTTAAAGGAGGTATGGAAGGTGTAGGCAAAAGACCATGATTAAGATCCATAGAAGGTATACTTAATTCAAGAATCTTACGATGTTTATAAGCTTGATATGAATGGAAAAGATTATCAGGTCGAGGAGGACATGAATTAGGTAATGAAGGCCAAAAGAAATCAAGAGCAGCACAATCTCTAGGCCTAGAAGGTTGATATAAACTATGATTAACTATTTTTACTTCTTCATCATGGACAAATTTAAGACATTTATGGATAGGTGAAGAAATGGCATGCATGGCATTCAACCAAGAAAAACCTAGCTTAACTTGAAATCGATCAGAAGTAGGAACAACAACAAAGGTAGTGTTCACAATTTTTCCACAAAGTTCAACCGGAAAAGTAATAGAACCAAATGATGGATAAAGAAAACCATTACAAGTCTAAATCCACACATCTGATGAATCATAAGAATCGCGTTGTAAGCTTTTCATAAAAATATTTTCTTTTGTAATAACATTAACTAAGGATGTAGGATCAACAAGATAACCACGAGTAGGTTTCTAATAAATCATAGCATAGATGTAAAGGGGACCATCAGGAGCTTTAATATTCTCAGAGTCATCAAAGGTAATCAAAAGTTCCCGAGGTCTTTTATTCTTAGGTTGTTGTCAAGGTTTAGGTTGAGTTTTCAATTTAGGCTTAGGTTTTGGTTGAGGTTGAGAATGAACTTGAGGTTGAACCTGAGGTTGAGGTTGAGGTTGAAGTTGAGGTTGAGGTGGAGATATAGATTGACCAACATGCTCCACTTTATTAACAACATGATTGAGATCATCCATCTTTGAATCATGCATAATTTACATAGCAAATGGCTGAGCAATGGTATTAGTATCATGTGTAGGTAAAGGATTCATATAAATTTGAAGGTTTTGATTAGGAGGAGAGACAAAAAATTTTCCACTACCATCAAGATTATCTATAGATAAGGAATTAGAATCAATTAAGTCTTGAACCTTATGTTTTAAAGAATAACACTTTTCAGTATCATGACCATTATGACAATGATATTGACAAAAATCTTTAGGATCAAATGATTTAGATGCAATTGTAGCAGGTAATAGAGGTCAAATAGGAGGTAAAGTAATCATATTAGCAGTTAACAACCTATTCATAATAGCATGTAAAGATTCAGAAAGAGGAGTAAACATACGATTTAATCGAAAAGTAGTGGATGCAGAAGTGGCATTATGAGATGCAACAACAACTTGATCAGCAACTACATTCGCCTATTTGTTTATCTTGACATAATTGTTAAATTTTTGAAATTTTTTTGGATTAGGAGCAGCATCACTTTTATCAACTGGAACAGGAGCCATTGGAGTGTTGCTCACAAATTGACTCACTTGTAATTGATAATGTTGAAGTGCTGCACAAAGTTGTTGAAAAGAGGTAAATTCAATAAGCAGAATCTTATCTCTAATATCCTTTTGCAAATTTGAAATAAACATATGTTGAATATCAATATCAAGAACAAGATAGGAAATCTGAGCATACAAATGTTTAAATCTACCAATAAATTCAGTTAATTTTTCCTTAGCACTTTGTTTACAATGCATTAAATTAGTCAAAGACACTTGCGGGCCAATATTGGTTTGAAATTGTTGAATAAAAGCAATGGCAAGTTGTGGAAAGGAATCAATAGAATAAGGAGGCAAGGAACAATACCATTGTAAGGCCTTGTCATGAAAAGTTTGAGCAAACAGTTTGGCTAAAATCCTATGGTCATGAGCATAATCACTACAAAGGATTTGGAATGTTTTAACATGATGAATGGGGTCTCCTTTTCCATTATAATTCTCAAGACAAGGCATATCGACTTGCTGAGGAACAGGAGTACAAATAATGTCTTGGGACAAAGGACTTCCCATGTCACATGTAGGAATACTAAACTTTTTTTGAGTTAAGGAGGAAAGTTGTTGTAAGGATGACACAATTTGAGCCAAACTGATGATTGTTGAATCATTAGATGAATAGGAGTAGCAATGTTAGAAATACTAGGTACAGTGTAAGAAGCTGCAGGAATAGAAGACACAACTGGAGGAACACTAAGAACTACAGTTGGAAGCGGATTGGAATAAGAAAAAGGAACATTATGATATGAAGGTTGTGATGTAGGAAGGGACACAGGAGGAACACTCATAGAAATAGAGGGAACCGTCATAGTCACCAAAGAAGGAGTATAGGTAGGAATACTAGGTAAAGGATTAGAAGAGGGTTCTACACTAGTGATAGGAGGAATCAACCCTAAATCTTGAGCTTCTTGAGCTAGAGGTTTAACATTTGAATGCATGAGGTGAGTAATACCATGCAAGAGGTTAACACCTTGATCACTATCATGGAGAACTTTCTTAAGAGCCTCAATAGCTTGAATAGAATCTTGATTATGGTTCTCTTGAATAAGCCAATTACCCATTTTATCAAGTTCAGTTGAAAGTTTTTGGACTTGTTTAGGAGGAACTCTTAAAGCATCATCTTCATCATGAGATGAGTGAGAAGAGTTTTTCTCCATAATAGGATTGGAATCATGAAGATTCAAATTATCATCTGGGATCCTAAGGAAAGGAGAAGAAGATTCAGGATCAAAGGCACCCATGATTCTACGACTTCGTCTAATCGGAATGTTATAAGTAGGACTAAAGGTAGTAAAGCTAATAAACCAATGCAATACAAATGAACTAAACTAACACCAAATATTTTTATTTTATATGAGATGCAAACATATAAAAGGAATATAATACATGCAATATCTAGCACCATAAAACATAATAAAGCATCTAATTCCACAAAAGAAAGGAGAGTAAATATGTCGGGTTCACCAAAATGAATAGTGTTGAAATGGAATCACCTAATTGAATGGGGGAAATATGAGATCTACTTCTAAATCCAAATTCCCAGAGGAGAGATCCAAATTGATCAACCAAAAGGTTAATGCACAATTGAATCAATATAAGGAGAATATGAATAAAGGAGAAAACCTTATATTTCCCTATAAAGAAGATGTGCTTGAAATCTGAAATAATTGAAAGGCAAGTACTAACCTCAAAATAGGATAGATCTGAAAAATGCCAATTTCTGATGTTTGCGTGTAGTTTCGGGCAATTCTGCAACCTGTTTCAAACTGGAAATGTTGAGACGAAGAAACCCAGAAAACTTTTATCTTTCTGACATCAGGTAGTCTTTGACCCCGATAAAAGGTCAAAGGCTACATTAATATTTTGAAGGTCGACTTTGATTTTTCTTTTAGATCTCGGAAGTTCACCGAAAAGGTTATCTAAATCCAAGCTCAGATTTGCAGTTTGGCACCTGTACCTACAAGAAAAAGAGGGTTTTTGTTGTTTGTTTGGGGGGTTTGCCTTGGTCAAACCCCAATTTAGGAATTAAATTGAAATTTTAATATGCATAAACAAAGAAAATGGAACTTTTCACCTTGCTTATGTTGAAGTCCTTGTAGAGGATTCGAATCCTCAAATCCACAAGTAGGGATGCTCCAATGGATGTAGAATAAATGTAGGATGTCTCAAATTAATGGCATTTGATCTTCAACACCAATCTTGAATGGATCTTTGCATATGAGGAGGCTTGGATGAATGTGGAAGGATGGATTTTCAAGGGGGCTCCAAAGAGATTGAATCCTTCAATGGCTAACAATGGATCTCCTTGATGAATAGATGCTTGAACACTTGAATGCTTGCTAGGCTTGAGGATGAATGAATGCTTGCTTTCTTTCCTTCCCCTTCTTGCTTGCTTGATTTCACTTGAGAGCTTGAGAGATTGCTTGGTGAGAATAGATGAAAACTTGATTGAGAGATGGATTGAAATGAGAGAGGAAGGCTTCCTTTTATAGTGATCTAGGGCACAAACCTCTAGAAAAGGCCGACATTGGGGATTTAAATCCCAATTAACCTTAAACTCTAGAAATGGACCCATATTAAATGAAATTTAAGGATTTACCATTCTGAACCCCGAAATGGCCGACCCGGAAGTGGGAAAACAAATATCTCTGAAACCTGACACCCGAAAATCCTGGGATCCTGAAATTTGAAATCTGGGTCAAGGACGAGGTAGACCCCGCCCTAGGTCAGGGTCGAGGGCATCCCTGACCTAGGTCAGGGTCAAGGTTGACTTTGACCCTCAAGGTCGACTTTGACCTTGAGGTAAAAAACCTTAGGACCTCAATCTAAAGTGTTCAGAAATGCAGAAATAAGGTGAAATCAGGTGCAGAGAGAAGCAAAACGGGGGGAGAAAGCCAGATACATGCAAAGACCTGATCAAGGCACTTAACATGACCCCAGACTACTTACTCGGAGGGCTAAATGCTCTTATCATGGAAGTGCTTCCATTTTAAGATGATATAATAAATAGTTGATATTACTATATACATTGATATATATATATATATATATATATATATATATATATATATATATATATATATATATATATATATATATATATATATATATATATATATATATATTATAATTACACTCATAATAACTAAATAGTTAAATTGATAAAATAAATTAATGAATAGACATGTCTCTTCTTGTCCTTGTCATGTATAAATACAAAGAGATCGATACATTTGGAAAACGCATACAATAAGATAGTGCTATTACATTTGCAATGATCCTAAAACCTTAACATGGTATCAGAGCCAAATTGCAAATGTAAGAGAGTAGTTTGTTGATGGTGAATGTGTGACTATCTCAGAAAATACAGTCTCAGTACGAGGACCATATCTCACAAATACACCATTGGTTTTTGCTAAATTTTGGATATGTTTGTGAAAAACAAATATAGAACAACCGCAACAGAGCGATTGGAGAGAAAGTTTTAGGTTGAAAAGTTATAACCGACTGTGTACGGGTCTATGCAAAATCTATAAAAGAGAGAGGTTCCTTCTTTAAAAGCCTGACCACTTAAAGGAAGATCTAATAAGATTGAAGGTTGTGATAGTGTATAGAACCTTTGGATATTCAAGATAGGTCATGTGAAGAATTATAGTAATGTTTGAGAATGACGACATCATTCTATGAATTTGCATGATATTTTCTATATGGGCTCACCTTACGGAATGAAATACTTAAAATTTATAAAAGACAAGTATTCCATGTTTTATTAATGCACATAATTTTTTTTAAGTTTTTAATTCATGTTATACTATTGGTTAGTAAATTCTTGTATGCTTCTCTCATTGGTATTTTCGGTTGAGATAGTTTAGTGAGCTATTTGTAATCTCTCTCTGATGTACCTTCAAGATGCAAGCATAAGAAAATTGCATTCAAGGGAGAAATAACTTAATGCTTGCAACCGAATTGATGATTGAGACCAGATGTAGAGGGACTCTGACATTCAAAAGAAGATAAGAGGTTGATACAAGAACTTGAGCTTCAGAGGGAGTAGATAGAGGATATGGTTAAATCAAATTTTGATCATCTTGGTCATATTGATTCAGAGGGAGTAGTCCATACTGAGATGGATTCTCCAGTGATCAAGAATCTATAATAGTCAGAGGACTAGGAATCATGAATGCCTTTTGAGCCCTATGTAAATCATAAAGAAGTGACGACTTCCAAATGATTATCACTTGTATTTGCAAAAGTTATTGGAAGGGGACGATCTTACAATAACTTAAATCATGATATACATTATTTATAATGTTGAAATAGATCATGATAGATTAAATCAACAACTAAGTGTTAGATGTCATTAAATTGACGATCTATGAGTTGTTTGTATGGATATATCTTGTAAATCAATAACTAAGTGTTAGATGTCATTAAATTGACGGTCTATGATTTTTTTGTATAGATATATGATACGTATTTGGTGAATATCATGTGTTGATATTCTGTAGGCCAGTACCTTATTGAGTACTTGGTGAATATCATATGTTGATGTTCTGATAGGCCAATACTCAAGATATCAAATGGATAGAATTGCTGATGGAGGCAATCCACCTGAGAACTTTTGGATAGAATCGTCGATGGAGGCAATCTACCTGAGAACTTGTGGATAGAATCATCAATGGAGGCAATCCACCTAAGAACTTGTGGATGGAATCACCGATGGAGGCAATCCACATATTGAGACTATGTTCCTATTGATTACATCTTGAGGATGGTACCTTTATTGATTACATCATATGATTGATGTTGTCAAGTGTCTTAAGTGTTGGCATTGGATTGATTTATCCTCCCTAGCTAAGAGGGAGTGTTGATGTTTGTAGCATCAGTCAGATAAATAATACTAACTATATGATTATTATGAGAAATGATTTATTATATATATACATATATGTCAATATATAAATACTTGATATATATATATATATATATATATATATATATATATATATATATATATATATATATATATATATATATATATATATATATATATATATATATATATATATATATATATATAAAGTTAGATTATAATTACTCTCATAATAACTAAATAGTTAAACTGATAAAATAAATTAATGAATAGATATGTCCCATGAAGGGACATGTCTCTCTTCTTGTCCTTGTCATGTATAAATACAAAGAGATCAATGCATTTGGAAAATGCATACAATAAGATAGTGCTATTACATTTGCAATGATCCTAAAACGTTAATAGTCTTCACTTTGTATTGGGATGTACAGTGAGGTTATGTTTTTACTTTGGGATTTGACTATTGTCTTTACTATTGTAATGATTAGATTTTAGGTTTCATTCTAGGTTTGCATATGGAGCTACGACCTCAGGTTTTCTTCACCTAGTTCTTTTCTGAAGGTATGCTCCCCTAAACCAAGTTTCAATGTATACTCCCTTGAAAACTAATAAAATGAGTACACATTTTTACCTTAAAAAAAACATATTGTTATTATTCTTATCTTCTCTTTGTTTATTTCTTCTTCTAAAATTTACTCTTTCTTAAAACGAAATTAAAAAAATCTAATTTAAAGCTCAGACAAACTCACTTCTTCTAAAAGAAGTATGTCGGCAAAGTTAAATTGTTCTTAATGAGCTAATAAAAATTCAAGTCATGTTCACTAAAAAGCCTCAACATAATAAGAAATGAGACTACGATCATTACTCCAAACGAATTTGGTAAAATAAACATCCTTTCATCCTTAACTCTCAACTAAAAAAGTTTTGACCTAAAATTTTATATGCCATAAATTAAAATTTGGTAAATAGTAAAATCATCCACAACTACTTCCACACAAAAACTTTAAATAAGGTGAAACATTTCTATCCCAATAAAATCATAGCCTTAACTTTTGTACTCCACAAGTGCTCGAGTGGTGATATTTCATGTGGGATTCCATAAATGATAGACTCGACACATGGGGGCATTCTGCTAAGGAAAGCTTCGACAACATTTGGATATTAGAATAATCAGAAAATGCATTTAAAAGTTGAAGCAAATGGAATGGACATCAAAGCTTATCAAATCTGTCCATCAATCCTACATGGAAAAAATTGTTCAAATCTAAGACATTTTTTCTTTTGGAGAACATCAAAAAAGCCCTTGAAAATCCAAACAATTTTCTAGGCATGCTTATGAATGGGCATCATAACAGAGATTGAGATTCAACACGCTTACTGTGGCTTCTAAACCAACTTAAAACTCTCTAAAAATAGATTTTCCAAATGTATTTTTCACACTTTACCCCTAAAAAGTCTTAGATTCTGCAACTGCTTTCTCACACTTTTTCCACAAAAATTCTTTGTAGTAATCAGAATCCAATTATTTTGCTTTACTACCTGACCACCAATGCTTAAGAATGTCGGAATTTGACCAAAAGAAAAAAGAACAAAGAAAAAGAATACTAATCCGTGATGTCTGATTTCTATGTTGTGATACAATAATCATCAAAGGCAATTATTCGCCCTTCAGAAAACGTGGAACTTGCGGAGACTAGCAGTAATGAGAAAGTAGATCTAAATAGTAGTGAAATGACTATGAAAAAGGAATTCAATCGTGAGCTAAATAATAATATGTCATTTGTTAATAGTTTTTAATCTATATTTTTAAAATTATGTGTAAAGATTATTTTAATAGAAAAAATTATGAAGTTGTAAAAAATTGATTCAAGTTATTAATGTTTTTTAAGTTCCCTTGTCAATAGTTATTCTTATAATTCACATCGTTTAAGAAGAGAATTAAGTAAGAAATTGTCACATTGTCTAACAAAAACTAAAGCATCTAGGATTAATAAGTCTCATTGAAAGGAAAATCAAATCACTTTTAAATCATCAAATCTGAATATATTGATGAGTTGTTGATTATGAAATAGTTTAAAATTATTTCACAAGTGCACGTAGTTTTCCACATATTTCATAAACAATGGATTTGTCTTGCATGCTCCCTATTTTATAGTTCTTTCTAAACTCATATTGACCCCTCTCTTCCAACTCTTCATAAACTCATTTTTTGATAGTGCAAGTTTGAGGAGATCTATGGATGATGAGGATGTTCTTCAATGTCATATTCTAAAATGTTTGGGTTTTTTATATATTACTGGAAAACATCAATAGAGTTCTTGAAACTTGACATTTCTAAAATACTTGAAATATCCAGTGAACTAAATGTCACTATTGTTCTGATGGAGGGGAGCTAAAATTCTCCTTTCAAAACTATTTAAGAAGAAAATCAAGTAAGATATTGTCACATTGTCTAAAAATAACTAAAACATCTAGAATTAAATAAGTCTTATTGAAAGAAGAATCAAATCACTTAAAAATTATCAAATTTTAATATAAATTGATGAATTGTTGATTAAGAAATAGACTTGCAAGTGATTTGTGTTATTTTTTCCTTACATCAAATATATGATTTGAGAGGAGAGGAACATCATAATAGCTTTCAAATTG
Source organism: Chamaecyparis obtusa (assembly GCA_027943335.1). Classification (NCBI taxonomy): domain Eukaryota; kingdom Viridiplantae; phylum Streptophyta; class Pinopsida; order Cupressales; family Cupressaceae; genus Chamaecyparis; species Chamaecyparis obtusa. The sequence goes on along the minus strand of BSBK01000711.1, from coordinate 3,147,476 downwards.
ATTTTTTCAGTTTCAAGTCCACAATACCTAACAAAAATCCTAGTAAATATAAATAACATGAAGAGTGACCTATTACAAGTCCTAGAAACCTTCCTTTAACTAATAAGCTTACATTCAAGGAAACTTTGTGATGTGGATAAGATAGACATATATTAGTCAATGTGAAAGTCCATTACATCCCAAGAAATGGAGCATAACATAGTTGTGATCTCTTGACATGCGAGCTAGCTTATATTGCCTCTCATTCTTTAATGTTGGTCGCTTGCTTCATGCCACAAAAGAGAGAAATACACTCTTGAGAAAGATTTTAAAATATTAATTATTACATTATGATATTTTGGCATCAACATGGAGATATGACCAAGAGTATTAAAAGAACTTCAAATGAGTGTAGCAGAGTTCTATGCACAAATAAAAGTGAATGTAAAAATCCTAAAATGAACATTGTACATGGTTGTTTAAAGAAGTTAGAACTTCATAAGAAGGTACACACTTATATGAAGTGTGTGCACATTCCTTGTGGTAACTCTTTTCTAAGATACTTCCACTAAAGGTGTACACAAATTCTTGAATGCACTTAATTTAGTGATAAGTAAAAAGTCATTCCCTAGTTGAAACAAGGGGGCTTCTAATTTATTCTAGGTAGAGTGCAACTAGACAAAGAAATCCTCAAAATACAACTTTCTTCCCATACAAAACAAGACCAAAAACCCACAACCAAAATTATATTCAATAAAAAATAGATGATCATCAAGAATAAAAAATTCAAGTACCTCATTTTCTATCTTCAAAGGAACACTTCCCAATTAGAAGGGATGAGCATTATTCTATGTAAATATCTTCCTTCTAATCCAAAACTTGAGGCTCGAGAGAGGTCATCTCTACGTCAAAGGTTCTACGTCCACAAGTGTTTAATCTCAACTATTTAATACAACTTTTCACTCAATCAATTTAAGGAAAAGATATCAATAATTTTCTATCTACAAAATATTTGAGAGAATGAAAAGAGCTTGACAAGTTTTTATAATCCTTATAAATTCTTACAACCAACAATAATTACTTTGGATACCCTTTGATTTCTCATTGTACCCTTTGACAAATGAATAAAGGCATATAAAACCTTTATACAACAAAAGTCATACCAGATATCAACATCCACTACTATATTAGCTTTTAAAAGAAAAAAGAAAAAAATTAAAACATAAAAATTGTAATATTCTAAATACCAATTTACATTTGTGACATCCAAAAGAACTCTAACAAATTACCTAATCCTAATCCATTTTTTCTTCACTTTATCACTTGACTTGATATTGTTTGTCCATTCCATTACTTATATCCACTAAACATATGTCCATATATATAGTAAATTTTAAAAGTACAATCATTGTATGGAAACATAACTTTAAATTAAATATAACATTAACTTTTACTATATATACATGGCTTTAAAAAATGGGATATTTTTTTCCATCATCCACATTTTGTTTCCTTTCCATGAGTTCCAATGGTCTCTAGAGTAAAAAATGTGCAGTCCACTTCAATTGTAGCTTCACTTTAGTTTTAACTAACAATTGTGTCCAAACGAGGTGCAATGGTTACGCCGATCCGAAGATATGCTTGCACAATATATTTCCCTTAAGGACAAAAGCAATGAGAGAAAAATGTTGTGTTCATATTGTTGACAGGAGCGTAGTAGATTATGTGTTTCAAAATGCATGTTGCTTTTTCAAAATTGGCCCATATTAGTTGATTTCTGCAAAAAGTGAACCAACAAGAACTAATTTTTGCAAAAAAAAAGAAAAATTTAAAATTCAACGTAAATCATATAGATAGTATTAATAGGCAAAATACTACCAATTTTATAAGTATAAAATAGAAGATATTTCTAGCAGTATTGCACAACGAATAAGCAATGGTAATGCTCTAGAGATATAGTAGAGAATTGAATACCTTGGTTAGAGAGAGAGAGAGAGAGAGAGAGAGAGAGTTGTTGTAGGCAAGTTTCCTATTTTTTCCTTATAATTATATATGGATTATTTTGCATTTTGGAGTATCTTCGTAGGTGAATCTCAATTCAATACATGGGTCATTTAACAGCTTGACTTTGGATATCATTGTGAATGTAAGGCCCTACCTTTCCACCCTACCAATCTCGATGGTTTCTTTATGTAATGTTAGGCATTGGGATTTGTGTATGGTTATAGCCCATGCCATTGTGAGTTGTATCTACCTTCGACTCCCCTATGATAAAGGAATTATTGGTATACTTTTGGGATCTTCTTCATTCCATATAGGGCCACTATAATTATCTATCAGGTTACCACAACATACATTGGAATATCAAGTGGTTTGTAACTAGGGTTGTAAATAATTTTAATTACTTCACTGTGAGATCCATTAACAAGTCCTACTTGTGTCCATATGTTGGTTGTGATCATGATACATTGACCTCTACAAAGTAGCACTTGTTTTTTGAGTTGTTCATCAAGACTAACAATTTCCATTGTGTTCCTAGTGCTTGTTGCAGTACTCAATGCAATTGGGCGGTTCAACATTTTTAACATTCTTTGATTGTGTAATTTGACCAAATCATTGGCGGAAAAAAAATGCATTGAGTGATCTATGTGTGTCATCAATCAGCTCCTGATCTTCCAACATTGGTTTGAGATTTTGTATGTTTTGTAAACATTTGACGAAATTGTGCTTGTGTTGTAGACTCCCCTTATTGTCAAAACATTGTTTGTAATGTCAGGATTGTTGTGAATTGGTCCTACAATATTTTGGTAGTTGAGCATGAGGTGTACATAGTCTTATCCATCATAGGTGATAATTGTGAGAGGTCCCTAACCAAAATTATTGAGCACCACTGAAGCATAGATGTTGGTTGTGGGGAAATGCCTCACATGACCTGTTGTCTATTTTCAAGAGGAGTTTTGGGCCTATGAAACTCATTTTGTCAATGAAAATATATTTTATGTTCTTCAAATCTCCTTGGAATTACTCTAATGCCCATCCTTTCAAGGGTTGCATTTATTTAATAGGAATCCTAATAATCGATGTATAGTTGATGCATAGATGTTGAATGCAACAACTCCTATAGGGACTAGTGTCAGGAGTGGACTTTTTTGATATGGTGTTTGACTTTTGAGTGCATTTTTTGTTAATACTAGAAGACACAGAGAAGGGGGGTGAATTAGTGTAAACAAATATTGAACCAATTCAACCACTAATCTGGTTATACTTATTAACAACTTCCAAATAATAAAACATGCAATTGAAATTATGTAATAGAAGTAAACAATTCAAGCATTCATAAAGAATAACACATAACACCACCAATTTTATCGTGGAAACCATTGTTAGAGGGTGAAAACCATGGTGGTGATGATGCCCACAAATCTCTTCAACAATAGTAAAAAGAGTTTCCCTGTTAGGATCTTACAATACCCTATCAAGGGTTCACTTGGTTAGAAGTGACTAGTACCTTGTTAGAAGTACCAAAATATTTGTTAGGATCTAACTCGCAAGAGGATTTTAAACTCCACTTAAGAAGTCACCAATGTACGACTGGTAAAAAACTAGCTTCATACCTGAGAGTACCGGTTAACACAATTCAAAGTTGTAAGCACTCAATGTAATCCATTACAACATAAAGGAAACTAATCTACTAAGTATATCAGTATATAGTATAAAATCACTGGAAGCATGTGAGAAAAGGGAAAGGATGAGCACATCATGCTTGGTTCTATCTCTGGAAGAATCCCACCACCCGTACATCAATCACCAACAGTCATAAAGTGAAATGACACCCTCCTATGTGAAACCCTCAGGGGCACCCCATTGTGCCTAACCACAAACACAAGGCACACATACAAGTAGGGAGTGACTAACACACACACCAAATAAATGTATAAACTTGGGGAATAGTACAAAGATCCCAATGCAATCGCAATGAAGATGAGAATATGCTAGTAGGTTAAGGTCACTACTCATAACTAGATAGGGTCAAGTGTTGAGACTCGAGGATGGAGTGTCATCACATGTCTCATATACTCACAATATTAATATCATTTAGGATTTTAATCTAACAGACTTGAGTAGATCTCTAGATTACTTTTTATGCATTTTAGCTCATAGCAATCTAAGATACACTTAAGATTCAAGAGCGTACACAACTCCTATTTCGATATTGGCTATTTATGAATGTGGAAATCACCAAAATAGGGGGTTGGCTAAGGAAAATTTCTATATAGCCCTTGTAATGCCCCGCCAGGGAACCCAGGAGAACTTAACCTAAACATCCATCTAAGTTTGCAGAATAATTTTTTTTTAAACAGTTAATGTGAGTAAAGTATTAATTATTTTAATTAATCTTTACCCCCTTCTTAAGATGTCAACTCTTTTGGTTTAGTTGTTTATATTTAAACACACATGCACGAGTTGTTTTAAACTCATGCACTAGTTGTTTTAAATATAAACTTGCATGCATTAGTCATGTAATAGTTTAACTAATTATTACATGCACTCGGGTTTGCCTTTCAAGGCTTTTGATCTCCTTTATAAGGATGATCCATTGTACATTCAATTCATTCATTATTTTGAGGATATTTTCTTCTTTATTTTTTGAGTTAAACCCTTGCCCTCTTCTTGTCTCTACTTCCTTGTAACAGGTTTTTGTATGCAGGTGATCTTCGGGTTTTGTGGATTTGTATTGCTCAAATCCTACATGGTATCAGAGCCTAATCTGCTACAGCTTGTTTGCGTTTGAAGGATTCAAATTAGTGATTTTTTTGTTGATTTGAGAGGTTTTGGTATTCTCTATAGGATGTTATTTTTTGCTTGCAAAAAAGAAAAAAGAAAAAAATTTAGCACTTTTTACAGAGAGGGTTTCCTGTCAAATATGGGGGGGGACCTATTTTTCTGGTCATCTTGGCTTCAAACGTACCTCACAATTGCGTTCAGAGCATCCAAGAACCCCAAGATCCATATAAAATTTGTCCAATTTGGACAAAGTTGGAATCTATGAGAAAAAAAAATTTGCAATCGGCCCTGGCACGGATCCTGAGGCAATCATTATTTTTTGGAGCACTTCTGGCTCAAACGGACCTTATAGTTGCATCCAAAAAGCCTGAAATAGTCAAAATCTATATAAAGCTTGTCGATTTTGAACAAGTTGCCATCTGAGACAAATAAAAAATAAAAAATTGTGTCCCAAGGTCGTACGGCCCTGGCACGCACATCGAGGAGAAGGTACGGTGATTTCAAAAAAAAATTAAAAAAAAAATCTTTTGGGGGGCGGCCACCCGAGCGCCGCCCCGTGGCCTTCGCAGAGCCTCTCTGCGGCCTCCTCCGCCAACGCTCTCCGCGCCTTCCTGCTGCCACTCACTCCGCCACCGGAGCCGTCGACCGCACCACCACCGAAGCCGCCAACCGCGCCGCCCGCTGCTCGGCCCGCACCCACGCTGTCCAGCTCCGCCGAGCCCCTGGTCACCCTTGTGACCAAGGCTTTTTCTTTAAGCCCCAAGCTTGTTTAAACTTGCGATGGCCATTTGGCCGTCAAGTTTAAGCATGCCCTTTGCTGACGTCAACCTACATCAGCATTTTTGGAACCATTTTTTAATTTTTTAAGGGTACCTGGGCATTTTTTTGCGATATCTCGGGCATATGGGATCATAATTGGATGTGCAATATATCATCGGAAAGCTGGTTCCAAGCCCAATCCGAATTTGCTAGTATGGTTTTGTGATTTTTCCATTGTGATGCTCTTTTTTGCTATCAAAGTCAGATGTTCTCTGTGATCATGGCGTTTTAAACCTCCTGTCTTCCGAGATCCGTTTCTCTTGCATCCGAGCTCCTTTTTCAGCAAATGAGATATTTTTGAAAAGATCTTTCAGAGATTTTATTAGATTTGATGGTTTCATGTGGTTTTTTGTCCTTTTGCTAATGTCACCCATCTTTAGATCCTTACAGATACCTTCTTTGGGACCTCCAACGTAGATGTTGGTTTTTTGCTCATATCTTAAGCATACGGTGTCAAAATTTGGCAAACGAGATATCGTCAGAAAGATGATTCCAAGCTCTTTCCAGATATGGAGGTTATATTTTTTGGTTTTATTTTTCTAATGGTGTTTTTCTCTGTCAAAGTCAGATCTTCAGTTCTACACTCCGGGAGCTCTATCTTGCACATCCGGACTCCGTTTTCAGAAAATGATATATCATTGGAAAGCTTGTTCAGAGAGATTTTTAGTGCTATGAGTCATTTTTCTAGATTCTTCTCTATGTTCATTTTATTCAGATTCTTACTTTTTTGTAGTTTGGTGGATATCTTGGTTGTTTCAGGTCCTGGGATCTCTTCCCTTTGAGGGATGGCTCAGCTTAGGTTGTTCTTTTGGTTCAGCAGCCTTTGATCTTCTTTAAGCAATGTATACTTCACTTTTGTAGCATTATTTTATGCACACGCACTGAGATAAAGTGCCATTCTATTGCTTTGATGGGATCTTGCACATGTTCATGCTATTTGTACTCGCACTCCATTATAAAGTGCTGGGGGGGTTTGATGTTTGCCTTTGTTTACCATCTACCTTTGTCAAGTGAGTGTTCCTCCAACGACATTAGCCTTAGGTATCTTTATTTGTGTTTGTACTCTCTCTGGGGTGACCCCACAATAGTGGGTTACACTTTTTTAGACATGCTGATTTTTGCTGAAATAACACATTTTTAATAAAATATAATTATTTAAGCCTTGAGAGGTTCCATTTGAAGGAATTAATTACAAATGGTTAGCTCAAAGCCTCTTAGATAAAAGAAACAATGATATAACAACTATACTCCTCATTCATACCTGCAATGGAGTCTCCTTCGCACCTATTAAAATGCTGACAAAAAATCACTTTGATATTATATTTTGGGAGATCAAATGAATCCATTTGACAAACCTATCTATTTAGTAAGGTTCTACTAAGAAAAATCTTTCGAATGATTATAATGTTAATATATATCAAGTTTATTATGACGTTATATTTTTAGTTTTACTAAACATAGATATTTCACTGTATGTCTACCTCTATGTTTGATGCTTATGGAAAAATAGTAAATGAGAGAAAAAAAAATTCTAAAAAATATCTATGCCCTAGGTATTTATATTCTCTTTCTATCTAAAAAAATAAAAATTAAATTGGACAAATATACGACAAGTTATAAGCTATGTAGTCAAAGTATGTCAAAATTACAGTTTAGTCAACTTCAAACATTAATAAAATATGAAATAATCATGATAATGTCATAAATCCAATTTCATGCCCTCCGTATGGATGTTACAAAACTAATTTCGAAAGAATCACATTGATATCTATTTTTGAAAAAAAGTTATGCTCTATGAAAATAATGTAACTCTTTGAAAATGACATTTTCAGCAACATACCAATTTTTGTGGGAGAAAAAAAAAACCATTCAAATAAATTCAAAAATAAAAATAAAAAATATATTTAGAATCTACATAGAAAATCCTAAAAGACTCTAATTTACTTCATCTTCTGATTTCAAATAGTTTAACGACAATATGCATCTGAATCTAAATTTTTTTTCAAAATGTAGAGTTCAGTGTCTGTTTAGGCAAAAAAGTGTAACTCACTATTGTGGGTTCACCCTCTGCACATTCAATGTTTCAGATTCATCTTCATCATGTAGTTCATATTGGATGATCTTTTTAGTGTACCTATCATTACTCCCTTATCAACAGTATGGGGGGGTTTCTACTGTTAGTTCTACTGCTTCCTTGGTTTGATTGTGTGAGCTATGTATTCGGTATTTGATCCTATGTACTAGGCGGTTGCAGTGGCTGGGTACCTATGCATTCTGGTGAGATGAATCATTTACCATATGGACACTCTTTTCTTTCCTATTTTTGAATGCACTCTTCCAGCTTTGATTGATCAGCTCTTTAGGCTTTTGGTGTTTATGCCATCTGTATCTTTGAGTTCAGGTGTTTGCCTTTGTTTGCCTCCTGATTTGAGTAGTGTTATTTGAGGGCACTCATGCAGATTACAGTCTTCTTTACCTGGTCATATTTCTGTGGAGGATCTTCAGATCATCAGTTCTTCTTGACAGAGTTTGCAGTTTCATGCTTCAGTGATGTTGTACATGTTCATCTTTGTTCCTATTTTCTGGAACATTCCTAGTTTTGGAGGCTTCTTCAATCCTTCAGACTAGTCTTTGTCTCTTTTTGAGTAGAGTTTTTCCCATGTGATTTTCTCTATTTCTCTGCTTTGTAGAGACTCTCTTTTGTACTTGGGTACCTGATCAGGCCTTTGTTGTTGGGACCCATTTGCTTTCTTCTTGCATTGTTTGTAGATGCATCGTTGCTCATCTTAAGGGGGGGTGTTAGAGTAAAATATTAATTATGTTAATTAATTTTTACTCCCTTCTTAAGATGTCAAATCTTTTGCTTTAGTTGTTTATATTTAAACACACATGCACGAGTTGTTTTAAACTCATGCACTAGTTGTTTTAAATATAAACTTGCATGCATTAGTCATGTAATAGTTTAACTAATTACATACTCTAAGGTTTGCCTTTCAAGGCTTTTGATCTCCTTTATAAGGATGATCCATTGTACATTCAATTCATTCATTATTTTGAGGATATTTTCTTCTTTATTTTTTGAGTCAAACCCTTGCCCTCTTCTTGTCTCTACTTCCTTGTAACAAGTTTTTGTATGTAGGTGATCTTCGGATTTTGTGGATTTGTATTGCTCAAATCCTACAGTTAACATACAAGATAAACATCAATGAGGAAGCAATTACCATTTACTCACAATAATACAATAACCAACACAAGTTACAACTCTCAAGGGTTCCTTGATGAATATAACTTTAACATTAATTAATTAATTTAGATTAGGTACAATTACAAAACTCATATAAACAAATGAAGGATAAAACAACATCACATAGAAGATGACATAAATATAATTGGTACCATAAGGTGTCCATAAATCTACATCCACTGCACATGTTGCAAGGTATGTAATACAATAACTGAAAAGAAGTACACATGATAACTCTGAAGAACTAATACAAAGATATAGGGTCACAAAGAAGAAGAAGAAGAAGAGTACAACTCCAGCAATGAAGATCAAGAAGGAACATCTGCTACAGGGATCATCTAACACCGGTACACGAACGTTGGAATCTCAAATGGTAAAAGAATCACTACCACCTGACCTCGTGAACCTAAATGGTCCACTCCCACCATGCTGAGGAGATAACAATAGATCTCACTCAGATAACAAGCATCAAACAGATCAAGCTAAGAAAAGGATCCTGAAAGCTCTCTAACTCAAGGTGAAAAAGTAATAATGTCATGAAAAACTCACTAATCTAGAGACAACTGACACGTGTAGGATAACTAGACTATGCATAGGAAGGTGTCATCATGTACGTCTAACCCTTGAGTTTTGTCCTTGTAATCTTGTTGGATCCCGGCACCTAAGTGACATTACACAGTGTTAACGACTTCTCGTACTGACGAAGCCATCAACTATGCCAACTCATCCCTTAAAAGGGGGCTAGTCATCTTCTCCATTTGCACCTTAGTCTGTACTAGCACTAAGCCAGGGCGAGGAAACCATATCTTATTAGGTTCATTTTTAAATCTCTCAATGTTATATTTAGTTATCACTTGATTAAGATACTTAACAATAAGTGATCCTGGCAGCCACTTGTGGCCCTAACACATATTGCAAGCCACCTCCTACTACATATCTAGGTAAACTACCCTAGGCTCATAGATCTCACACAGATCATGAAAAGATAACAATGTCCCTCAGGACTGTTCCACAAAAAATAACAAGAACATACTGGTTCTCACATAACCATGATATCACAAAACACTCTCAAAGTGCTCACAAAAGAAAATACACATGATCTTGTGGATCAGACATAAATAGTTAATACCATATTCTCCTCTATAGAATATGAAGCAAAACTCAACACAACATGAGCCCAAATGATCAAATCAGGTGATGATCAAAATACACACACACTCAGACATAATTGAGAACATACCCAACCGACTCATACCCTGACTTCTGTTTCTCCCTCTAGGTCATCTAGTGCCCAAAACACATTAAGCAAAAGAAGACACTCCAGGCACGAAGAAGACACATTTGCACCATAGAAAACTGAGATCTAATTTCATAAGCACTTAAATTTCCATATTGAACATAATTGAATTCATATGCAGAAACACATCATTTTGTTAAGAGATACTTAACATAAACATTATAATAATGCAAAAATTAAATAATATTTCCTATGTTCATCCTTACAGAACCAACATAACGAAAATGCCCAATTTCAGTAGAAACAAAACACTTGTCCTATTCAAAAATATCAATAACATTTAATCACGCGACATTATGCTTAAAGTGTGTATCCTAATTAACATTTATACATATACATGTGTCACATTTGATTCAAAACAAAAGGTCTAATTTAAAATTCTAAAATCAGAGAACAAATTACATATAGGCAAATTTTCTATACATATGAATTATGTATAGACCTAAAACAGAAATAAACCACTATTATACTTTTAAATAAAAGTTTATAGAATAAAAACTATAAAGTACATATATTTTTAAACTTAAAATAGAAAATTAAACAAAGCACGTATATCGATAAGGGAAAAATTAAACATAGTTTAATACAAATCCAAAAGTCAAATAAAAAGTGCCAAAGGCACTGTCCCCCGCACGCAACCCTGTGACATGGTACTGCTTACGACAGTGCTCTGCCACGACAGAGGTACTGCCGTCGGCAATACCCTTTATTGTGCGGGTACGCACGGCAGGCGAGGGGGATAGGGTAGGGGAAAAAGGTGGCCCCCGCCCCCCCCCCCCCCCCCCCTTTAACAAATTTTTTTTTTTTTTTAAAATAACAAACCTTTTAATAAGTTTTTTTTAAAAAAAAATTATTTAATATTTTAATAAATATAAAACCAATACCTTTTTTTTTAAACAATGTTTTTTTTTTAAATATTTAAAATAAATATATTTTTCTCAATTAATTTATTTTCAGAAAAGAAAAAAAAAGAATAAAAGGAATCACAAGGAATACATTCTTTCTTTTATAAAAAAAAAAATTAAAACACAATTCATTTGACTTTCTTCACACACTTTTTATTTGATTGTGTAATTTTAATTGTAAAAATATTTTTACAAAGACTATTACACATCCCCAGAATTAACTTTATACACAAAGCTTGATCCCATTCTATGGGAATATATACTTTCCCCAAAAACATTTGATTTAATCTATTTGTCTCTCACAAGTCATATTTGACTTTTAATTTTTCTTTTACTGTACTTTTCCAGCAAGCTTGATTTTACATCAAAATTAGTTTTTTTCAAACAAATTATTATTTTTTCTTTCCAAAGGGGATTAATTTTTACCTCAACCATATAGTTAAACTATAGTCTCAGATTGATTTTTCATTTTAAAGAAGAACTATGAGCAAACTTTTGATAAAATTTTGACAGCATAACGATACAATATTAAATTCAATAAAAACTTATAATATCAAATCTAAGGGTTTCTATAATACCCAGAACAATGAAATTCATACATATCTAAAGAAATAATCAAGAAATTATTCAGACACAAAAACTCACCAAACAACAAACAGAAAGCACAGAATAAGATTTCCAGATCCTACCTTAGATCCAATGCCAAAAACTGAAAAGAAATCTCTTTGAAGATCTGAAAACCAGGATTGCCAAGAAGATTGATTCAACCTACAAATCTGAAAATTGTGTAGAAAATAGGCACCCGATCTAGATGCACAAAGAAGCCAAACCAACAAGCAACCACAACAATCCACAAATCTCTAAAAATTCAAAGCACACAAGCTCTCCCCAAAAAATCTTCTCCAAAACCTGTCTCCTTTTTCCAAATGAATGCAATTCCCCCTATTAGGGATTCAATTTCCCATTTCATGCAAATCCCAGAGATGACTTAACAATTAACTCCTAATCAAACTCCAATTTCCAAAATTGAAAGAAAATCTAATTAATTAATTAAAATAACTTTATTTTGCACAACTCAACTTAGACTTCTAAAAACAAGTTTACTTTTTGAAGACAATTCAATTTTCAATTATGCACATGTTATAATTTAAATTCATTATTAAATAAATTAAATACATAATGCATCCTAAAATCATGCAATCAATTATTTAATCATTTAATAAAATATGCAAGCATAATTTAAATAATTTTTAATTAAGCACATGTTAATAATTAAAACCCATATTAAATAAATTAAATATTTAAAGCATCCTAGATTATGCAATTAAATATTCAATTATTTGATAATACACTTAAGCATAATTAATCCTAATTTCAATTTAATCATCAATTATTTCCAATTAATCAAATAATTGACTTTCAATAATTTTCCAAATTAAACATAGGAACATAATTAAATCATTAAATACAACTATGATTCTAACATTAATAATCACATAAATTCACTCACATAAGCAATAAATCAAATGAAATCAAATAACATAAAACCAAGCAAGACTCAGAAGGGATTCACGAATTCTTGTCTACTAGACGAATTCGGATAGGGTAGACATACAGATACTTGTCCCAATCTTAGGACAAATTAGGCTTAGGTTAGGATTTTGAATCCGTGTTATCTCCCCTCTCTTACCATTTGAGATATTGCAATAGGGCACACTCATCTTGACAATTCAAGGAAGACGTTGCTCGGTACCTGCGAACCTACATACAAAACTCGCATGTACATACATATACAAATATATAACAGACAATGGCGGGGATCGACTGATCATGTGGATCTCGCAAGCAAGCAACTACGACTTCGTCCCTCAACCACACCAGGCATGTCAAACAGAGATATAAAACAAACACATCAACCATACATATGCAAATATAGGATCAGTGAAATCATAAGCATTAATGATTTCCTAATATATAATTTATCATCCTAGAATAATCGTAACATTTATAAAATCGGACTAGAGGCGAGGTACTACATCCACTCACACCATTTTTCTATGTTGTAGGTTTAGATACAGGTCTGGATCTAATTACGACATAAGAAGAAGACTCCTAACACTAACAAAGACCCAAATCTATAATTTCAGTCTTTGTTATAGGGAACAAGGTGACTTGGTCATCCTAGTCTTGGAAACAATGTGAGTTGGTTGCCCCAATCTTCCTAAAATTGGTTCAAAATGGAATGAGGGTCAAATCTAGCCCTTGGAAGCTTAGATCTAGAATTATGTCAAGCTTCTCAATTTTGGGAATCAAGCAATTTGGTTGACTCGATCTTGTTAAAAATAACTCAAAATTGAATCACAGGTGCACAATTTTTTCTTTAGTTCAATTCTACATCTGGTTTGCAGTTTTTGATTCGTTGTTTCAGTTATTTTTAGTTTCAAGTCTAAAAGCCTTAGCCTCTCAATCTCTCATTTCTAGGCAACAGAGGAATATAAGTCTTATGAGCATAGATATTGAATTGACTCTTTTAGATCAAGGGTTAGTCAATCATATTCATCTTTTGGTGGCTTCATATTCTAATGTGATTGGAAACTAGGATTTTCAACCTAGTTTGACATATCCTATTTTTCACAAGCACATTTGCAAACAATATTTATGCAAACATATCTTTAAATTAGAAATAACATTAGATTTTAGATAAAACTATACATACAAATATATATTGGCTTTTAAAAATAAGATAATAATTTATTTATTTTTATGAAAGAGTTTTGATTCGCAGAGTCGTTTGAGCTATATAGAAATATGAACCTCTTTAGCTAGGAATCAAGGAACGAGGAGTGTCCATTCTATCAAAATTGTTTGGGCATTATCTTGACCTCATCTCTTATGATATTGAAACCTTAAGCTCAGCAAAATCATCCCTTGTGATATTGAAATCTTAAGCTCAGCAAAACTTGTTGTCTCGTGGGCTTATAAAAATCATTTAATTTTAAAAAAAACCTTCAAAAAAGGAATTTTTTTATCCTAATCAACCGTTTTGTCCTTTCCATGAATTCTAATGGTGGCGTGAGTTACAGTCCACTTCAATTCTAGCTTTCCTTTTAAAAAATGGATGGCAAGAAGCCCGTGGTTCATGTGATTGGATGGCTAATTTAAGACCCACATATATGTGGAAGCAGGTTAATACGAACTTTCTTTTGTTTTCCACACTTTTCCATTATGTGTAGTTGTAAAGCAGGGCATACCCTGACAAGATAGAAAAACAAAGTAACATCAATCGTGTAAATTTTTTTTCTCCCAATTACATACCAGAGCTTCAGAATGATCGCAAGAGAAGGAATTAATGACATCACCAATATGAATAGAATCAATTATCTACTGTCAGCCAGTAACTTCAAAGACTTAGTGGGGAACCAAGTGTGAATCACATTTGCACTTGCAGTAAGACTTTGTGTGGAATTAGTGTGATGGGCAGTTGCAGAATTTCTATTATGCAGTACTGAGTTTGTTTAGAAGGCACAGTTAAGCATATTGAATCTGCAGGTTCGAACAATGGCGATGAATCTCTATCATGATCGTTGCTTCGGCCCATTGATGGGCATGGGCAAGAAACTGTTTGGATTTCCCGAACCAGTAGAGGAGGAGACAGTCAAAGGCTTCGTTGTTCTCCAAAAGAAAAATGTCTTAGATTTGAATGATTTCCGTGCAGGTGTGGTGGACAGCTTCACAGAGCTGCTCGGAAAAAAGGTGTCTCTACAGCTTATCAGCACCACTTGTATGGATCCAGGTTAGACCGAATTCTTCCCTTTGTTTATTTCGCCATCTAATTTGGCTATTTTCGTACATCATTTGTTGAAGGTTTTGTAAATAGAGTAGTAAGCTAAATGGACTTAATCTTGGAGGAAATTCTATGATCATGTGCTCTTGAATTGGAGTTTATTGGGATAGGTAACGTCCCAGAAAGTTCAATGCTTCATCTGTGCGAGCATCACCTAGATGCAATGAGTGCTAAATGTTTCATTCATTCTTATAAAAGATGAGTTATTGTTAACCACTACTCATAAAACATGGATTAATGAATTTGATTCAAAAACTACACAATTGAATTCTGATAACAATATCATGACACAAATCATTATAAGTGCAATGTAAACTCTCTTTTAAACTGGTTGTCACAGGCAATGGAAGTGGAAAACTTGGAGAGTCAGCATTTATACAAAAGTGGATATCTACTGGGAATCTCATCAACAGCGGGGAGAGCGAGTACCAAGTTGATTTCAAGTGGGACTCCAACTTTGGGACTCCAGGAGCCTTCCTCATTAGGAATTTACATCACCATGAGTTTTTTCTGAAGTCTTTGACAGTTGAAATTCCTGAACAGGGCAATGTTCATTTCGTCTGCAACTCTTGGATTTACCCCTTTTCTAAATATAAGACAGATCGGATATTCTTCTCAAATAAGGTACACCTAAAACGTTTTGAGTTTGAATTCAGTTTTCACAATGGTAATACTGGTAAACATTTAGAGAGAGAGACCATTTCTGATGTTCATTGTTGAGGAACACAAAGTAAAAGGGTCCATGATCTGCTTATTTATTAATTTGCCGCTTAAGCTTTAACTTACATAACATTTTCCACATCTTTGAATGCATTTCCTGCTATTGCCATACTTCTTTAGAATACACGGTAGATTGCCCTGCTCATTGCCGTCTCTGTCATGCAGAGGATTGAAGCCAGGGTTGCCACAGCCATTAAATTAGGTCCTCATGACATCCTGGAAGATGAGTTAGTTAGTAACTGGACTTACAGTATCTAGGGAACATAAAAAATTTCAGAGCCAACATTCAGTTGGGTTAAATCCTATCAAGTAGGGACAGGTGAGACTGTTGAGGCTTTACAGTTTACCAGTGGGGCTGATCAGTCCTGAAATTTAGTCCAATCCATTAGGACCGTAGCCTGTGCTTTGTGGGCATCACCTGTTGGAGATATGCTGAAGCCAAGTTTTGGGCTTGGTTAGATTTAGATTATGATATTTCTATCAGAATTCAACTATGCAGTTTGGAGTCAAACTCATTAGCTTCTGTTCATTAGTAGTAGTACACAAGAACCCATCTCCTATGAGAATGAATGGTACACTTAGTTCTCATTGTACCCTAGGTGATGCTCACAGAGGTGAATGGTACACTTAGCACTCATTGCACCTAGGTGATGCCTACAGAGGTGGAGCATTGAGCCTTCCCAGGAGGTCACCCACCCTGGTAATACTCCAACTCGAATGTGCTTAATCATAGAATTTTCCCGATGGTTAAACCTGCTTAACTTACTACACCATTTGTAAAACCTTCAGCAAGTGTTGTGCCTTATGGTATTTTAGGTTTTCACAATTCTTACTGCTGATCATTGTTGTTTCTAGATTAGAATGTGAGAATTTTTTATTTACATTTCATATTACACTCCATGATCTATACTATTGATCACTGGTAACAAATTATAGAATATGATCTGAAATATTGATAGTTGATACAAAACATTCTCACACAATCTAATCTAAAACCAGCAATAATCACTAACTACAATCTAATCCAGAAACGGCCATGATCACTAACTACGGCTTGCTTTTTGTCTCACCAGCCCAAAACAAACATGTCTGTCATGCGACAAGTTTGGATTCTAAAATGCTTGTCATCGTCGTTGCTGTATGGTTCTTGATCTTCACTCTCTTACCCTACTGGAATTTTCAATTTTGGGTTATGATCCAATTGGGGTATGGTATGCACCCTCTTAACACTGTAATAAGCCAATCTAGAGCAAAAATGGACTCTGTTTTCTTGTAATTGGAAAAAAAACATTTTTTTATGTACCTTCATTTTTTAATGTCTGCCGTTGTCATCTCTGGAGTCTGAGATATCCAGAACTTCTACCAATTGAAATAATGATGTCTCGGTAGTTTATAATCAGATTTAGGGAAGATTTTAAATTTTTTATCATATTAAAAAATTAATGGAAACCAAGAAATAGAAATTTTTAGCGCTCACTCTGGTATTGCAATTACAGAGCTATCTACCGGCAGACACACCTCGAACCCTCTTTCAGCTGAGAAACGAAGAACTTCAAAACCTAAGAGGAAATGGAACAGGAAAGAGGGAATACTGGGACAGAATTTATGATTATGATGTCTATAATGATCTCGGGGATCCAGAAAAAGGCGACGACTATAAACGCCCGGTATTGGGAGGACCTACAGAATTCCCATACCCACGAAGGGGAAGAACTGGCCGTCTTCACAATAAAAATGGTTCATACTCGGCTCTAAATTTTACATATTACCTGGTTTATAATTAGCCCTAATTAATGGCAAAAGCTGATAGTATTGATGGTGATGAATGACAGATCCTCCTACGGAAAGTAGATTATGTTCACTGAACCTACATATATATGTCCCTCGAGATGAACGGTTTGGGCGCCTCAAAATATCTGATTTCTTAGCCAATGGACTAAAGACTCTGGTCCAGATTTCAATGGCTGAATTCCAATCACTGTTGCACTCCACTCTACATGAGTTCGACACTTTTGAAAAAGTTAAGAAACTGTACACAGATGGGAAACCATTGCCTGCAAAATCTTATCAGGAGCCTGCAAACAATGACAATTCTCTGGAGCTAATCAAAGAATTTTTCAAAAAAGATGGCGAGAGTTTTCTCTGGTATCCTAAGCCACAGGTCATAGAAGGTGAGCCACATTTTGTCGCTTGTCCTAATCTTGTATTAAGAAGTCTAGAAGATAAAATTTGCAGGGAAAATTTTGTGGATGCAGCTGACGAATTCGCATGGAGAAAAGATGAAGAATTTGCTAGGCAGATGCTCTCTGGTGTCAACCCTCTGCACATAAGGCGTCTCCAAGTAATTAACATTCCTCTTCATGTCATTCCTTAAATTGCTACTGAGTTATGATTGTGACAATTTATTTGCTTACAATTTTTGAATTTACAGAGTTTTCCCCCAAGAAGTGAATTGGACCCAGGATTATATGGTCCACAAGAAAGCTCTATTACTGCTGTATATATAGAAAACAACCTTGATGGCCTTACAGTGGAGGAGGTATACCTTTCCTCTGTTTAAATGTGTAGATGATTGGTTATATTGTCATTCTCTTAAAATGTTATATAACAATTGCATATTGTGTATGTGCTTAAAATTACTTAGGCCATTGAAGAAAACAAACTGTTCATTTTGGATCATCACGACACCTTCATGCCATATCTGAACCGGATAAATGCTCTGTCCACAAAGGCCTACGCTTCTCGCACAATTTTATTTCTCTGTGAGGATGACACTTTGAAGCCAGTTGCCATAGAACTGAGTCTGCCATCAGGGTTGAGAAGGGTGTTTACTCCTGCAGAAGAAGGGGTACCTGGAGCACTATGGCAGCTTGCTAAAGCCCATGTCACAGTTAACGATTCTGGATACCACGAATTGATCAGCCACTGGTTAGTACTTTCCTTAAATTTTTGGTTTCTCTGAAATCTCATGTAACATAAAAAGTTATATCAATATTACCAAAGGATTTTTTAGGTCTCTTGGGCCTTGGCAGGAGACATTGGTTCAACATCTTTGTTAATTGTAAATACTGCTGGATCTTCATTGATTTTCTGGCAATCTCATTGATTGAAGAAGAGATCCAAAATCATGGTTTGGGGTTTTGTTATTTTGGGTTTTCAGGCTGAGGACACACGCAGTCATAGAACCATTTATAATCGCCACAAATAGAAACCTGAGCGTCCTGCATCCCCTTCATAAGCTACTAACCCCACATTTTCGTGATACAATGAACATCAATGCTCTGGCTCGCCATACTCTCATAAATGCGGGAGGAATACTTGAAAGAACGGTGTTTCCACAGAAGTATGCCCTGGAAATGTCTGCTGTAGTTTACAAAGACTGGAGATTTGATGAAGAAGGCTTACCTGCTGACCTTCTTAAAAGGTACTATGTTCTGTGTATCTCAGTTCCTCTGAAATATAATTTATTTGAATATACTGACCCACATAATTTGGGATGAAACAGGGGAATGGCAGAGGAGGATAAATCAATGCCTCACAGACTGAGGCTGATGATCCAAGACTATCCTTATGCTGTGGATGGATTAGAGATATGGTCTGCAATACGGAAATGGGTTCAGAAATATGTGTCCATCTACTACAACGATGAACTTGTAAGAGGTGACACAGAGCTTCAGGCATGGTGGCATGAAATACGAAATGTTGGTCATGCAGACAAGAAAGATGAGACATGGTGGTACAAGATGGACACTGTGGCAGAGCTTGAGAAAGCATTAACAATAATCATATGGGTGGCTTCAGCTCTTCATGCAGCAACCAATTTTGGGCAGTATGCATACTCTGGGTACATGCCCAATAGGCCTGCTGTCAGCAGAAGGTTTATCCCAGAGGAAGGATCGCAAGAATTTTCAGAGCTTGCAATGAATCCAGAAACGTTTTTCTTGAAAACGGTCTCCAATCAAATTCAAACCACTCTGGGCATTGGGCTGATAGAGATATTGTCCAGGTATTCTACAGAAGAAGTGTATCTGGGGCAGAGAGAAACAGGGGACTGGACTGATGATAAGAGGGTAATGGAAGCGTTTGAGAGCTTTACTGGGGAGTTGAAACAAATAGAGGAGAAGATAAACAAGAGGAATGCAGATGAAAGACTGAAGAATAGGTCAGGGCCTGCAAAGGTGCCATATACATTGCTGTTTCCAAGCACTTCGGATTTTAGCAGGCAGGGGGGATTAAATGGCCGAGGAATTCCAAATAGCATCTCTATTTAGCAATTAGCACACCATCTCTACAGATAAAAAGAAACCATGTTTTCCGAAGAAGAATGCAATTATCCTGAAAGATGATTTTAACTAGATTGATTGTGTAACAGGGCTATCAAACTTGTCTTTTATTGCATTGATGAGATAGGCATATAAATACTTCTGCATTTGGCTTTCTCCAGATGATGTTATCAGACCGTTTCAGTTTATAATGTGGGACAGATTCTGTCATCTTAACCTTTCCTCTGCAAATGCTTTTACCTATTTAAGTGTGTGGAAAATTGGGTCTTTTGAGTAGAGTGGGAAATATAATATTTAAGGTTAGGGGAAGTGTATTTATTGTCATTATAGTTAATTTTGTGTATCTGTAGAATCTAAATTATATATCAGATTTCAATGAATTTTTTGTTGTTGTATTTATATACAAGTTGGCAACTTAAAATAATTTTCAACTTCTGGTATTAAGGGAGCTCTTTCTAGAAATACTATCGAAGGGTTAAAAAGTAGTCATTTCAAAGTGTCACCTGATATCCACTTAAAGATGCTCCAATAACTGTGCACTCAAAATTGCCAGGACTCATGAGAAATGTCCTTACTTACGCACAAATGTCCCAATAGTGGTGCACAAACCGACTGATTATGAACCAAAAAAGCTAAAAAATGATTAACTATAGGTACACGTGTTATCATTTTATGGGCTCCTTTAAAATGAGTAATTGGGAGGTTAGGTGTTCGTGGAGTGTACTGTTATTGGAATGCATTTGGTTACCCTTAATAGTTAATAATTAAATTAAAAAAATATTTGTAAATGATTTGACATTTTAATTAAGTTTAGAATAATATATGTTTGATATAAATAAATTCAATCTTCTTATTGTTATAATTGAGAATATTTTCTTGGAGAATCTTTTTATAAATGTCATTTTATACATTCTATGTTTGTCATTATTAGTTTTAAGTTATAATGTTCTCTGCTATCATATTCATGGAGAATAACTTTTTGAGAAAATATATATGCAAACAAACCTTAGAAACTATTGAAGATGAAAGTAAATGTGGACTATTATGTAGTGGTCACCATCCACTTTTCTTCTCAATGGTGCATGTTCTTTACAAAAATTTCTTGGTAGGCTAGATGATGTAGTGGCAACCAAGTAAATAGGTTGATACACAAGGTCTTGATACCTTCAATGATACGTATGAAGAGAAAGATAATGCAATTTTGTGCAAGCATAAGTCAAACATTTCAGCAACTAACGATTGGGGAAATTTGTAGTATATTTTACATTAAAGCATTAAATATAGGGGAGGTGTATCAATAGTAGTTATAGCTAACTTTGTGCAACCACATAACTTAAAACTAACATCAAACTTTGATTTTTTTGTTGTTGTCTCCATAGGAAACTTAGCTAGTTAAAGATATATTTTGGCTTTTGGGTATTAATGATGCTCCATGTACATTTTATTAAGCACTGAAGGGTAAAAAAGTGGACGTTTTAAAATGCCACCCAATACCTACTTAAAGATGTCCCAATTACTATGCACTCAAAATTGTCAATACCAATGGATAAATGTCCCATTAGTCGGGCACAAATGTCCTAGCAATGGTGCACAATTGGGCCCATTATGAGCCAAAAAAGCCAAAAAAATGACCGGCTATTGGTACATGTGAAACTTATTAATGGGCTTTTAGTTATCATTTTTTTGGCTCCTCTAAAATTAGTAATTGAGGGGTTGAGCACACAAAAAGTGCATGGATATAGGAACACATTCGGTTGTTAGTGCTCTTCCCCTAGGGGGACAAGTATTCCTTTTCTTTTTTTGTCAGTTGAGAAGAAGAAATGTAATGGAATAGGATAAGTGGCGCTTTAGTGCCCAATTGAATTTCATATATTTGAGGTAGGCGATAGGTTCATAGCTTCCGACTAGGAATAGATCATCAAGAGATTGCATACTAAGTTGTAATGAGGTCCCAACTTGGGATGTTTGTATGGTTATAAATTTGTAATCTATCATCAAATAATATTATTATCAATATATTTTATGATTAAATTATTTGTGTTTAAGTATTTTTGTTGTGCACTCCAAGGTTGGAAGATGAGTCATCCCTTCATTAAGAATATTATTTAATATTATAATATGTTTATCATTCTTTTGTAAGTTATTTTGTGTGATGTATGTTTTTCAATTTACTTAATCTGGAGAGTATTTGGGTCACTCTATTGCCTTAATCAACGTTCTCATGTTGTCATGCCTTTCTTTCATCCATTGCTTACCTGCTTTTCTACTCCTTTATTTTTTGCAAGTTTATAGAACTCCTCTTATCTTTTTATGATTTTCCTTGATACCTTGTTCCTTGAATCCCTAGTTTATTTTCCCATCATGATTTCAAAAAATTCCCCCCCCCCCCCCCCCCCCCTATACCTACTTCAACACTTGGTATGATCTTTAGAGCCTAATATTTTCTATTTTGGGCCATAGTAAAGTGCCCCACTTTTTGGCCAAAACTAGACATTAAAATCAACATTTTGAACCAAAATTTCACTTTGTAACGCATATAGGCACTAACTCTTAAGAATTTGAAGACGACGTGAACTCGTAATTTTTGAGATTTTGTATGTAGATTCTAATTATGTATTTTTTGAAGTTTAAGAAAATAAATTATAATTTTTTAGTTAACTTTAAATAAACCATATTTTATAATTAACAAGATTTTAAAAAGTGACAATTATACTAGGCAATATAACTTTTCTTATAGAAAGGATAAAATTATAAATTTTGAAAAATAAATTTGTAATTCTAATATCATGTGTGTGTGTCTATTTGAAGTGAGATTTATTTATTTTCTCAATTAGGGATATCGAAACCTAATGTATATATATTTTTTAGAAATCAGTCTCTCTGTTTAATTTTTCATATGTAGAATTGAGACCTTGATGTTCGATGAAAAACCTATGCTCACTAGAAAATAGAAAATAACTGTAAAAATTAAATAAAGTATATTCAAAATCATACATTTAAGATAGCTTATACTAAGGGTTACTTAAAAAAATATTTTTCAAAGACTTTGATTGACCCCACATAAAATGAAGCAATTTTTTTTTTGTCAACCTTTTGATACGTGTTGAGGAGACTTCGTCAAGGGTTTGATTTAAGACTAAGATGAATCATTTCCAACGGGGTTTGATCTAACGCCCTAAATTAAACCCCTGCATATGGAACCCATCAAGAATTGAGTCATTCAATTTTCTAAAAAAAATATGATTTTAAATAAAAATTAGGATGCATCATAAGTGGGACTCACCATTGTGGTAGCACCCTACTCCTTGTATTGGGTATCTTCAAAGCTCAATACCTTCTCCCTCTTGTATCAATTTTTTTCAAAGTTATTTCCCCACTCATCTATACTTCATTTGTAGACTCTAATATTGATCCTTTCTCCCTCATGTATCAGGTGTTGCCAATGCTTGATTCTTGTTCCCTCTAGCATTAGGTATCTATAAAAATTGATCCTCACTATTGGTTTGCCTATTTGGGCTACAAATTTTTGCATACCCTCCTATCTTAGAATCCTTCCATCCCATCTCTAAACTCTCCTTGACTTCAAACATTTGGGCTACAAATTATTATAATTTTTCAAGAGTTTACTTTTTCCCTTTATTGGGAGTTAGTGTTTAACATGATAATAAATTGATTCTAAAATTATTACTAAATATGAGATCATGGGACAAAGAAGTGTTATCAAGTGATTGATGATATATTGCATTCCATTATTTTTAGCTTTCACCCAAATGATTTTGAAGAATACTATTAATGTTTTTCGTTAGTGCTACAATTAAGAATGACATAGAACACTCATGCAAACACATTATGAACCCCTCTATCCATTCATTCATAACCATAGTTATTTTAAACATTAGATGAAATGAGAAGATTGTACATTTCCATTATTTCATTATTTTAACATTCAAGATTATGATTACTACATAATAAAATCCTTGTGACTAGAAGAGGCTCCCATCAATATTACCCCACAAATCCAAATTATTATAATTGGTCAAGAGTTTACTTTTGCCCCTTTATTGGGATTAATGTGTTTAACATGGTAATAAAATTTATTCTAAAATTATTACTAAATATATTAAATATGTGAACATGACACAAAGAAGTGCAATCAAGTAATTGATGACATATTGCATCACATCATTTTTAGCTTTCACCCAAATGATTTGAAGAATATAATGTGTGTCATAGGTGTTGTAATAAAGAATGACAACTCATGCAAACACATGGTGGATCTCTCCCTCCCTCCTTTCATTCATAATCAACATTATTGTAAGCATTAGATGAAATAAGAAGATTGCAACATTTCCATTATTTCATTATAAATACAAACTTTTTTATTCAAAATATGATCACACGTGTATTTCAACAATTTTGTGAACTTCATATTCTTTGCACTTTGTTTTTAAGTTCATTTTCATTGAATTTGTTGTTAAAATTTAAAAAGTTTATTTAAGAGACCATTTTCTTAACGTGTTTCACTTATAAGATTAAAAAATCAATTTTTTAAAAAATTTTATTGATAAGTATGTTCTCGTACATTCTAAATACTAAAAGTGATAGAAATATAGATTCATATGACCACAACCAATACTTATAAAAGATATTTAAAACTCTTCGAATCACTATTAAATAGAGAAAAGATATCAAAATTGTCTAGTCTTCACATATTTGACAAAAACAACACAAAGACGATAGAAGCACCATATGTTGGTGACACTTCTTCCTTGATTACTACAAAGATGAAAAAACTCTCTAGATAGTCATTAAAAAGATATCAAAATTATCTACTCATTATGCACTAGGTAAAGACAACACGAAGTCAACAAGGACATCATATGTTGCTGACATTTCTTCCTTGTTTACTACAAAGATGACAAAGCTCTTTGAATAGTCATTAAATAGATAACAAAGATATCAACATTGTCTAGTCATTACACACTAGATGAACACAACACAAAGTCAAATCAACACCATATATTGCTGACACTTCTACCTTGTTTACTACAACAATAGATATGGAAAATAGTACCTCAAATTGTTGATTGCTACTTCCTAAAAAGATATACACTAATTATTTTACCACCCTTTATAACAATAACAATCTCAAGACATATCATATCAAATATCAAATAAAATATAATTTCTTGTAATTAAAAGCTATACGAATATAAACATATTTAAAAACCAATATAAAGTAATAAAATAAATGTAAAACTGCGCATAAAATCATTATATTTTAAGCTCTCAACATCAGCTGTCCACATGATACAACTTCTGATCAAAACAGAGTTTGAGTAGAAGCATTTCCTTAATCTTGCTCTTTCCACGAGTTTTAATCACCTTCACAAGATCATAGCGTGACTGTGACGTAAATCAACAGAGATGTTTTAAGTTTCTTGTCAATTTCAGAACAATCAATTTCAAGTCCATTTCAAAACCAGTTTCTTGGGATGATGACGTTCATAAGCATACCAAGGTTGCCAAACCTGCTAATGTAAGTTGTTTTTTTTTCCAGAAAATGTATCGTATGAAGACCACCTTCTGTAACAAGAAGCTTCCATGCCTGCAATTTTCAGATTTCTTTTAGATTTTAGGAAGGAAGCATATTTGGTTTTGGTGGGGTATTAGATGCCAGCATGTAAAGCAGAAAATGATCAAAGGTCACGAATAGGATTTTGCAAAATTAAAGGAGAATTCCCACATTCTTGACGTCGTCGGCAAGGCATTAAAGCAACGTGACATCAAATAATTAGTGGATTCTGATTACGTCCCTGAACTTAGTGACTTCAAAGATCTTTTGTGGAAGAAGTGTGATAAACACATCTGCAAAATTGCTTTTTTATACAGTTTGAAGTTTGTTTAAATGACACAATTAGTGAATTGGACCTGAAAGCATAGAACAATGGCAGTCAATCTCTATTCTGATCGTTGCTTTGGCCCATTGATAAGATTGCTCCAAAAACTGTTTGGATTTCCTGAATCAGCAGAGGAGGAGACAATCAAAGGCTTTGTTGTTCTCCAAAAGAAGAATGTTTTAGATTTTAATGATTTCCATGCAGGACTGGAGGACAGTTTCATGGAGCTGCTAGGGAAAAAAGTCTCTTTACAGCTTATCAGTACTACTTCTATGGATCCAAGTTATACCCAATTCTTCTCCTCCTTTTTTATCTTGTAATATGATTAGGCACAAGTTAAAGTGTGATGTAATTCTATTGAAACTGAATGTGACAGGCAGTGGAAGTGGAAAACTTGGGAAGGTAGCATTCATACAGAAATGGATATCTACTGGACAATATATGGTCAGTGGGGAAAGCAAGTACCAAGTTGATTTCAAGTGGGACTTCAGCTTTGGGACTCCTGGAGCTTTCCTTATCAGGAATTTTCATCACCATGAGTTTTTTCTCAAGTCTTTGACAGTTGAAATTCCTGAACAAGGCAATGTTCATTTCGTCTGCAACTCTTGGGTTTATCCTGTTAGTAAATGCAAGACAGATCGAATTTTCTTCTCAAATAAGGTATGCCTTAAAATTTGTGTTTTTTTAATTTAGTCCTAAAATGATAATGCTGATTAACAGTTCATGAGAGAGAGCATTTCTGGTGTGCATTGATGGGGAAGACAAAAAAAACAGTCAATTGTCACGAGAGATGAGTTCTTGTGTCAATTATCATGAGAGATGGGTTCTTGTGAACCACTACTCATAAAATATGGGTCAATGAGTTTCACTCTAAAACCACACAGTTGAATTCTGATAACAATATCATAATTTGACTTGCTGTAGAAAATATCTCCTACTTATCAGTCAGTTATCTGTTTGTTTATTTAATTTCTGTGTAATCCTTCACTTCAATTATATTTTCTACTGCTAAATGCATTTCCTGATGTCGCTCCATTACTATAACATTATACAGTAGATTGGCTCTGTTCATTGCTGCCTCTGCCACGAAGAGAATTGAAGGCTGACTTGGCAGGCCCACCATATGAGGTTGTTGTGGCATGTTTGAAGATGATCATTGAAAGCTTTTGGATTCAATTGTGTTTATCTTTTTGAATCAACGTTTAATGTAATATTACATGATCCATCATTAGGATAGTGAGATAGAGAAGAGAAAGTATTCTGATGATGGATCATGGAGGATACTAAATGCTTATTCAAAAAGAAATGCAGTTGAATTCAGAAAATTCAATGATCATTAATGTGGACTGTGGAAACTTAATGTCTTTGGAAGATGGATTGCTTCCTTAAGTGAACTTACTGTTACTGCTTATTATGGCCAGAGGCAATAGGGAGCATAAGACTTTGAGCCAACATCGACTTAGAAATGCTAAATTCTATCAGGTAGGCAGTTCACAGCTTACCAGTTGGAGTGACCAGTCCTGCAACTTGGTGCAATGACAATCCCAGGGTCATTAGGGTTGCTAAGGCATTTGCCATTTGGCATCCCCTGTTCAACATCTGGTAAACCGAAGTTTTGAATTTGGCTCTCTACAGCTTGCCTTGAGTCTCACTGACCCAAAATGAAAAGGTTACTATGCGACTAGGCTGATTTCTACGAAACTTTTCTTCATCATTGTTGTGTGGCCTCTCTTGGCCTACTTAAATCTTCCTTTTTGGGTATGACCCAAGTGGCTAATGCACCCTGTTAACACTGAATAAGCCAATCTACGGAAAAAATGGACTCTGTTTTCTTGGATTTGGAAAAACAATATTCAATGTCCCTGACCTTAATTTTCATCTTTTAATGTCTTTGATCCCACTCTTCCATTTTCATCTCTCTGAGGTAATGCCATTGCAGAGCTATCTACCGGCTGATACACCTCAGGCCCTGGTACCACTGAGAAACAAAGAGTTTCAAAGCCTAAGAGGAAATGGAACAGGAAAGATGGAAGAGTGGGACAGAATTTATGATTACGATGTTTATAATGACCTTGGAGATCCAGACAAAGGCGAGGACTATAAACGCCCAGTATTGGGAGGATCTAAAGAATTCCCATACCCACGAAGGGGAAGAACCGGTCGTCATCCCAATAGAAGTGGTTGGTACTCAAGCTCTAAATTTTATGCATTACCTGGTTTGCAATTAGCCTTCATTATCTGAAGAAGCTGATATTACTGATCATGATGATTGACAGATCCAGCTACAGAAAGCAGATTATTTTCACTGAACCTAGACATATATGTTCCTCGAGATGAACGGTTTGGGCGGCTCAAAATGTCTGATTTCTTAGCCTACGGACTAAAGAGTCTGGTCCAGTTTTTAGTGCCTGAAATCCAGGCACTGTTTGATTCCACTCCAAATGAATTCGACTCTTTTGAAGATGTTAAGAAGCTGTACACAGATGGAATACCATTGCCTTTAAAATCTTTTCAGGAGCCTGCAAACAAATTCAGTCGTCTGGAGTTCATCAAGGAATTTTTCAGACCAGAAGGCGAGAGTTTGCTCAAGTATCCTTATCCGCAGGTCATAGCCGGTGAGTCACATTTTCTCGCTCGTCATTATATTGTGTTGAAAAACTAGAAGAAATATTCTTGAGGGAAAAAAATTGTTCGATACAGCTGACGAATTCGCATGGAGAAAAGATGAAGAATTTGCTCGGCAGATGCTCTCTGGTGTCAACCCTCTGCATATCAGGCGTCTCCATGTAATTAACATTTGTCAAATTGCTAGTATGATTGTGATACTTAAGTTCTGAGTAAATCATTTGCCTATAAGAAATGATGATGATGGATTCCAATGTCCAAATATTGATTTAAAAAATCTCTGCACAGTTTTACCAAAAAGCTTTACAAATACAATAAAAGCTTTCCTTTTTATTTTTCTGTTTTCCTTCAGAGTTCATTGGAAAGTTGGAGGCCATAAAAGCTTTTCCCTGATTAATCCCTACTCTGCTAGCTGTATCATTAGATTCAGTACTGATATAGTTGGACATTGATGGTCTTTATTTCTTTTCAAGATTTTCTGAATATATTGATAATTGCCTGAAGTAGCTCAAATACCACTTGTATGGTACAGTGTAAATGCAGTCCAAGCTCTCAGGAATGAATCTGTTTGAACTAAAATTTTGCATTGGTAAGCTTTACCTTGCTCTGATATATCAATGCTTACAATTTGCAGAGTTTTCCGCCAAGAAGTAAATTGGACCCAGGATTATATGGCCCACACGAAAGCTATATCACTGCTGCACATATAGAGAAGAACCTTGATGGCCTTACAGTGGAGAAAGTACACATTTTCTCTGTTACAGTTTGCTGATTGGTTAGATTGTCATTCTTTTGAGATGTTTTGTAATAATTCTATATTGTTCTTTTCTTAAAACTTCTTAGGCCCTTGAGGAAAGCA
This sequence comes from Chamaecyparis obtusa, assembly GCA_027943335.1. Lineage (NCBI taxonomy): Eukaryota > Viridiplantae > Streptophyta > Pinopsida > Cupressales > Cupressaceae > Chamaecyparis > Chamaecyparis obtusa. Next base: position 3,118,216 of record BSBK01000711.1, on the reverse strand, counting down.
AACTGTTCATACTGGATCATCACGACACCTTCATGCCATATCTCAACCGGATAAATGCTCTGTGTACAAAGGTCTATGCTTCTCGCACTATTCTGTTCCTCCGCAAGGATGGCACTTTGAAGCCAGTTGCCATAGAACTGAGCCTGCCATCCGGGTCGAGAAGGGTGTTTACTCCTGCAGAGGAAGGGGTATCTGGAGCACTCTGGCAGCTCGCTAAAGCACATGTCACAGTTAACGATTCTGGATACCACGAATTGATCAGCCACTGGTAAGCACATTCCTCCAATTTTTGGTTTTCCTGAAATCTTAAGGAATATTAAAAGACATATCAATATTACAAAAGGATTAGTTAGGAGGTATCTTGGGCCTTGGCAAGACACATTGATTCAACATCTCTGTTAATGGTAAATACTCCTGGATTTTCATTGTTTTGTTGGTGATCTCATTCATTGAAGAAGAGATCCAAAAATCTTGATTTGGGGTTTTTTTGTTTGGGGTTTTCAGGCTGAGGACACACGCAGTAATGGAACCATTTATAATCGCCACAAACAGAAACCTGAGCGCCCTGCATCCCCTTCATAAGCTACTAACCCCACATTTTCGTGACACAATGAACATAAATGCTCTGGCTCGCCATATTCTCATAAATGCGGGAGGAGTACTTGAAAGAACGGTGTTTCCACAGAAGTATTCCATGGAAATGTCTGCTATAGTTTACAAAAACTGGAGATTTGACGAAGAAAGCTTGCCTGCTGATCTTCTTAAAAGGTACCAAGTTAATAAGTTCTGTGTATTCCAGTTCCTCTGACATATTACATATTTAAATCTCCTGATCCATAGAATTTGGAATCGAACAGGGGAATGGCTGTGGTAGATAAATCAGCTCCCCATGGGCTGAGGCTTATAATCCAAGACTACCCTTATGCTGTTGATGGATTAGATATATGGTCTGCAATACAGAAATGGGTTGGGAAATATGTGTCCATCTACTACACCGATGAACTTGTAAGAGGTGACACAGAGCTTCAGGCATGGTGGCATGAAATTCGAAATGTTGGTCATGCAGATAAAAAGGAGGAGACATGGTGGTACAAAATGGAGACTGTGGCAGAGCTTGAGAAAGCATTAACAATAATCATATGGGTGACTTCGGCTCTTCATGCAGCAACCAATTTTGGGCAGTATGGATACTCTGGGTACATGCCCAACAGGCCTGCTGTCGGCAGAAGGTTTATCCCAGAGGAAGGATCTCAGGATTTTGTAGAGCTTGCTAAGAATCCAGATATGTTTTTCTTGAAAACTGTCTCCAGTCAATTCCAAACTACTCTGGGCATTGGGCTGATAGAGATATTGTCTAGACATCCTACAGACGAAGTGTATCTGGGGCAGAGAGAAACAGGGGATTGGACTGATGATGAGCGGGTAGTGGAAGCGTTTGAGAGCTTTAGTAGGGAGTTAAAAGAAATAGAGGAGAAGATAAACAAGAGGAATGCAGATGGAAGACTGAAGAATAGGTCAGGGCCTGTAAAGGTGCCATATACATTGCTGTATCCAAGTACTTCAGATTTTAGCAGGCAGGGAGGATTAACTGGCCGAGGAATTCCAAATAGCATCTCCATTTAGCAGAAACCATGTTTCAAAAATAAATTGCAATTATTGTGAAAAATGATTTTGAAGTGTAATAAGAGATGTGCGTTATGTTTCAGGGCCATCAAACTTTTGTTTTACCACCCATATAAATACTTTCTTCTGGATTTCATTTTCTTCAAAAAAATCACTGTCACAATTTGTAATGTGACACAGCTTCTGTCATCTTAGCCTGTTAGAGTTTATTGAGAAAAGTCTTGTGAGAACAGGGGAAAATAGTTCAATTTTGAAGAGATTCGTGAACGCATATATTCAGATTAGGAGACGTTTTCAATGGGGACAACACCTATTTAAAATACAAGAATATCACGAAAAAAATACCTTGCGTTTCAAAGTTGGAAAAGAAACTCAACCAAAACATTATCTAAAGAACATAATAAAGTACGCCTACGACAAAAGTATGGTATCTGATTCTTTTTAGGTAAAAAAAAATTATGTAAATAATACACTTATGATTGAATAAGATTTAATTTTAGGGTCAAGTCAATATGGTGGAGCTGAAGAAAGACTTCAAGCGTTTTTAAAATGGCAATTTTCTATTTAGCAATCTATAAGTTTAAGGGGGTGATTATAGGAATCTAAGATTAGATATGAGCACGGAACAAAGGATGTGAATTCTAAAATTTTAGTGAACTATACTATAAAGAAATATGTTTCAAATAAGAAAATTCAAATAAATTAAGAAAGAGGGTGAATATGTACTCTCTTGTGTTTTAGACACCTCTCATAAGAGCAAAAATAGAAAGGTAGATTCACTTGTAAGGGGAATTGTGTTATATTTTAGAAATAATGTTTATTAATATAAGAAAAAAATAAGTTTGTTTTATAAGAGTGGTCTTTTGTGAGATAATTGAAAATTTAGTTTTTTTACTAATATTTTTCTAGTTTTGCGTAGGTAGGTCCTATGACATGCATTGGTCTTCAATGCTCACACTAGCATTCAATTGACGTGTAGGGATGTGAAGTTCATGAAAGCATTCAATTTGCACAATAAAGTTCAAGGATGTGTTGGCATCCATCCAAGGCACACCAGTGTCTAGACAAAAATATGAAAGTTTTAGGATTGTTGAAATATATGAATTAAAAAATATTTAATTATTTTTATTTGCTACCTATAATACAAGAGCATGCTAGATGAGCTATGTTGTCCCTTCTTTGGAGTCAATTTTTAATTCTTTTGATGGAGGAGAAGATGTACTATTGTATCAATTGGGCCTCTATTGAGTATTTATCCTCTCAAAGATATGCTTCCCCCACCACCATTCTCATAACACTTATGGGGCAATAGGATGTGGATATGCCCACCTTCCAACTTCTATTAGGGTAGATTATTAGTACCTTATTTGATGTTTATTGCATAATGATATTTCTCATAATGGTTAGAGGTTGACCATCAAGGAGCAAATATCACTTGCCATTGCATAGGAAGGCCAACGTTATGCTCTTGGTTGGGTTATTACTAGTGATACAATAGGACATATCTACATAAGATGTCTTAAGAATGATGTAGTACTCATACCATTTGTTTGAAGTGCCCATGATGAACATTTTAGTTGTAGTACTTAGAAATATACTTGCAAAATATTCTTAGGCGCTTACTGTGGAGAGCAATATTTTGAAATCTATTGAATGACATGAGAAACGACTTGATAGACATACTCATTTGTCATAAATGTGCCAGTTCATTTTCAGTTTCCTATAGAATCAAATTTGACATGTTTTCAAAGCTTTATCAATTGTAGCACCCCAACTGAACATTCAGTTTGGTATTTTTTCAAAGTCAAAAAGTAAACAAAATTTAGTGTTGTTTGATGCCACATGTCCTTGAAAGTTTCATAAGGGTCATCTCCGACCTCTGATATCTTGCACTATAAATGAATTTGTGTAAAACCCCTTGGCACATGTTCTCACTGGAACTAAATGAGCTCACCAACCCAGTGGTGGCTTTCTAGAATGAGGTCATGTTCTCATATCAAAACTCAATATATTTGTTCATACTGGTGGCCCCCAAAGAAATGTTTGATCAGTTTTCTAAGAGGATTCAGGAGGCTGCCTGAATTGTTTTGGTCAGAGCAAAAGTGTGAGAAATCAGATTCCATTGACTATCCACTTCATATTTTTCTCCAAATTCCTAGTACGCAGATGCAATTTGAATGCACATTTGCTTTCTATTTTTTGTTGTCAATACATGCATCAGCGTTGTTTTGAGCGAGAATTTTCATCAAAAATGTGTATGAGCTTCTGTATTGCTCAATCGCTTCTTTTATTGATGCCAAAAAAATGGTTGGAGCTTGTTATTAAGGAAAAACTTGCTGAGAATAGTTGGCATTCATGGCATGGGTGACTGTAAGGGAGATCAGACCTATGGCGTTTAGTTTCATCACCATTTTCACTAACATTGCTCAAAAAATACATGAAAACCAGAGTAGTTCCACCAGGAGACTACCTAAGGAAATGGATAAGCTCGTGTTTCCTTTTCGTTTCTCCATTCTCAGTTTTTAGTGCCACTGTGTGGGTATTTCTTGGAGTAATATTGGCGCCCAAGCATAAATGTTGATTTTGTCACAAATTTTTGTAGACATTCATGATTTAAATTTTTGTTTCCATATAGTAGTGGAATGGCGTGATTGTAAGTTTATAGAATAGGTTTTTCCCTAATATTGTCAAAAGAAGTCAAATGAAAATGCAAAGGTTAAAAATGGAGAGGAAAATAAAATCAATTAAAATGAAGGCCAATTTAATGAAAAAAGAAATGGGATTAACTTTTGTCTAGAAGAAAAATGTGGAGTAAGAAAGTGTTTTCACCAAAAGTGAAAATAAATTTCATGGAAGAGTTTGTAGATAGAAGGAAATGGACCATTTCCAATGTCTAATTGGTTGGTTCTTACATAGAAAGGGGCAAAAGTATAATTACACAATTTCTATTTTCACTTGGGTGAATATATTTTCATGAGTACAAAAGGGTAAAATTGTCACAATAGTTTTATTATCTATTCCAAATAAAAGGCTTTTTTAATAAAATGATTTTTTTTTTTCACATAAAATTTTTAGTGATAAAATGCAAATTAAAGTGCATATGAAATGGTTTCACACGAAGGGGATTGTTTTAATCATGAAATGTAGCATGATATTTTCACGAAATTTATTATTCATGGACGAAGGGGATTGTTTTAATCATAAAATGTAGCATGATATTTTCATGGAATTTAATATTCATAGACGAAGGGAATTATTTTAATAATGAAATGTAGCATTATATTTCACCGAATTTAATATTCATGGAGACGCAAGATAGAGGAAAAAAATCAAACAAATGTGCTCAATTAAAACAAAGCATAAATTGTAATTATTTTTAGTTGCAAAAGGGGAAATATAATGCAATCAAATCAGGGAAGGTTGTTTGAAGTGAGATGAGAAGAGTAGATTCCAGGTTCACTTGTTGGTTAGATGAAGAGATGAAGAAAAAATATCAATATCAAATATGTTCTGCAAGCTTCTTCCTCTTATTTTTAGTCTCTTCTCTTTCTCATTGTAATGTCATTCTGATGTAGTTTCCAAGAAATAAACTCTCATGTGCAGGTTCAAACTTAGAGCAATAGGATGATATTTTAGTTTGTATATGTAATTTTATTTTAAGTAATTCCTCTATCAGAGTGCAGAGATGTTCTAATGTTTTGTGGAGTTGTCTCCTACATTTATGAACATCATTTTATGGAATACATGATCAAGGATCTTTTGTACCATCTCTACAACTATTTTGTGGTATTTGTTTTATTTTATGCTTCTTTTAAAGTGGGATATTAAATTTCTTTTAACAAGATAATGAAATGGTGTTGTGTATGTGAAGGATTAAAAATAATGGTTACAACAGAACAAAAATAGAGGATATCGGTGTAAGGCATTGTTATTGTGAACTCACTGGTAAAGTGTAAATCTACTTAGGTAGAAAATTTTGTTATTGTAAGTTTACTCTGCTTCCTTAGAAAGGCACTGGTCTAGGGAGTCTAAGTTCAGTTTTTAGAATCATTGATAAATCTCAAATCAATTTTAATTTCATATTGTTTAGAGTAGGAGTAGATTAGGTCTTGTTCTTAGTGATTTCCAAAGTGAATGGGATTGTGCTTGAGAATTGTTGAAATATGAATACCCCTAATTCATAAATTATTGTGAAAAATAATTTTTTAAGTGTAATAAGAGTTGTGTGTTATGTTTTAGGGCCATCAAACTTTTGTTTTACTAGCCATATAAATACTTTCTTCTGGAATTCATTTTCTTAAAAAAAATCAGTGTCTCAATTTGTAATGTGACACAACTTTTGCCATCTTAGCTTGCCAGAGTTTAGTAGAAAAGTCTTGTAAGAACAGGGAAAAATACTTCAATTTTGAAGAGATTTGTGAACACATTATTCAAATTAGCAGACATTTTCAATGGGGATAATGACTATTTAAAGTACAAGAATATAACGAAAAATATATGGTCAAAAAATACATTACTTTTCAAAGTTGGAAAAAAAACTCAACCAAAACATTATCTAAATGGGGCTCCAGGCTTCCAATTGAGCTGAGAATATAATAAAGTGTGCCTACAACAAAAGTATGGTATCTGATTCTCATTTACGTATAATAAAATTATACAAATAATACACTTATGATTGAATAATATTTAATTTTAGAGTTAAGTCAATACGATGGAGATGAAGAAAGAATTTAATAGTTTTTGAAATTGCATTTTCTATTTAACAATCTAAAAGTTTAAGAGGGTGATTATATGAATCTAAGATTAGATATGGGCATGGAACAAAGGATGTGAATCCCAAAATTTTGCAATAAGATGGTGTATTAGGTAAAATCCTTCTAGGTTCTTTGTTTTATAATGTTATTGAGACTTACTCTTATCACTTTATGAAAAAATATAGTTAGACGTGTTGGAAAGCTCCTATACACTTTTGGGTGTTTTAGGGGTGATTACAAAGGGCAAATTTCATTTGAATTTACAAAAATTGCAAGTGACTATTGGGAAGGGTATATATAATCTAAGGGAGTTTTGTTGTAGCCATGAGTTTCGTATAAAGCTTTGTGCAATGTAAGGAATTTGATACAGAAGATAACTAATTTAACCAACAAATCTTTTTATTACCTCAAAATAAAATATTTATACTATTTCTTATATATAAAAAAAATAAAAAAATCCAAACAGGAATAATGGAAATGACCTGTACTGAAATTAAGAACCTTTTTCTAACCATGAATGCAAGGAAAATAGATAAAATTAGATTGCAGCAATTTATAAATAAATAAAATTCTATTTCCAACTGGAAATATAAATACATATAGAAAGGAATATAAAACCAAACATGGGAATTGTTAACCTAGGACACCTATGTGTAGCATGGATGTCCTTGTGTAGCATTTACATCTTCACTAGTCAGTTAAAACACTTCTAGAATACTCATTTTGAGTGTTAAAGATGGCTTGATCTATACACACATAGAGACAAGAACATTGTTGGGGCCTTTTAAACAGTTTGACCCAATCAAACTTGTTTGGATTTTGACCTCCATAGAAAACCAATGAAAGATATGATAAAAGGAAGCTTTCAAAGCTAGTTGTATCAAAGATTGAAATCACATTGTAAAATAAAATGCTTGATAATGGTGAAAACCCTAGTTTACAGGGAATACCAACAATAAATATAAAAACATTTGATAGTACATTATTTATAAAAGCATTTCAATGTAGAGATGCTCTAAAAAATGTATAATAACAACAACATAAACAAAGAGTATTAACAATAGTTTAGGATCTTTAATACAAAATTGGTTTGACTATAGAGCACTAGCATACAAATTTCAATTGGTCTGAGAAAAAGGTCACAATAGCCAAAAGCATATATTTGAATATTGTAATAATAGTTGTGGAGATTTTGACAAAGTTTCCACAAAGTGAAGGAGAGAGATAGAGTTGCTTGTATGAGGGTAAAATTATATGTCAAAACAGAGAAAAGAGTAGGATTTTGTATGTGAAATCAAGAGGGAAAAGACATTACTTTCTCATTCATACATTACAATGCATGTTGTAAACACTCCATGTAAAAGTGCACTTTAAAAAAAATAAAAATTCATTGGATGCTAATGAGCTACACATACGTTTATGCATAGGGCTACCATCTAAGAAATTTTTGTTGAAATTTAGACTAAAAGTTGGTAATGCCTCAAGTTGGTAAATTGTAGAATAAAATCCTTTATCTTTGAATAGAAAAAATATCATTAATTTTCAAATCCATATTGGCTCGAGCTATAAGTGTGATGGTTTACTAGTATGCAATTTTTGATGCCATACTTTTTCCCTCATTTTAGTGAACTATACTATAGAGAAGAATGTTCCAAAGAAGAAAATTTAAAATAAAATTAAGGAAGATGAATATGTACTCCCTTGTATTTTAGCCACGTCTCGTAGGGGTAAAAACATAGAGGTAGTTTCTCTTGTAAGGGAAATTTCTCTATATTTTAGAAATTACCTTTATTAATATAAGAAAACAACAATTTTGTATTATTTATTTTCACTATTTATTGTGAATAATTTGTTGATTTTCCAATAATTCTTAGCTTGAAATGGCCCTCAAATACAACTTCAAGTGACCTAGATTGGATGAGCTCCATGACGAAGTTGAGAAAAGATTGGTCCTCTGTGAGATAAGTGAAAATTTATTTATTTTATTAACATTTTGCTAGGTTTTGGTAGGTAGGCCCTATGACATGCATTGGTGTTCAATGATCACACTAACATTCATTTGAAATGTAGAGATGTGAAGTTCATGAAAGCATCCAATTTGAACATTAAAGTTCAAGGATGTGTTTTTATCCATCTAAGGCACACCAGTGTCTAGACAAAAATAGGATTTTTTTTTTGTTTTTTAGTAGTGTATAGTTTTAGAATTGTTGAAATGGATGATTTAATAAATATTTAATTATTTTAATTTTCTACCTAAAATACAAGAGCACGCTAGATGATCTATGTTGTCCCTTCTTTGGATTCAAATTTTAACTCTTTTGATGGAGGATAAGATGTACTATTGCATCAATTGGGGCTCTATTGATTATGTATCCTCCCAAAGGTATGTTTCCCCCACCACCATGCTCATAACAATTATGGGGTGGTAGGATGTGGATATTCCCACCTTCCAACTCCTATTAGGGCATATTGTTAGTTCCTTATTTGATGTTTATTGCATCTTGATACTTCTCATCATGGCTAGAGATTGACCATCAAGGAGCAAAGATCACTTGCAATTGAACATGAGGACCAACATTATGCTCTTGGTTCTAGGTTATTACTAGTGAGACAATAGGACATATCTACATCAGGTGGATTGAGCATGATTTAGTACTCATACTATTTATTATCATCTTTATATTTTGGCAAAATTTGAAGTTCCCATGATGAACATTTTAGTTGTAGTGCTTAGAAATATACCTGCAAAATCTTCTTAGGTGCCTACTATGGAGAGAAATATTTTGATACCTATTGAATGTCATGAGAAAGGGCTTGGTAGGCATACTCATTTCTTATAAGTAAGTGTTCTAGCTCATTTTTCAGTTTCCTAGAGTCAAAATTGACATCTTTTCAAAGCACCAAGTTGGAATGTTCTAGAAAATTTTGATGTCTGCACATTTTTCAAGTTTGCTAGAGTTTCCCCTTATCTTGATAATTTTTTCACATCCGAGTGATCATCAAGAGAAGTGAATTAGGTTTGTTAATTCTCCTCATATTTTTATAGTCACTTTATCAATTGTAGAACCCCAACATTCAGTTTGGTATTTTTTCAAAGCCAAAAAGTAAACAAAATTTAGCGTTGTTTGATGCCCACATGTCCCTAAAAGTTTTATAAGGGTCATCTTCTACCTCTAATATCTTGCACTATAAATGGATTTGTGTAAAACCCCTTGGCGCATGTTCTCACTGGAACTCAATGTGCTCACCAACCTAGTGGTGGCTTTTTAGAATGAGGTTTGGTATTTTTACAAAGTGTGAAGATAGTAGGGTTTAGATAGATTCCAACATTTGAAATTAATAAAATTGTGCAAGTTACCAAATTTGAGCATTAAAATATTAGAACCTTGATGACATCATGCAAATCCGTTAGGTAGACATGCTCCTATATCAGAAGTCAACATATTTGTTCATATTGGTGGCCCCAAAGAAATGTTTGATCAATTTTCTAAGAGGATTTGGGAGGTTGACTGACTTGTTTCGGTCAAAGCAGAAGTGTGAGAAATCATCTTTCATTTCATTAACTATCCACTTCATATTTTTGCCCCAAATTCCTAGTACACGTATCGAATTTGGATGCATGTTTGATTTCTATTTTTTTGTTGTCAATACATGGATTGGTGTTATTTTGAGCAAGAATTTTCATAAAAAATGTGTGAGTTTTTTATTGCTCAACTGCTTCTTCTGTTGATGTCAAAAAATTGGTTGTAGCTTATTATTTAGGAAGACTTGCAAAGTATAGTAGACATAAGCTTGTGTTTCCTTTTTTGTATCTCCATTCTTAGTTTTTAGTGCCACTATGTGGGTATTTCCTAGAGTAATATTGGCATCCAAGCATAAATGTTGATTTTGTCACAAATTTTTGTAGACACTCATGATTTAAATTTGTGTTTCGATATAATAGTGGAATGTTGTGATTGTAAGTTTGTGTATAAGGAGGCACAAGGGGAATTTTTTTCCTAATGGTTGGGGCAAAGTTGTGTTGGGCATATTTTACGAAAATAAAAATGGAATGTGCATATCACAACCTTGACACAACTATTATAGATGAACTAGTGGAAACTTGTATCTTGCATAGGGAAAATGAAATGAGTAAAGAAATAAGACAAGATTTAGTTGCAAAGAAAATGGAGTAAATATTTTTACAAATAAAGTGGGATATTATTAAAAATAGAGCAAAGTGATTTTCATTTTTGCTAAGAGGAAAAAATATACAAAAAGTGGGTAATATTTTTTACTCAAAGTAAACATATGGACAAAAAAACTAATTTTTCAATGGGTGAAATTGTAAAGATAAAATATGAAATGGTAAATGAGTGTGCAAAATGATTATTTCATAAGTTGATGGGATAGGGTTTTTTTTTTGATATTGTCAAAAGAAGCCAAATGAAAATGCAAGTGTACCATCATAAAAAGTTAGCACCCATTATTGGTGGTTTTAGGACCTATTAGATCCTATTTTAGTGATTCAAGATCTAAATGTCTTTATGGTTGATTTCTCGAATCTCTCATTTTCTCTCCCCAAAACTTTTCACACTTCCCAAGATTCAGATCCACTTCAAAATTAACAATGTTGGGACTAGGTCAAACTAAGTAAGCCTTTTCCTAGTTGACCCAAGTCAACCTTGTCCTCGGGCATTGCATTTAAGTGGGCTCCGGACCTAATGCAAAGGTTTTTCTTCTTGATTTTTATTTGTGGTCGACCCAACAATAGTGAATCCTAAAATGAGTATAAATGGACATTAAGGCCTCTCATTTTTAAATCCAGGACCATCCATTCTATGTGCAAGAAATCCATTGTTGGTGATTTTCAAGAGCAAGTGCAATCAAGCTAATTAAGGATTTGGATTCAAGATTTGAAGGCAAGTATCCAATTCAAGATCTCCAAGTCTTCATACATTCAAGAAAAGGAAATATTCTCTCATTGATGAAAATTTCTCTCTCATGATGGCCAAGTAGAGGAATTCTCAAGAAAGCAAGAAGATTCATTCCTCTTCCCCATTCAAGGTTTCAAGCATACATTCATTCAAGATCTAGGATTGTCAAGTGTAGATCCTTGCATTTGTTAAGGCATCCTTAATTTTACAACACATTCCTAACATACATTTCAAGCATCTTCATGGATATGAATAATTTCTATATCCATCCATGAGGGTTTTTCATGCAAGGTAAATCTGACATTTATCTTACTTACATTACTTTCCTTGTGCAATTTCTATTTCATTTCAAGGTTGATTCCTAGATACAAGGGATTGACCAAGGCAGACCCCTTTCCACAACCTTTTTCCCCCTTCTTCTTGTGTGCAAGAATAGGTTTTTAGAGTTTCAAAACCAATTGTAGATCCTTCACAAATTTCATCATATTCAGAGTATCTAGGACAAGGTTGACTTTTTTGGACAAGGTCAACTTTATCAAACATTGTCCTTTGGGTTTAAAATTCTCACAATAAGAAGTTAAAGGTGTTAGAGTGCCATATCCAAAACCATTTCTAATTGTGAAAGCCCTACAACATTCAAAACTTGATCTAAAGTTCACTCCTCTTCTCCTAGATTCAAGGTTAGTTCATTACTCTTCTTTTCATCTTGCACTTACTTTTATACAGTTATCATTTCATTCATAGTATCAATTCCTTTATACATTTGCATATTATTTTTACATATCATTGCATATCTCTTAACATTAAAGGAACCCATCTCCAAGTCACACTTCATCCTCAAATCTAGACCTTGCATTGGCTCTCCTTCATCCTTTTGGGTTGTGCTAATATGATTTGGGTTTGAGAGTGATCCTTTGGGGTGTTCCTAATGTATCATACCTCCATACATTTGATTTGGTGAGTGATCTTCCTCCATATCATTACTCACCATTTCTTATGATATATTTTGGTGAAGCCGAATCATAACATTTTGGTGTACTTGTATGCACCCTAAAATGGCCGCCTAGACTATGGGCCCCCATTCTTCAATTTATCAAATGATAGAATCAATTTATCAATTTCTTGAATCAATGTCTTGCAATATTTTCAATTCAAATCAATTTCCTTGATCAAATCGTAATTAATTCAATTATTTCAATATTTCCTAAGGTTTGATCATTTTATCCTAAGTCTTATTTAATTAAAAGAAAACCTTCCCTTTTAATTAAATAAAATAATCTTATTAAAAGAAAATCCCTCTTTTAATAAAATCCTCACTTAAATCTCTCTTTGTGATGAAAAAAGGAAATAAATCAAATAAAAATAAATAATTTTTTTCTCTATGCTTTGAATACACATATTTTTAAGTGGTGGGCTTTTTCCTCTTACTTACCTTTTTAGGGATTTATCGCACATTGCTTTTGAGGATGCATTCCTCTCCACACTTTCCTTTATAAGGAGCCCTCTTCTTCTCATTTTGGGATCTAGAATTTATGTTATTGTTATGCTGCAGGTTTGGAGAGAGATTTTGGAGGAGAGTTTTGAGCACTTGAGCTTGAACATTGCAACTTCACTTTTCTTGTCTTCTTCTCTCATGCATCCATGGCAATCTATTTAGATTACTTTTGCATTTGCATGTTAGATTAGATTCATATTTCATTTCATAGAATAATCTTGCATGTGTATTTCCTTTCATAGATTAGTTTGCTTTCATGCATTGTTATCATATAGAATAGCTTCCATTTTCATTTGCATGCATATTTTATGATCATGGAGACTAGCACTCTTTCTTTTCCTCTTTGAATCTCTCATTTTATGGTGTACTTGCATGGGCACAAACTAGGTCTAAACTGAGAGCCTCCATTATAAACCCTTGTACTCTATGAATAAAGAGCTATGAGTTGCCATTTGAGACCTCATTCTTGAGAAATCTTGGATATAATGACTCATAGAAGTGTGTCAATATTTTAGCACACATTTTGGCACCCACCGTGGGGCTCAATCCAACGACCACAAGGTTAATTTTTGTGATAAATTTCTAGGCTATTTTTCCAAAAATCTGACTAATGTGTTTATTGGTATGTGGACATATGTGACATGATACAGATCTGAAATTTATATTTATGGAAAGGTATTTGAGTTAGCTTTCATTTTCCATTGGTTTGAATTAATTTCGTCTTGATTTGCAAAAGTTATGATCATTTTAGTGCAAACTAGTCAGAACCTAATTTTTATGACGTGCACATATGACATGATACAGATCCGAAATTTATATTTATGGAAAGGTATTTGAGTTATCTTTCATTTTCCATTGGCTTGAATTAATTCCGTCTTGATTTGAAAAAGTTATGATCGATTTAGTGTAGACTGGTCATAACCTAATTTTTATGACATCAAGTTTTTTGATTATCAAATGACATATTATCTTTGACTAACCTGATTTTCTAACGTGTGGGGTTGACAAGTTATGTTTTTTTTTTAATGGATTTTTATAACAGTGGGTTGCATGTGCAGGAATAGGTAAGTTTTTCATAACAGTGGTTTGGGTTGGTTGTGTTCTCTCAACAGTTCATAAACCCACATCTGTGTTCTCTTGTTTTGTTTGTTGCCCTTGATCATGGGAACACTTTGGATTTGTGTGGATAAAAGAAAAAATGTGCACGTTGCTTTGGACTTGATGTATTTTGTTGCATCTTTATAACATTTAGATTTTGGAAATAAAAATGAACCTCTCATGTGTCTCACTTGAGTATTTCTCACTTTCGTAGATCACACTTGCAATTTTTTCTCTAAAGGAAAGAACGATCTAGATTTTCTTTCTCACATATATGTTTCGCATAGTAATTAGGCCCTATGGACACTATTTGTAGCATTCTTGAGAGAGTGGACTTCATTCTCTTTCCTTACATGAGAAGCTCTTCTCGATGACAGGTCCCCTTGTAGGTAGGGAAGGACTTGCTATCATCTCATTGTCCCACTTGGTTTAGTCTTCAATATTTGATGGTACGTTCTCTCTTGGTCCCATTTAAAGAGATTGGTAGTCATTTTTGTCAGCATACAAACCTTGTTGAGGTGATTTCAACTTAGCGTGTCAATTAATTTGCTTGCTATGTTTAGGTGAGGTGAAGAGGCTAGAGGAGTATGCTCTATTCCCTTTTGGGCACATCAGAAATTTAGAACCCTTGAATCTGAGCTAAGTCCCCATGTGGTCCATATTGTGAGTCTTCCTTGTTAGAGAGGGTTAATCATAGTGGACACTTCCTTTATTGGGTAAACTGCGTGGACAGAACCTCAAGCAATATTAACCTTTCCTATCATGGAGAAACAACTGCTATATAAATGTCCTTGTGGAAGAAATCTCCACAAGTGTGGTCTCTTGTTGGGCTGTCAGATCTCCTCAGTAGCTCCTAATTGATCAAATTCTTGAACTGTGTCAAAACTCCGATGTGCCTAGATTGGATTTCGCCCACTTGAGATTACAAGAGTTGCAGAGATGACCATTACTACGAACTATAGTGCAACCAACTTTTTCTTTTCTAGGACTATGTGCGTGACTGAAAAAAATTTTGAGAACCTACACAAGTAGAGTCCTTAGGGAGTAGAATACTATGTCACTATTCTTGTTCATGCGCAAGGTTTCTTTATCCCTTTCTCATTGTTTGAAGACAATTGTTTGCTTGAACTCCCTGATTGTTGTCTTTTGTCCCTGATTAATGATAAAAATCTATTAATGCATCTAGTTGGTCAATTAAAATGAACAAAAACTGAGTTCCCGAGTCAAAAAACTAACTTTTTACAACTTATTGTAAGCACCTGTCGCATGTTAGTTCACCAAGTTGTCGTGTGATCCATCCTGATACTGTGGGGCGACATCAATGGTTTCCCCAACCTGTCACCTATCTATAGGGTGACCTGTCACCTCCCATTTTGTTGTTGCATGTCCTTAGAGAGAGCTATCACCCAGTGTTGATTCATTGTCCCCTGAAACTGTCAACTTGCTTGATTTACTATCTTGTCATTTCCAATCTTCCTCGATCGATCTAGGTCAAATCAGGTCACTTACCCCGCTGTTAGAAGCCTTTTTATACCTTGGATTCTTGCATTTTGACCTCTTGAACTAGTAATCTTTGATTTCATGAGTGACCTTTCTTGCAGTCGGTGAGGTAGAAACTGTCCTTGTTGAGAAGATAAACATTTGGATCCTTTGATAACACGCTTGGAGAGTTTTAGTAATATCTTATCTATTCACTTCCATACAAATTCAAATTCAATCAATATAACTTGGGTAAATCATCCTCCTGATCCATATGTGTTAGGGTATTCACCCATTCAGTGGATACCTCTGTGGCAGTGTTGGTTTACGCCTCTTGAAAAATTCTATCTTATCACCTCTCATTTGGACAAGTGGGTGCTTTTACTATCCTGGCTTGGTACCAACATTTCTTAGGGTCATCCTATCACCTAGTACCTTTTCTTTCATGTCAGTTACAACAAGATATCAAGTAGATCAAGGAAAGAGACCTCAAGTATTCTTTAACCAATTACCCTTAGTTCAAACTCGCCAAAAATGTAAGTGAAAAGAACCTGTATTTGATCAATCACCCTAGAACAATTTAGAATTTTTGTTTGATCCCAAGAGTAACCTTAGTGAGTTGAGTACACCCTTAACATCTTCTCACTCAGATATGGATATGAGTTACACAATGATTTGAAGAGAGATGGAAGAAATGGATAAATGCCTTGATGACATATTTGAAAAACATAGAAATACCATTTTGTTTGGCAATTCCTCTCATGAAAATCGACCAGTCTCACCCCTTATCTCAACTGGATATCTAGATGCACTCCAAAGGGCTAAAAGAGATGAGAGGCAAGCATATCAAGAAGAACAATCACAACATGAAAAATAAGATGATGAACCTTATGACACTTGTGTGAATGCAACATACACCAATGACTTATTTAGACATTCAAGAGAAAGTTCACCGCTCAAAAATGTTCAAGATACGCGAGTGAAAGACTCAAGAGAATTGAGTGTGAAAATAAAGCCTCCTAAATGAACAAGCTGAAAAGGAAGAGCAATTTAGACTCCTAGAGCCAGAGAGGAAAACTGTGTTGGAGATAGAAAGGAAAGCCTTCCAAGAAGAGCAAGATAGACTCTTGGCTCAACAACTTAATGATCAATTTAACAACATGCATGTTGGTGGTGGAAACAACTCTCCTCCATCCACCCCTCCTAAGACTCCACAAAGTGGAAGACATTCAAGAACACCTTCACAATCTCCTAGCCCTAGAGGAAGAAGGGCTTCACAACATAATCATTATAGGAGACGAACACCTCTTAGGAACTCAAGAAAACCTTCAAAATGTGCTCACCATGGTTCAAAATATGGGGGTAGTAGCTCGAGTTTTGACCTCAACTCCCAAGACTTCATGAAGATACAACAAGAACCACTCTTCCAGTAGTATGTGGAGAGATACTTAGAGCAAAGAAAATACAAGTTCCTAGAGAGTTTAATCAACAAGGGTTCTAGAGTCCCCTACAACTTTGATGTGGACAAAAAGATTAAGAAGCAAGGTCCATCTCAAGAAGAAGAGATCAAACAAATTAAGAGTATGATGGAAAAGATGTTGGCAACCAAGAGTTCATCCTCACTTGATTCAATTTTTCCTAATCCTTTTGACAAAAGTGTTAGCATGAAAGACTTCCCTAGAAAGGTTGAGATCCCTCAATATGACAAGTATGATGGGAATGGAGATCCTCATGATCACGTGCATCAATTCTATACCACAATTTTTGAGTTCCATCAAGATGACTTATATCTCATGAGATTGTTCCCAAGGAGTCTTAAGGGTCAAGCGATGGAATGGTTCACCAACATAACTCCCCCCATTAAGACATTCATAGAGCTCATCCATAGATTTGTCCAAAACTTTGCATACAACCTTTCAAGATCTGTCACCATGTTGGACTTATGCAACTTAAAGAAAAATCAAGGGGAATCCTTTGTCACCTTCTTGCAAAGGTGGAGATGACAATGCTCTTTCTACTAGAACCATCCCTGAAAAATGAGAAGATTGACATCCTTGTTAGCAACTTGGTTCCCGAAATGTGGTATGAAGTTAGGAAGATGGTTTTTGATTCCTTTGACACCATGGTTGAAACCGCATGTAGGATTGAGGATGTTTTGAGAGAATAAGGAATTTTGATCAAACATGGAAACAACAACAACCCTAACAAGGATAAAGGAAAGAACTCACATTAGAATAGGAACAAAAAAGTGGTCAATGATGGAGTTGTAGACTCCTCCAAACCCAAAGATCAAGTTGTTCTCCACTTGTCTATTATTGTTCAAGCCATGAAACTCAATGCATCAAATCAACAAGAGAACAAGCCAAGATACCAAGATAAGCCTAATAAAGAGAGACGTCAGTTTTCAAAACTTGGTGATTCATATGAGGATGTCTTGAAAACACTCATTGCCAACAACCTTGTGCATCCTCAAGATCCCGCAAAGCATTATACACCTGATGTTAAGCCACATTGGTGGGATGAGAAAGCCTTTTGCAAGTTTCACAATGGCATTGGACATGATATTGAAAACTACTGGAAACTCAAACATATCATCCAAGATCTCATTGAGAATGGAAAACTTAAGGTAGATGGATTGAACACCAATGCCGATCATAAGGCATTCAAAGAACCTTTGCCCAAGTATGAGAAGGGGGAAACCTCTAAACCTAAAAATGGCAAGGCTGAGGTTAATTACACTTACACAAATGCAGAGAATCTTGTCAACATGCTTGAAGTTGTAGAAGAGAATGTCAACATGATGAGGGATAAAGATCCCTATGGTTATGATCTAGACATGGACTCTTCTCCTATCTTTGATGAAGAATTCATCTTGGTGCTAAGGGGTCCTAACTCTAGAGTGTCATCTCAAACTCTCAATGTTGTCACACAAAGTCAAGGTCCCCTTGTCATCAGAGGACCTACTTCAAGTCAACCAAGCAAACCAAAGGAAGTGGCATCCAAGAATGTCACATCAAAACCAGTAGTCAATCCTAAGTTGAGCTATAATCTTGTTGATCAGTTGCAAAGAACCCCAACTCAGATTCCGATCTTTGAGCTCTTACAGTTGTCCCTAAGACACAAGCAAGTCCTTGAGGATGCTTTGCGCGCAACAAACGTCCCCAACAACTTAGACGTTGATCAATTCCAAAACATGGTTAACCATATTTCTATCCCTCATTACCTTACCTTTTCATAGGATGATGATAAAGCTTTGAGCCACCCACACAATCTCGCTCTTCATATTGAGTTCATGATCCACAAAACATGTGTTAGGCGCATGTTGATAGATGGGGGTGTTGGGCTTACTATTTATTCCTTGAGTCTTTTGAAGATGTTGGGTTATTTTGAACAAGTCATAGATACCAAAAAAAGGATCACTATCAAAGCCTATGATGAGGCAGAAAGAAGTTCCAAAGGGTTGGCCGCCCTTCCTGTTAGGATTGGCCCTGCTGAAAAAGATGTTTTTATTCCAAATAGTTGACGCTAGCCCCCTTGCGTACAATATCTTACTCAGTAGACCGTGGATTCATGATATGCAAGCAGTATCGTCTACTTATCATTAGTGTGTTAAGTTCCCTTACAATGGAGTAGAGATTTGTATACCTGGGGATAACACATTATCTATTAACTCAGTTTCAGTGAGCGCTCATGTCCCCCTCAATAGAGAAGCAGAAGACTTCAATGCAACCTTAGCTGAATGTAAAGAAAAGTTTAAGTCAGTAGACCTTGGCATGGGGGGTATCAACTCAACTCCCTCATAGCACTAGAAATTTCACCTCGGTCTTATGGAAAACCTTCACAAGAAATGAGACCTTCCTCTTTAGCTATGACTTTATTTGGCACATTTTTAGGGTCCTCGGTGCCTATTCAAGATGAGAAAGAAGAGATGGTTGTTAAAGACTAGATTTATAGAGAAGAGAAATACATGCACAATGAGAACTTCTCTCCATCTCCTAAGGCTTATGGAAGAGGGTATACTTTTGTCAAACATATGGGCTATCCTGGACATGGCCCTCTTAGTCACAGATTGGATGCTAGAGCCGAACCCCTTGATCATGATATTTTTGGATGCAAGTCTAAGAAGATGGCTGGCTTAGGATTTGTGAATTGCAACAAGAACACTACTCCTATCCTTGATGAGTCAGATAGTGAAGATGAACTAGAATACATACCTAATTTGAAAAATTAGCAAGATATGTGTGAAGATTGGGTCCCTTCCACTAATATCCTTTGGGGAGATTCAGATAGTCTAGTCACTCATGAGATAGTTGCAACCTTAGAACAAGATGAATCAGATGTAGAAGATCCTATCAGAGAACGTCAATGAAAGAATCTCATTCGTTTGATGGAAAGAGAAGGTGTTACCCTTGATGAGATTAGAACTTCCACATTAAGACGTCACAAACCTTCATGGTGTAAACATCCTAGTCGAAGTTCAGAAACAAGTTCATATGAGTATGAATGGGACTCCTTCTCAGAGCCTTCCATAGTTGACATGGATGTTGATGTCATCCACACTTATAGTTCTCAACACAAGGTAGTCGATGGGTCACGTGTAGGATTAGAGGATTTGAACCCACATGTTGCCTTAGTGGACAATTCTTCACTTGTTAGGATGAATCCCAATTTGGGTAGCTTAGAAGGATACTTGACGGACTCTAACTCTTCACTCACCAGAGATGATATCATTCACATTTACAACCTTGAACCAGTCATTGACTTACCACTTGTTCATCCTAACCTCATTGATTGGTCCCAATGCTATCAAGAACCTGAGATCTTAACATTTCAAAATAATTCTGAGATAGCCCATTACTTGAATGCCATTGAACCCATAGTCTCTTCCACCAATGAATTGCCTACTAGTATGACAAAACTAGACATCAAGTACCTTAGTCACAAAATAAAAATAAAATAAAATCAAAAGAATAGGAGTTCTGATGGTGAAAACCACTGTGTGGCAGTGTCAGAACCAAAAAAAGTAAAAAGAAATGACGTATCCAAGGGCGAAAACCTTTTTGAGGCACCTAATAATGAGGTACTTGATCGTCTCCCTAGCTACTTTCAAGATAGATCTTCAGTGCTTATTGAACCAACACAAGTAGTCAATTTGGGTACAGATGAGGCTACACAGATATTACACTTGTCTCAATCCTTGTCACCACAAGAAAAATAAGCTTACACTAATTTCTTACAGAAAAAGAAGATCAACTTCGCATGGACTTATTTAGATATGCTAGGGTTGGACACTAATCTTATCATGCATCACTTGTCCATAGCTCCGGGTGTCAAACCGATTAAATAGAAATTGAGAAAGATGCATCTTCACATAGCTCTCCTAGTCAAAGTAGATTTAGAGAAACTCCTTGGTGCAGGATTCATAAGAGCTATTGACTATGCTGAATGGATATCAAACATTGTACCAGTTTCCAAACATGATAAATCCATTTGAATTTGCATAGATTTTAGAGATGTTAATAGAGCATGCCCAAAGGATTACTTTCCACTTCCCAATATAGCCATGATAGTGGATATGACTGCGGGTTATGAGATTTATTCCTTGATGAATGGTTTTTTTTGATACAATTAGATTAAGATAGCTCTTGAGGATCAAGAAAAGATTGCATTCACTTGTGCATGGGGTACCTATTGTTGGAACGTTATGCCTTTTGGATTAGAAAATGTAGGAGCCACCTATCAACGAGCTATGACAACCATTTTTCATGACATGATGCATAAAAACATGGAAGATTATGTGGATGACACCTTGGAAAAGTCTAAGAAAAGAGACACACACTTAGATGATTTAGAAGTCATTATATATCGCATGGAACAATTTCAACTAAGGTTAAATCCTAAAAAGTGTGCATTTGGTGTCACCTCTGGAAAACTACTAGGATTCATCATTTTAGCAAAAGGAATAGAGGTAGACCCTAAAAAGTCCAAGCAATCATAGATATGCCACCTCTTAGAAATATTAGTCAAATGAGGAGTCTTCAAGGATGTTTTCAATCCATAAGGAGATTCATTTTACAGTTGGCAGATAGAGCTCAACCTTTCAACAAGAACTTACACAAAGGAGTCAAATGTGCTTGGAATGAGGATTGTCAAAAGAGCATAGATCAAATCAAGAAATACTTGGCAAATCCTCTCATTTTAATGCTTCTTATCTTAGGGAAACCACTTATTCTATACATTTCAACAACATAATCTTCCTTGGGGGCATTACTAGCTCAACTTGATGACCATGGGAAAGAAAGAGCAATATACTATATTAGTCGCACTCTTGTTTCATATGAGGTTAACTATACCAACATTGAGAAAGCTTGCCTTGCAGTTGTGTTTGCTTCTCAAAAGTTGTGACATTACATGCTTGCGTACACTATACACCTCATAGCAAAAATAGATCCACTCAAGTATTTATTAGGTAAGGTTGCCCTCACAGGTAGACTTGCTAAATGGATGATGATCCTTTCAGAGTTTGACATAGAGTACATTGAGCGTAAAGAAATCAAAGGACAAGCCATAGCAAATCAATTGGCTGATTTCCTAATACAAGATAATACACCTATTCAAGTTGACTTCCCAGATGAACACCTCATGTATATGACTGACAAAACATGTAAGATGTTCTTTGATGGATCCTTTATGCAAAACGGTTCAGGAGATGGTGTGTTGTTTGTTTCTCCTCATGGGTACATGATTCCTAAGTCTTACAAGTTATGGTTCCCATGTACAAACAACATTGCTGAGTATGAAGCTTTAACAAATGGACTTAAGATGACCATAGAATGGAGAATCACAAAGTTACACATCTATGGGGATTCACATCTGATAATCAACCAAGTCAATGATGAATATCAAATAAAAAATGAGAAAATGGTACCTTACAAGCAAATGGTTGATTCCCTGAAACAATACTTCACATTTGTCACGTTTCAACAAATCACTAGAGAAGAAAACAAAAAAGTTGATGCTATGGCTACACTTGCTTCACTCCTTTAGTTAGGGCAACCTGAATCCAAATTTGAATTCTTGGTGGAAGAGCTACATCACCCTATCTATGACTCCCAAGAAATTCATGTCATTTGTACCCTTGTTAGTCGTGAGTCATCCCATTATGTTGCCATTTACTCATACCTTCATGATGGCATTATACCTAAAACCTTTAACTGATCTGAATGCAGAAACCTTACCTGAAATGCCTCTTTCCATTCCCTTATCTCTGGTGATTTGTATAGGAGGGGTCTAGATGGAACACTTCTTAGATGCTTAGAAAAGGAAGAATTAGACCAAGTGTTAGTTAACATCCATGAGGGCATCTATGGAGGACATTCCAATGGTCTTTCCATGGCCCGAAGGTTGCTTAGGGTGAGGTATTATTGGCCTACAATGCAGATTGATGTAGCATCTTTTGCAAAGCTATGTGAAAAGTGTCAAAAATATGGTAACCTGGTACATGCTCCAGGCAGGGAACTCATTCCTTCTATATCTCATTGGCCATTTCAGTGCTGGGTCTTTGATCTTGTTGGGCAGATTCATCCCAACTCATCAGGTAGACACAAGTTTATTATCACTGCTACTGATTACTTCACTAAATGGGTAGAAGTTGTCCCACTTTCTGTTGCCTTGGGCAAGACAATCTCTCTATTCATTCTGAACCATATCATCTGTCGATATGGAGTGCCTTCCGAGATTATCACTTACAACAAAGGCTAGTTCAAAAATAAAGACCTTAAACAACTCTACAAGAAATTCAAGATTAAACAACATTGGTCCTCCATTTACTTCCCGTAAGGAAATGGTCAAGCAGAGGCATCAAACAAAACCATTCTTAAAATCCTACATAGAATAGTTTGTAAGAGTGGTAGAGATTGACACTTACAGATAAATCCAACTTTGTGGGCCTATAGAATGAGTATTCGTACTCCTACTGGGGCTACTCCTTTTTCCCTTACATGTGGCGTTGAAGCAGTGTTACCTTTAGAGGTTTAGATTCCTTCACTAAGAGTTTCCCTCAAAGGTCTAGTTACAGATGAAGACTACTATGTCATGAGACTTCAAGAGTTGGAACTTCTAGATGAGAAACATCAAGCATCATTTGACCATATGAGGGTTTATCAAAAGCGCATGTCCAAAGCCTTCAACAAAAAGGTTCGCCCTAAAGATTTCCAAGTGGGAGATCTTTTCCTACGTGAAAATCCTAAGAATCAACAACATAGAGATCAAAAGGAAAAATTTGAACATAATTGGCTTGGACCTTACATCATTACAACAACTTTTGGTTTAGGTGTTTATTTACTATCTACAACAGTGGGAGAGCAACTCCCTAATCCTATCAATGTCTTGCACTTGAAGAAGTTATATCCATGATGCCCATTCTGTCTGGGGGCATCCTTTGTACATACTTATTGATCCTGAATAAATCTTAAAAAATGATATATTGTCAACAATTCTAAAAATCCAAAAATGTCCTAAAAAAATGATCATCTTAGTGAAAACCTAGCAATAGGAGCTTTGATGTATCTCTAAAAAAAATTATATATTCTAAAAATACAAAAAAAAAAATAGAAAAGTGCCTTGGTGAAAACCTGGAAATAGGTGCCTTGGTAGCAAAAATACAAAAAAAAATTAATATAAAAAGTCGTGAAAAAAAAATTGCAATAAAATTCAATTGGTGAAAACTTGGAAACGAGTGCTACTTGAGGCCTTTGCACCCCTGTTTCTTAGCACATGTCCTCAACACTTAGCCTTTCTCTATCATGCCTTGTCCTTGTTGCCTTGGTTTGGAATTAGTCTTTGTCTTTGTCTAGGGGGCATAACTGTGTTAGCTTTTATCTCTTGGATGCATTAGTCTTTGGGACACCTCACAAACAATATTTTTCAACACCGCCCCAAGTGTATTTTTCAACACAACCCCTGACATCGAGTGTTTTTCAAGACTTATCAATTTGGTCTTACCCAGTTTTGTCATGTGATCTTACCTACTTGCAAGCATTCAATCATTATCCTCAAAACTTCGTATCAGTTAACACACTTAAATTTTTAAACACAACACTTAATGCTTGAGCTATGCTATGATCTTTTCTTTGTGTGCTAACTGTTATTGATTTTCGTTGAGTGTCCTTGTCTAATAAGTCTCTCTAGTATGCATAGCTAGAGGACTTGGGGCATGGGGAATATTTTTATTTGCTTTCTGCTTGTGGGTGTGGTCTTGAAACTCTAGAGTGTCTCTTGTTGTCCCCTTGAAACACTTAGGAGATTTGAGGCATCATCCTTGACTATTTTTGCATAACTGTTCTTATGGTCATCTCGACATCTATGCCTTGATGCGAGTGTGGTTTTTCTACATTAAATTGGGTAAGCTAACATTGAAGTCATCTTAACCTTTATGTCTTTGATGCTTATGTTAGAATATGTCCACATTCAAATCTGATATAAATCACATTCGTATCTTCATAGGTGCGCTTGTGACTAGTGATAATTGTGTGATTTTCTAATGTTCGTTAATAATGGCCCAATGATGAAAATAAGTTCCTTAACATTCTCTAATGAATGATGAACACAAAATCCTATGTTGCAGTTGCGCTATTGCAAGTACACCTTTGCATTTTCATGTAGCTTGCATTGTTAGACTTCATGTTAATTTGCATTTTTAGGTTGCATTATGAGTTTGTGAGGGTTTTCCTTCATCTTTCTTTTGGACTTTTAATCAATTGTGGTCATGTTTTGATCTTCATTTCCTTATCTTCTTTTGTGATATCAATCGAAATTTTCTATCTTAAACAGTTGATTGATTTTGGGGCATTCTCTTTCTTAAGGAAAATTTTCTTTCTTCTCTCCATTTCTTTCCACCTCTTCCAAACTTCTATCTTTCATTCGCTTTCACCCCACTTCTTTTCTTCTAATTTAACCTTGGGGCATAATCTTTTATGCTTGATGATCTACCTTGGTTCTGTGATCCTTATATCTTTCATCTTACATCAAGAACCTTATCTTTAATTTGATTTGATCAAATTTATCAATTTGTTGTTTCTCCTCTATCTCATTTCGATTTCAATCACGAGGGGGCAGTACCTATCAAACTTCAATCCTTGGTTCAACTTTATCAATCCTATCAATTGCTCCGCTTAGGGAAACCTTACTTGAGATTCTTATCTTGGACATGTCAATTACCTATTTACAGGGGTGTTGACCTTGTCTTTTTCAATCAGCTTATCTTTGTCCTAATGTGTTCCCGTCCGTCGATCACACATTTGGGTTGTTTTGTGATCCCAAATCGGTCTCACACTTCAACTGCATTCTTTGACTACATGCGCTCCCATAAAGATCACACATTAGTCAAAGATGGGCAAATGTATGCACCCTAAAATGGTCGCCTAGACTATGGGCCCCCATTCTTCAATTTATCAAATGACGGAATCAATTTATCAATTTCCTGAATCAATGCCTTGCAATATTTTTAATTCAAACTAATTTTCTTGATCAAATCATAATTAATTCAATTATTTCAATATTTCCTAAGGTTTGATCATTTTATCCTAAGTCTTATTTAAGTAAAAGAAAAACTTCCCTTTTAATTAAATAAAATAATCTTCTTAAAAGAAAATCCCTCTTTTAATAAAATCCTCACTTAAATATCTCTTTGTGATAAAAATAGAAATTGTGTGCTAAAATGTTGTCATACTTCTATGAATCCTTACATGCAAAAAAACTCAAGAATGAGCCCTCACAAATCGATCCATAGCTCTTTATGCATGGAGTTGCAAGATTTGTAAAATTGCTCTCAGCTAGAGCTATAAACTCATGACCTTGCTAGTCAACCATACAATGAGAGATTCACAAATGAATGTAATGCTATGAAAATCTATATGAGAATGCAAATTAATCTTATGAGAATGAAAATACAATTAAGCTATGAAAATGGAAATGAAAGAGTTACAAACCCTCTAATTAAACTATGTGAGATTAATCTAAAACATGAAAGGGAATAATACCATGATGATGCAACTATGATGCAAACTAGGATGTGATGTAGATGCAAGATGAATGCCAATGATGCTCCAAATCTTCAAAACTTGATGCAAGAATATCTCCAAAAGCTTCAATGACTTAGAAAACCTATAGCATAATAATTCAAGTATGTATTGTGTGTGCAAATGAGGAAAAGAGCTCTTCTTTTATAGGAAGTGAAAAATAATGGACCATGGAGATTAAGAGGCAAAAAAACTTAATCAACAATGGAGAAAAAAAGAAGTTTGATCCTTGTGCACAAATATCCTCCAATAAGAAAATTAGAAGCATTTACTTTATGTTGAGCATTTACATTATGTCCATGTGAGACAAAAAGTACTTTTCTTTTATTTTTTCTTTATAAATAAGAATTAAATACTTTATTTGTGCAACAAGGATAAAAAGAAAAGTGGAGATTTTTTATTTAAATAAAAGGAGAGGAAATTTTTTTTAATTAAATAAAGGCTTAAGATAAAGTGATTTTATTATTTAATTAAAAGAGATTTTTAATTAATTAAAAGAGAGCATGTTCTCTTAATTAAATAAGATTTTTATTTTTATTTCTTTTAAATTAAATAAGGCTCAAACTTTAAGAAATATTGAATTGATTATGATTTGATCAAGAAAATTGATATATTTGAAAAATGTTGATTTTTGAAAATATTGATTCAGGGATTTGACAAATTGCTAAATGAGGGCCCAAAGTCTAGGCAACCATTTTAGGGTGCATATATTTGCCCCTCTTTGACTAATGTGTGATCGATTTGGGAACACATGTAGTCAAAGAATGAAGTTGCAATGTGAGATCGATTTGGGATCACAAAACAACTCAGATATGAGGTTGATTCGGGATCACATCCGGACAAACATAAACAAAAGATTCTGGATATGAGGTCGATTCGGGATCATATCCAAAATAAGAGATAAGAATCTCAAGCTTGAGCAAAAACTCATAAAAAGATGTCTGAATCAAGAAAATCAAGGAAATCAGGGATGAGAATCCCATAAATACTGCCCCCTCGGAGTCGAAATCGAAATCAGGTAGAGAGGAACAGCAAATTGATAAAGATTGATCAAATCAGAATGAAATCACAACTGAAGATAAGGGAGCATGATAAGATAACCATCAAATAGTGAAGACATGCCCCAAGTTGACTAGGTTTGACTGGGAAAGATATAGGATAAAGATTAAGTCAAACCTCAGAGAGAGGAAGCGAAAGGGGTGAATGAAAGACTAGAAGTTTGAAAGACATGGAAAAGAAGAAATTCCATCAAAGATCGAAGAATTATGCCTTAAAAGGTCAGTCAACTACGTAAAAGAATGAGAAATCTTAGAAATGCGACTCAGATTTTGATTTCGAGTCCGAAACAGATAGAAAATGATGTGACATGAAAGACCAAAAATGAAAGATATGATCAAGAAGAACTAGAAAATGAGCACAATTGACCAACTAGTCCGTAGATGATAAAAAGGAGAGCTCTCTCCATATGCAAGATGCAAAAACTAAACTATGATGAACCTAAGAATGCAAGCTACTATGAAAGTGGTTGACTTGCAAGGTCACAACGCTTATAGACATCTAATTATCATCATCGAGCGTTATTGGTAGCGTCGTAAGATCATACAATGCACACTAGCATAACTATGTGGATATGAATATGATCTTTATCAGATAGAAATGTGAAAATCCCACCTATGCATCAAAGACATAGAGGTCAAGATGACTAATGTAGTGAGATTACCTAAATTTGATATGGCGAGATTATGTTTGTATCAAGACACATGAAAGTCAGGATAACTAGAATCATGCACTCGCAAAACAGTCAAGGATAATACCTTGTCAATCCATAGTGTCAAGTAAGACTAGCATAAATGCTCATGACAGGTAGGACCAACAAAATATACCCACAAGCAGATAAAGAAATAAAACATGTTCTCATTCCCTCAGTCTTCTAGCTATGCATCATCGAAAACTTCTCAGGGAGAGACCACTCATCAAAGAAATTTTCATAGACAACACACAAAGAAAAGTAAAGTCACCATATCTCAAGCGAATTGATTGTTTAAATTTGCGTGTGTTGGTCATAGAGTCAGACTCTGGTTATCACATCTGCAAATGAGAAATATCACATCATACTTAGACTATTGGGTAAGACATCTGATAAGTGTTAAGAAACACTCGACGCAGGGGTAGTGTTGAAAAACACTGTTTGGGGTGGTGTTGAAAAACACCTGTTGTGAAATGCCCCAAGAGACAAACGCACCTGAAGGACCAATGCTAATAGTTATGCCCTCTAGACAAAGAGAAAGACCAATTCCAGACCAAGTCAAATAAGGTCAAGGCATGATGGAAAGTGGCTAAGTGTCAAGGACGCATGCTAAGAAATAGGAGTGCAAAGGCCTCAAGTAGCGCCTGTTTCCAAGTTTTCACCACTTGGAATCTTTTTTCATTTTTTCATTTTTTGGATTTTTTGCTACCAAGGCGCCTGTTTCTAAGTTTTCACCAAGGCACTTTTTTCTTTTTTTTTAAATTTTCTTTCTTTTTTTTTTTTTTTTTTAATATTTTTTCAGGACTTTTTATGCTTTTTAGGATTTTTTCAGCATCATATATCAATTTTTTTGGTATTTTTTCAGGATCAATAAATATGTACAAAGGATGCCCCCAGACAGAATGAGCATCAAACTCCCAAGAAAGATCACATCGTGTAGTCCCAATATCTAGCAATGTGGAGGACAAGATGGTGAATGAGATGGAGGAAAGGAGAATGAAGGCGAACGGAGGGAAGAAATCTTCTAGGTCAAACTCCTCAAGAATACCCAAGATAGGAAAAAAAATGTCATGAAAAACACATTTGGATAAGCAATGAAAGGCCAGCATAGGATAAGCCTCAAAAGCGTGGTATAAGAGCAGGAAAGGATGCAGTCCAAAGGAGTAGACATGTTAAGAGACTTCATAGCATCGTATTTTACTATTTTTTTATTAGATCAAGACCAAAGGGGGAAAAGGACAGGGAAAGGTTAGAATGAATGAAGGAAAATGAATATGAAGCCTAGACATGAATGGAATGGAAGCAAGATCATCATAAGATAGCTTACAAGATAGCCAAATATTCAAGTATAGGTCAACATTGTCAAGATCAAAGAGAGAAGAAGGAATGGATGCAATATTTAGAAGAACTACACATGATGTCTGATTGCTAGGTTTTCATCACGGTACTTATCCAAGGCGCCACAAGGGAGTGGTTTTCACCATAGGACGAATTTATTTCTCTTTACTTTTGCTACCAAGGTGCTTGTTTCCAGATTTTCACCATGGCACATTTTCAATTTTTTTATTGAATTTTTCTATTTTTTTTTTAAAATTTTATAATTTTTAGAAGAAAGCAAGCTTTTTAGATAGTGCTCCTTGAAAGGATAAACCATGATATGCTCAAAGATGTTGATAGGGAAAGGAAAATAAAAGAGAAAAATGGAGAAGAAGGCTTTATGTAAAGTGAGTGAGGTTGGAAGATAGGAGGAATAGGCAAATGAGAAAAAATGATAGAAGGTAGAAGGATAATTAATGGAGGGATTGTGAAAGAGTAGATAGAAAGGAAGGCAAGATCAACATCAACACACACCTTGAAGGGTGGTGAGAGGATGGAGGAAATGTGAACGAAAGAATACGAGAAGGAATATGGTGAATGTTTAGCAGAGGTTGCAGTTCAGGCACGTGGAATTGAAGAATATTTTTGGAAGAAAATGAAGTGGAAGCCTTTGGAAGCTTGAATGTTAACTTTAATTTTTGTTCAACATGAGACTCTTTCAAGAGAGACTTTGGAATCCATATAGCTTTAGGATTTTTATTTCCTTTCGATGATTTAGAGATAATATCTTGAATGATGGATTTTGGAACCCATACTTGTCTTGTAGTTTTCTTCTTAGATATCTCTTTTGACTTTATGTTTCCATGTCGATTAGAGGAGACATGGTGATCTTCTTTTTTTGATAGATTCTTGTATTGCTTCTTTTTCTTATATTGAACATTCAAGTTACTTTCAAAAGACTTGGGATTTGTGGAAGGAGGAGAATATGACTAGTTTAGATGGGTGGATGGATGAAAATGATTCAAGAGTATGCATCTATGTTGATCTTGAGGAAAGATAGGAGGTGGAGGAACATAAGGACCCAAGATGGATGAAAAATTAGGAGAGTTAGGGGGGGAAAGTGAAGGGACATAAGGACCCAAGATGGAAGGAAGACATGAAGCCCTTAGTATTGGTGGAGGGGGTCCAAGGATAGATGTGGAAGACGCAAAAGGATAATCAATAAATTCATCAGCATCTATATCACAACCAAGGACATCAGCATCTTTAGAGTGAGCATTAGGATTTTCAATAGGATCCTGGACATCTTGAATAGGAGCAACTTCTTTGATATGATTGTTTAGAGCTTGCAAAGACTTAGGAAGAGTAGAAAGCGGAAGTGAACATGGAATGATAGAACAAAAAGATGGAAGACTTTGATCTTGACAAGGAACTTTGGATAGCATAAGCGTATCAACTTTCTTTTGATTTTCAATAGGCTTATCATCAGAAGTAACAACACCATTTTTAATAACCTTAATAGAAGTATCATCTTTGGAAAGCGCAAGTGTGGTAAGGTTATTTTGATTATCAATAAACTCAATGGTGTAAGTAGTAGCTTGATCTTGCTTAGGAGGTGGTGGAATGAACGCGGAAGAGCGTAGAGGATCGAAAGAACCATGAAACAAATGAGAGACATCATGAACAAGATTGGATGACATGGAGGGTTCTTGATCTTGATCTTTCTTTATATTCTTTTCTTTATCATTTTTAGAGTCCTCTTGACATGGATCCACTTCTAAGGACAAGGAAGCATGTTGGAATTGTATGGCAGACTTTGGAAGAGATGGCGAAGGACTAGCTAAAGTAGGCATTATAGCACGTAAAGGCTTAGGATCTTTAGGTTTAGCATTATTAAAAGTATTTGCAGCCAAGTGAAGGTTAGCTTGAGTATTTTTAAAAGGTAGCCCTTGAGGATAACTATAAGGAACCACATGAAAAGCCTTAGGATCTTTGTTGGATGAAGGATTTGTGACAGATTTGGAAGACTCAGAAGCTTTAGGAAATGTATGAGTATTGGAGAAGGTAGGGGATGGAAGGGAACCATCACAAGACAAGGGTTCAACATTAACATGATCTTGCTTGAGAGTGTCATCTTTATTTTTAGCATGAATGTTCTTAGAGGAAGGATTCTTATAATATTTACGTTTCAAATAAGCACGGTGCATTTTATATTCCTCAATAGTAGTAGCTGGATTATAATCAAGGTATTGTTCACAAAACTCATCAAAGTTTCTTTCAAAATCTAAATCATACGGATCATCATCACAATCTTTCCAATATGAGGACCCATTTTCAGTAAGCACAAGGACACGACTAGGAGGACTCTTAGGAATAGAGGTGTGATAAGTATCACTACATTGTCCATCATCATAGTCATCATAGTCATCATAGGTGGGTGCGTCACTCTTCATGGAAGAGGTATCATAAGGACTATCACGTTGCTCATTATGGTATGTCTTGTGAAGAGAAGTAAGACTCTTTGAAGAAGTAGAAGAAGAATGAGATCGTGAAGAAGAGGAAATTGAAGACTTAGTGTAGGAAGAAGACTTGGATAATGAGGAATACGAATAATGTTTAGAAGAGTCATGGTAAGATTTGGAAGATGAGGAAGAATGAGAAAACTTAGATGATGAAGAACGTTTAGAAGGAGAAGATCGTGATATGATCATGTTTATGATTCTAGCAAAGGCATCTGATTTAATCATCTTTTCTTTTATTTTTGCTATAAATTCATCACTCATGAGAATTTTGGAAGAACAACACTTTTCAAATATGTCAATGAGTTCAAGATCATCTATTCTTAATAAAGGTTCCAAAACCAGATAGTCAAGATTCATGGTTTCAAAAGAGGAGAAATCAAGCATGGAAGAAATGAATAGATGAATAGAAGAAGGTAGACTAGATAGTAAGAGGAAAAGAATCAAGAAGAAGAAGAAGAATTTCTCATGGGAATAGAAGACTTTAGAAGAACATGGAAAATGGAGAAGGAAGAAGAAGACTAAGATTCACCTTATGCAATTGATACCATAACGTTCATTGAGATGTTGAGCAACATGACAGCACCTAGGATCTGAGATTTGGACTGACCAAAGAAGACCAAGCTTCTAAGAAGAACTCACTGCAGCAGGACGGAACTCAGTTTCAATATTCCAAATAGATCTTTCAAAAGATTTCGCAATGATAATCAAGCACATAGAACAACAACCAGAGAGTTCAAGCAAATAGTCTTCAAGCAATGAGCAAGGGGCAAAGCAACCTTGCGCATGAACAAGTATAGTGACTTAGTATTTCTACTCCTTAAAAGTTCTACTTGTGTATGTTCTGGAAAATATTTTAGCAGGCACATAGAACACAACAACACCTTAACAAGTTGTCTACAAGGATATACGTGGCTTTCTAAAAAGAGTCCTCGATATACACAAAGTACGTGAGGCCCAAATCCGTAGATGAGAAGAATCCAAAATCACACAGCCAGGGGGAGACGGTAACCCAAATCTCTTCCTTCACTTCTCAAAGGTATAAAGTTCTTTGAGGCTTAGCCAAGAGTGATATCAAACTCAATTCCCAAGAGAGGTGTCTTTGGATTCACCTCCTGATATTTATACTCCACCGGAACACAGGAGTTAAGGTCGTCCCTTGAGGTGGTGTGTCCCCAAGCAGGCCTTCTAGAAATAAAAACTAAGTAATTCACTATCAAAAGTATTTAGAGCACTAAAGGTGGAACACTTAACTCTTCAAGTAAATGCGAAGTGAGTCCAAAAGTGGAACATTTAACCCTTTAAGATAATGTGAAGCAAGTCCAAAAGTGGAACATTTAACCCTTTAAGAGAATGTGAAGTGAGTCCAAAAAAGTGGAACACTTAACCCTTCACACAAACTCAAAGTGAGTCCAAAAGTGGAACATTTAACTCTTCACACCAACTCAAAGTGAGTCCAAAAGTGAAATATTTAACTCCTCACATCAACTCAAAGTGAGTCCACACCTTAGAAAATAAGTGAGTTCCAAAAAGCACAAAAGGGTTGCTTAGTGGAGCAATTAATGCTTCTTTCCTGTAGACCTCTCCCCTTTAATGTGGCGCTGATCTTGCAACCATGGGGCGGAAATGAGGGGTCGACGGATTAGCGAGTCCAATAACCCAAGATAGCAATCTAGATCAATCACAAGTAATCTAAAGTTGCTTATCAATACTACTCACAAATGACACAAAAGGTTGAATCAATGGAATATTTAACTTTTCAAGAAAACATAGAGTGAATCCACAAAGTGGTGCATTTAACTCCCTATGTAAACAAGGAATGAATCTATGCCCTCAATCACTCAATGAGATATTTGATATTGGAACTAAGAATTACTTAAGGTTTAAACACAAGCATTCACTTACACAAACTTGTATGAAAGCAAATCTATGTTCATTCATTTCCCATTAAGAGCATCAATTGAAATGTGTTCTATGAAAGCATGTAAACACTCAAGCCAAACACATGAGAGGTTCAATTTTAATCCCAAGATCCAAATGTTATAGAGTTGTAACAAAATACCTCAAGTCCAACGCAACACGCTTAGTATATTTCACTTTTTTTTTTGTTTGTTTTAAACATTTTTCATGAAAGCAAGCCATGCACCTTCAAATGAACAAAACAAGAAAATAAGCAAACAAGATATGCAATGTATATCTAACTTATGCAAACCCTAAGGTGGTTAGATCTGAAAATCAATTGTTAGGAGCAATGATAACCAGCAAATAATCTAAATGATAACTCATATCATGCAATGAACAATGAAAAATAAGTGCATACCCATCACAAAATTTTTATTTTTTTTATTTGACCTAGTCAACAAGATCTGATTTTTACCATATTAATTTGGACTCTAAATCCAAAATACAAAAAAGAGACCTCTATCAAAAAATAAAGAGCTTTCCAAAAATGTAAAATTTTTAGAAAAATCTCTTCATTTGTGCCCTAGAGACCCATTTTACCAAAATAGACCAGTTTTTATAAATTGACCAAATGAGCTATGATATGATTTCTAAATTAGAAACATAGTGAATGAACCCCCTGTAGAATTCCAAGAACTTTCCAAAAATATAAAAATTTTCAAAAAATACACTGATTTGCACCAAAAATTAATTTTTTATGAAAAATCAAGAAAAAATCATAAAAAATACAAATCACCTCTAAAAATTTTGAAATTTTTTTTAGAGCTTCTCTGATATGTCATCAACCTGAAAAAAATTTTTTAGACCAAACTACTAAGCCGTTTGAGAGATATGATCAAATCTTTCAAATCTAGGGTTTTTCATCTCCAAACAAATCTGCACAAAGGTTAGCTCCAAAAATAATCAAAACCAGCATGCAAGAGGTGGGTTGCCCCATGGTGGGCACCAAAAATGTGTGCTAAAATGTTGTCACACTTCTATGAATCTTTACATGCAAGAAAACTCAAGAATGAGCCCTCACAAATCGATCTATAGCTCTCTATGCATGGAGTTGCAAGATTTGTAAAATTGCTCTCAGTTAGAGCTATAAACTCATGACCTTGCTAGTCAACCATATAATGAGAGATTCACAAATGAATGTAATGCTATGAAAATCTATATGAGAATGCAAATTAATCTTATGAGAATGAAGATGCAATTAAGCTATGAAAATGGAAATGAAAGAGTTACAAATCCTCTAATTAAACTATGTGAGATTAATCTAAAATGTGAAAGGGAATGATATCATGATGATGCAACTATGATGCAAGCTAGGATGTGATGTAGATGCAAGATGAATGTCAATGATACTCCAAATCTTCAAAACTTGATGCAAAAATATCTCCAAAAGCTTCAATGACTTAGAAAACCTGTAGCATAATAATTCAAGTATGTATTGTGTGTGCAAATGAGGAAGAGAACTCTTCTTTTATAAGAAGTGAAAAACAATGGACCATGGAGATTAAGAGGCAAAAGACTTAATCAACGATGGAGAAAAAAAGAAGCTTGATCCTTGTGCACAAATATCCTCCAATAAGAAAATTAGAAGTATTTACTTTATGTTGAGCATTTACTTTATGTCCATGTGAGACAAAAAATACTTTTCTTTTATTTTTCTTTATAAATAAGAATTAAATACTTTATTTGTGCAACAAAGATAAGAAGAAAAGTGGAGATTTTTTATTTAAATAAAAGGGGAGGAAATTCTTTTTAATTAAATAAAGGCTTAAGATAAAGTGATTTTATTATTTAATTAAAAGAGATTTTTAATTAATTAAAAGAAAACATGTTCTCTTAATTAAATAAGATTTTTATTTTTATTTCTTTTAAATTAAATAAGGCTCAAACCTTAGGAAATATTGAATTGATTATGATTTGATCAAGAAAATTGATATATTTGAAAAATGTTAATTTTTAAAAATATTGATTCAAGAATTTGACAAATTGCTAAATGAGGGCCCAAAGTCTAGGCGACCATTTTAGGGTGCATACAGAAATAAATCAAATAAAAATAAATAAATAAATAAAAACTCTCTACGCTTTGAATGCGCATATTTCTAAGTGGTGGGCTTTTTCCTCTTACTTTCCTTTTTAGGGATTTATCCCACATTGCTCTTGAGGATCCATTCCTCTCCACACTTTCCTTTATAAGGAGCCATCTTCTTCTTATTTTGAGATCTAGATTTTATGTTATTGTTATGCTGCCAGTTTGGAGAGCAATTTTGGAGGAGAGTTTTGAGCACTTGAGCTTGAACATTGCAACTCCTCTTTTCTTGTCTTCTTCTCTCATGCATCTATGGCAATCCATTGAGATTACTTTTGCACTTGCATGTTAGATTAGATTCATATTTCATTTCATAGAATAATCTTGCATGTGTATTTCCTTTCATAGATTAGTTTGCTTTCATGCATTGTTATCATATGAAATAGCTTCCATTTTCATTTGCATGTGTATTTGATAATCATGGAGACTAGCACTCTTATTTTTCCTTTTTGAATTTCTCATTTTATGGTGTACTTGCATGGGCACAAACTAGGTCTAAACTAAGGGCCTCCATTATAAACCCTTACACTCCATGAATATAGAGCTATGAGTCACCGTTTGAGACTTCATTCTTAAGCAATCTTGGATATAATGACTCATAGAAGTGTGTCAATATTTTAGCACACATGGTGATACTTAGTATTTTTAATTACTTTTTTGACTTAATAATTGTTATTTTTATTATGGATGGTGTGAGATCATCTGATACTTCTAATGTTAACTTTTAAAATTCGATTGATTATCTAAATTCATTGCTCCAAAGTTTTCCAACTAGAGAAGATGAAAAAAATATTTCATTCAATGTGTTGAGATATTTAGAAACAATATGCATGTACCTCTTGCTTCATCTTCCAAAATTGAATCAATTCCTGGCTCAGAGAACATGCCTATGAAACGAAAGTCACCATGGTTCAGTCCAAGAAAAATGCGGAAATGCCATTCTATTCAAGGAAGAAAAAAATGTTATGTCTCAAAAGTTAAATGAAGGAGTTGAGGAGTACAAAAATCTTCAATTCCCCTCTATACGTTGTAGAAAGAAAAAGAGAAAAAAGGTCATTAATCTCTCAAGCATAGAAATACAAGAAGAAAAAGATATTCTCTCGTAACAAGGTGAGTACATTTGTTTAAAAGTATTTTATTATTTTCAATCTATGCTCAATACTTGTTATTTTTGTTTCATGTGTTGAACATATGTCAATATATGTTTGGTTGATCAAGGAAATGCTCGACGACATCAATTGCCTTTCTCTATTGATCTAAACCAAACGATAACGAATGACACACAAGTAATAGATGGTAATTTTTTAACTATTAACTATTTTTATTAAGTTCATAAAAAAGTTACTTAGTTTCTATTTCTAACTACTTTTTTATGCTTTATCAAATAAACAAGATGTAGTTTGCAGAGATCAACCATCAATGCTCAATGTTATTCTTACCCAGACATTTCAACAAATTGTTGCTCGTAATTAGGAATTTCATTATTTTTTAGATTAATTACATAATGTGATTATGAACTTGAACATTTTATTGAATTTAATACATGTTAAATGTGCATTTTATTGCAGCTTTAGATGATCAAGAAGATAAACAACAACATATGTTACCCTTTTGTGTTGATCTTAACTAGACTTCAACAATAGTGGATGCAAATTATGGTAACAATAATAGAAATTACAATTCAATTACGGTAGCAAAATTATAAATTAAATTTTATTTACAATAACAAAATTATAAAATAAAAATCAATCAATTTTGAGTCTTTACTCTATAAATTAATTTTATCTAAGCTGATGTATTAAATGTGAATGTTATTGTCATGTTAGATGATCAACAAAAGAATCAAGAATATGTGTTACCCTTTTCTATTGATCTTAACCAACTGGTAACTATAATAGACATAATGCAAAGTGGAGATGGTAAGGCAATTATGAAATGAAATTCAATATTCTTAGTCTTTTATTTGGTAACTAGTTTTATAACTAACTCAATCTATTTGCAGGTGTTGATGATATTTATATGGAGGATGATGGTGAACATTTTTTGGGATAATCACTATAGTTTATCAAACTTTATATTAATGTATTTATGGTTGAATACTTAACACTCATTGAAAATTAGAACTTAGAGGAAGTAGATTGTGGATTTAAGCTATAAACAACAACTATATAATATAATTTTGAGTTAGACCATTATTATATATGTGGTAAATTCCACCTCATCTTTTTGTGACCTTCATTTCTTTTTCAGAGATAATCAAGCAATTACTTTTAAGTCATGTGAAATTTATATAAAGAGTGAATTAATTATTGATATATAACATGCATTTTTGGTAAATATTTTATGAATTTACATATCTTCCTAATTGACATGTGATATTTACATCATGATTTAATTAAATTATTAGTATGTACAATATATCATTTTTAGGTAAATATTTGTGACTTGCATGTAAAAGGATTCACAAGGTTATTTGTTGTTTATTTTAAAATCTTAGTATCAAATAAATACTATCTGAATTTATTATTTTCATATTGATTATATTTAATTTCAATGAAAAAAATTAAATAATTTTTAACATTGATTAAATAAAATAAAAACATTAATATTCCTAAACCATTATTTATCATGTATTTTCAAAAATATATAATTATATTAATAAAAATATATATTTAATAAGTCTTAAAATAATTTATATATTATATAATAATATAACTAAAACACCAAACTAAAACGCATATCTTATTCCTTTTCAAACAACACACTTCTTTTTTAATCAAACTCTATTTTTTTATTTTCAAAAATTACTTAGTTTTTTTTCTAATCCAACTCGACAGGTCTATGTCTCTCCATATCGATTGATATGGTTGGATAGTTGTTGCCAAAAAAAAAAGGTGAGACCAATCATCATGCAAAAAGGATACCTTACTTGTGCAGTGTATGTGACATCACATGATTGGTTGCTTTTTTCAACTAAGGGTACATTTCATTCAATTATGGGTAGTCATCAAAGCAATAAAAACTTTTAATTCACAACTATTGGTGCAATGTTGTCTAAAACAAATTGGACATTAAACCAACAAGTGTGGGTTTTTTTTTTATAAGAAAAAGTGAGCATTTACTGACTATAAATATTAATAAAACTGGTTCAATAGCTCAACTGAGAAAGAGCCATAAAGAAAACCCAGAATCATTGCTTATTACAATACAAAATTGGCCACTCGAAGGGACTATGTCTATACAACTTGACAAATGCAATTGTCTATGTGCAGATTAACAAGAGATATACATTTGTGGTGATCAAGTATTAGCACACCGCACCACTAAACTTAATATGAATTTGTCTATCGCTCAAAACACAATAACCCCATTCGAAGCAAGGGGAGGGGAAAACTAACAAAATTGTGAGAACAAAATTAATGATGCAGCCCACTCACTCCTCCATATCAATGGGGGCCGAAAGTTCAAATCCCTGCTGCAGGCGGGGAGACCATCCCGAACTCTCACCCATTGCTTCAGCCGAGACGACCCTTGAGAAATCGAATTCCAGCCCGAAACACCAAAATTCCCTGGCACTGACAAAGTTGGTGACCAACTGGCATCCCACCCAACACCGACAGTCAGGTCCACGCAATGGGCAAGTAGTCCACTTACATCCCCAGAAGGCTGAATGTTGAGGTCGGGGAGAGAAACTGGTTGGGGTTGAAGTGATGATCCCAAGGGAGAACCCACGTCCAGAGTGTTGGGAATCTTCAGCAAATCGAGAAAGGCGTAAACCATGAATTTGGTTCTATCCACCATTTCTTGGCCAAGGGAGCGTCTGTGTGTATGCAGATCTTGCTTAGCATGCCGGAAGCTCTATTTTCCAATGACCGATTGATACTGTCAAAAACCACGATGTATTCATGGTTGCTAAGCAACATACATTGGGGAGACAGAACCCCCACCAAAGCATGACCCTTCCAAACATCATATTTTTGCACTCTTTTTTGAGCTTGTTATCCCTGATGAATTGGGGCTTCACGACTTTGTGAGTGAGTATTTCCAAAAGCTGGACTGATTGGAGAAAATCTAGTGCATTTGAGAGGAAGATAGACACCAATTGCAATGGGAACAAGAATTGCTTGGTATGCGGCAATAGGATTTCCTCCCCAGTGACATGCTTAATTGCATGACAAATTATACTCGAGTGACACAAAAATTTCATCCAGGACTGGGTCTTCAATCTGCAACAAGAGAACTTCTTCCTCCACCTCTGGCTTTGTACGCACTCTAAAATTCTTAGGGAGCATCTCATGGTGATACCACTTACATTCAACACATTTGGTGCAGACATCAGTGAAGGACTCTATTGCCACTATTGAAGCAAAAAACCCACACACAGAGAAGATTTAAGCAACCCGAGTGTACCTTCAAGTGCTTTGTAATAAAAACAAATCCTATCCAATCTGATTAATAACTACCCTCTATGCAGCCAACACAGAACGTAATGTTTCGCACAAGCCATCATTCTTGGCCGTGTGAAAATTGGGATGCATCAACATTGGAGGCCGATGAAGGTGTACAACCCACCACCTCATCCTACAGATCAACATTTTTAAATAACGGCGGCTGAAGTTTCTCTTATGTAACCAATGCAACATGCCCCATCATAACTGTTACACATGTGGAAATACCAAACTATGTAATAACATTGTCCTTGAAATTCCACGTCAATTTAACTACCGTAATTCTTGTTATCCAAAATGACTAGTTGTAAAATATTTGGAAGATCCTGAAGGACATCGTGCGGAGCATATGATAGCAATTCACACCTATCACAACCCGCATTAGACAGCTAATCTGCCACTGCATTCCCTTCACAAAGAGTATGTGATATACATACCTCCTCAAAAGAATCTAGAAGTTGCCAAATCTGTTGCAGGACATAAGCAATCTGCCAATAATGGGATTCCCTCTTTAGGCAAGCGTTGATAATGACCAATGAGTCACCTTCCACCTGAATGATCTTAAATCCACCATAATTTGCAAGGCTTAATCCAACAAATAGAGCATGTACTTTGGCTAAGTTGTTGGTGCCCTGCGGTAAAGGGGAGGTTTTAATAGCTAGAACATTTCCTTGATGGTCTCGAATGCAGGCTCCCAAGCCTGATTGGCCAAGGTTACCCCGGGAGGCACCATCAAAGTTGAGCTTGGCTACACCAAGCAAAGGTGGGTTCCACTTGATTGGTGATCTATCCACAGGATCCTTGCATGGGGTTGATTGTGGAAAACCAGTTGGGATTACTAATCCTTTCCAATGTCGAATAAGGTGTCCATCCCAAGATGACACAATTGGTCTACCTTTGAACTTGGCCAAACTGGCATTAACCACTTTTGAAATTGATTTTTTGATGCCCACCAAGACACTGTCAAGAGAAGCTCTGTTAGATCTAAAAATTCATTTATTCATTTCCCACCAAATAGCCCACACTACTAATGTTAGAGTACATTTCCAAATATTTGTGAAGAGGGATTTGGGATATAATATTGGTCAAGCCTGAAAGAGGTCACAGAGCTTATGGGGAAGGGGAGATAGGAACTTTAGCTTATTGAGGACAAAAATCCAACAATCTTGAGAAAATGAACAATTGAGGAATCAATGGTCTGAGTCTTCAAGGACTTCATCACACATTGGGCAATTGAACGGTTGTGCAATTCTGAATTTATTCAATCTGTCACTAGTAAGGATTATTTGTTTTAAGGCTCGCCACGCAAAATACCATGCTTTAGGAAGGACAATGTTGTTCCAACAAAAATAAAAATCACGATAGGGAGTCGAGGGCACATCCAATTGCTACATAATTTTGTAACCTTCTTTGATGGAGTACTTACCATCTTTTCTTGGAGCCCAAAATAGTTTATCTTCCTTGTTTGAAAAGAAGACCACTTTTTGTGAGAGAAGTTTTTTTGAATGTGGCCTTCTGTATTTCAGAAGCAGGCAGCTCATTTGGCTCCTTCCAAGTTACTTGGCGTGAGAATAAGAAAACAACTGAAACAAAATCCATGAGGTGTTGTCCCCATTTGCATTCAGAGGCCAGGACTATATCATGCAGGTTTGACTCTTTAATAAGCGGGGAATAGCCACCCCAC
This sequence comes from Chamaecyparis obtusa, assembly GCA_027943335.1. Taxonomy (NCBI): domain Eukaryota; kingdom Viridiplantae; phylum Streptophyta; class Pinopsida; order Cupressales; family Cupressaceae; genus Chamaecyparis; species Chamaecyparis obtusa. Next base: position 3,076,013 of record BSBK01000711.1, on the reverse strand, counting down.
GAGTCCCTCCAAAACAAAACACTAACCCCATTATTAACCTCCTAAGACACATACTTTCTAACTATATCTCTTGAGGACGTCATAAAGTTCCAAATAGCAAATCCTTTCGGGGGGTCCAAAATGGTGAAAACTCGGTTAGGATTTCTATTGTCTAAGTATTTCTGCTGCATAATATGACACCATTTGTTATGGGGCTTCCTATACATTATCCACACAAGCTTTCCACCAAAAGCCATGTTCCTTTTAGCCATATCATGAACCCTAGCCCCACCCAAGGACTTAACATGAGCCACGTCCTTCAAAGAAATAAGAGGGGTCTTCTTATCCCCATTCATATTCCCGGTCCACAGGAAATCTCCTATTAGTTTTTTAATTTGGTGAATTACAGTGGTGGGAGCTTTCAGAACTGCCAAATAGTAGTTTGGAATGGTTGATAATACTGTCTTGATAAGAAGAATTCTACCATAAAGAGAGAGTCATCTAGCTTTCCAAGCCACAACTTTGCCTTTAATTCTCTGAATGATGGTTGACCAATAACAAGTTTTTTTCTCCCCAATAAAGAACGGGATCCCAAGGTACATGGAGGGCATCAAGTCAATAGAGAAACCCAATATCTGAATGATTTTTTTAGCTATTTTCTTCTTGGTGTTGAACATATATTTATTTTTATTTTTGAGCATTCACAAACTATCCTAATGCAGAAGAGTAAAGGTCTAGTGTATACTTAATTTGCCTCGCTTCTTTGGTGTGAGAAGCTCCAAAGAGTAAAGTATCATCCTCAAATAAAGAGTGGGTGGTCAACATATTAGTATCCTCTATATGAGCCCCCTGCCATAAACCAAGAGAATTATGCTTACTGATTATTCTGCTAAAAGCTTCAGTCGTAAGTATGAATAGAATAGGAGACAAAGGGTCCCCTTGACAGACCCCTCTTGTAGATGCAAAAAATCCAGCTAGGACCTCATTTATAATTATTGAGAACTAGGCACTAGTGATACATGCACAAATCCATTTGCACCAAGGTTTTATAAATCTAAATTTACCCAGCACTTTGAAAAGAAAATCCCAACAAATCCTATCATAGGCCTTCATCATATCTAGTTTAATGACAAAATTAGAAGATTTGTTACGGTTAATTGAATGAAGAGCTTTGTGGGCATCTAAAACACCCTCCACGGTTTCCCTTCCAAGGACAAAACCCCCTTGCTCCTGAGAGATAATGTTAGGTATGAGGTGTTGCATCCTCATATATATGGCCTTGGTAATAATTTTATATACAGTATTACATAAAGAGATAGGCCGAAATTCTACAAAGGTTTTTGGTTCTTTGACTTTAGGAATGATCACAATATTCCTAGTATTGAATTGCTTCAACATACTTTTGCTTTGTCTAGATTCTTCTACCACAACCAATAAATCCCAACCAATGGCATCCCATCAAGATTGATAGAATAGTGTTGTAAAACCATTGGGACTGGGGGCCTTATCCGAGGGCAATGAGAACACCACTTTTCTTACTTCTTGAATAGAAAATGGGGCCATTAATAGGACATTATCCTACTTTGTAATTAATTCAGGGATATCATCAAGAAGTTCTTGCACATGAGTTCCCATGATAGGTGGAAGACCAATGGGGGCAAGGAGGTTCTTATAGAATTTGACACCTTCCTCTTGAATACCTTGTGCATCCGTAATAATCTCCCCATTTGTGGCATCGCAAATTGAATTAATTTGAGTAGTAGCTCTCTTTTGTTTAGCAAAGGCATGGAAGAATTTTGTGTTTTTGTCACCTTCTTGAAGCCATAATTCCCTCGACTTCTGTCTCCAATATACCTCTTCTCTGTTGTACAATTCTTCCCAAACCTGCTGAAGCTCTTTTTGTCTATGAAGTGTGTCATTATCCATGCCTTGTTGGATGACAAGTTCAAGAATCTCTTCCAACTGTTGCTTAACTACCTCCTTTTGTTTAAAAATGTTCTTGAAAACCTATTCGTTCCATTTCTTAATGTTAGTTTTAACATGTTTAAGCTTCATGGAAAACTTGTGCATTTTGGTTTCTTCAACTAGAGGAGAGTTGCACCACAATTGTCGAATAAGGGAATGAATTGAGGATGTCAGAGCCACATCCTTTCAAACTTAAAGGACGGACGATGCAAACTACTCTTATTTGATGTTATTTCTTTAATGTTGAGAGTAATTGGAAAGTGGTCCGACCTAGGTAAGGCCAAAATTTATGATGTCATGACAAAATTAGAGAGCTTCCATTCTTGATCTATGAGAAACCTATCTAAACGAACTATAATATGGGCAAAATTGGTCCTCTTATTAGTCCAAGTGTACGCACCCTTTGCAAGAACAACATCCAATAACTTATTGTCCTCTACAAATCTTGATAAATCTTGGATAGTTCTCAGCGGAGGGCAAATGCCACCAATTTTTTCTAACACCTTGAGAATTATGTTAAAATCACCCCTCAGTATTACCAATTGTTTACTCTGGGACTAAATAAGTTGTGTGAGAGCCAACCATAATCTCTCTTTATCCTTTGTGGCTGATGGGTCATATACGTTGATTAACAGAAAAGATAATGCTTTGCTTTTGAAACTCACTAATTGCTAGTTATCGTCATGTTGAAGAAGTTGACCTTGTACTAGCTTTGACTTCCATGAAACAACAAGGCCCCCCAAAACACCTAAGCTAGGCCTGTTAACAGATTACCAGCTCGACCATTTACCATAGTCTTGTCATACGATTCCTATACCAACTTAGTCTCTTGAAGGATCATAATGACATCCTAAATAGAATCAATGACTTGCTTGATTCTATTCCTCTTGTCAGAAGCATTAATGCCTCTAACATTCCAAGAGGCAATCTTCATTGCTGACAAGAAGAACACCTCGTTCTCCTTGTCAATCTCTTAACTGGAGTGAATCTTCCATCCAGAGTTGATTGGGTGCCTACGTCAATTTCCTCCTTCATTATCGTACTCTTTGGCTTTCTACCCCTAGTTTTAGGTGTCTTCTTTAATTGGGGTGATTGAAAAGGAGTTTGAACAATCGATAAGGTCATTGTGTGATCAAAAATACCCATAACTGCCTGATGGAGCATCTCCTTACAATCATTGTGGCCTGCGCCAACTCCTACAACATGCTGGATCTAGTTTAAATCGCTCAGAGTCTATGTGTCTTGAAACTGCGATATACTATTATCTTGCCAGTCACCCTCAATAAAACACCGAGGTTCTATCTCTAGATGGTTCAAGAGAGCCTTATCCTTTATTAAACTTGGATTCCTACCATCTGCTACTAATTCTAGTAGCTTCCCCCCTGTTGTTGACTGCTCATTAGGGAATAGAGGCAACATATCCATATCATCCACTGCAACTTGCATCTGGGCTAAATCTGAGACTGATACCTTGTTGATTGACTGAAGGGCCAAGGCATCACCATGAACCTTGACAACCATGTCATTGATTCCAAAGGTCATTCCATTCGTATAAGTGAAATCATCCACATTAAGTAACCCTTCTTCGTCTGCTATTTCATAAATTATTTTGGCGGCCAAAACTGTAAACAACTGATCTGCCATTTGACAAGCTTTGAGTTCAACTACCACTTCTTTGTTTAACACTTCCTGCATATTGTTCACCTTAATTGGGGAATCCTGAAACGTTAGCTGGTGAAAAATAACCTCAAGGTGTTCTTTATGCTAGTTTGTATGAGCACAGTCAATTAGGTCGGCCTTATATGAGAAGGTAGACTATTCCGACCCCTAATGGCTTAGAGTTGCACATGTGAGGACAACTTTCAACAAAAGGAAAAAGTTGGTAAACAGGACCAGATAATGATAGACTATCTCCCATCCTGGCCACAGTCTAAAGCTGCAGTAATTACACAAATCCAAAGAAAGCACTTTGGTATTACATGTTGTCGCACTAATTTTACCCCTTTGACAACATACCGAGGGATTCGTGGTGTGATCACTACATACCTCCACTTCAGATTGGTGTGATTCTTGGCATTGGGTGTATCCAAGATTTGCTTGAAATTTGGGAATAGTGGTTGCATCTTGAATCACCAATGCTTGTCTCCAATCTCCCCACTTAGATTTAATATCAATTTGATGTGAGAAGGTTTTGGAAGAGTCAATTAGAATACACACTCTAACTTCCTTGTGTAGCAATTTGATAGATACATTCAGATATTATATCATTTCCCCTAGACTGAATTAAGTCTCGCACCATTTAGCTGCATGTTTTGTAATTCAATTAGTGATCACTACCTAAAAATCTTTCTTTGAGTTCAATATAAATAAATTTGACATCTAAAGTATTTCCTCGCCATATCTTTTAAATATATATTTTTTTCAAAATTTAAACATTTAATTTCCTCTTTTATTAAAGAAGGTTTTTCGGTGCTTACAGAGGAGGTAAGTTTGAAATGACAGAAGCTGTTTCACACTATATATGGAAACACTCTGCTAAGATTATTTGCAGAAAGTGAAATATATAAAGAAGAAACCGTTCATATACCTAATCAATGCAATGCAACTTATTTTATTCTGTAAACAGGTGTTGTGTTAAATGGAGACGCTGTTTGGAATTCCTCGGCCAGTTAATCCCCCTTTCCTGCTCAAATCCGAAGTGCTCGGAAACAGCAATGTATATGGCACCTTTGCAGGCCCTGATCTATTCTTCAGTCTTTCATCTGTATTCCTCTTGTTTATCTTCTCTTCTATTTCTTTCAATTCGCTGCTAAAGCTCTGAAATGCTTCCATTACCCGCTCATTATCAGTCCAATCCCCTGTTTCTCTCTGTCCCAGATACACTTCGTCTCTCGAATGTCTGGACAACAACTCTACCAGCCCAATGCCCACAGCAGTTTCAAACTGATTGGAGACGGTTTTCAAGAAAAACTCTTCTGAATAGTCAGGCTTAGCAAGCTCTGAAAAATCTTGAGATCCTTCCTCGGGGATGAACATTCTGGCGACAGCAGGCCTATTGGGCATGTACCCAGAGTATGCATACTGCCCAAAATTGGTTGCTGCGTGAAGAGCTGAAGCCACCCATATGATTGTTGTTAATGTTTTTTCAAGCTCTGCAACTGTTTCGATCTTGTACCACCAAGATTCATCCTTTTTGTCTTCATGACCTTTATTTCGTATTTCATCCCACCATAACTGGAGCTCTGTGTCACCTCTTACAAGTTCATCATTATCGTTGTAGTAGATGGACACATATTTCCTAACCCATGTCTGTATTGCAGACCATATCTCTAATCCATCCACAGCATAAGGATAGTCTTGGATCATCAGCCTCAGCCCATGGGGGGGTATCGATTCATCCTCCACTGCCATTCCCCTGTTTCATCCCAAATTCTGTGGGTCAGTATATTCAAATACATCACAATTCAGGGGAACCCAAATACGAAATATTAGTAATTTAGTACCTTTTGAGAAGATCAGCAGGCAAGCCTTCTTCGTCAAATCTCCAGTTTTTGTAAACTGTAGCAGACAATTCCATGGAATACTTCTGTAGAAACAGCGTTTTTTCGATTAATCCTTCCGCATTTATGAGAATATGGCGAGCCAGAGCATTGATGCTCATTGTATCACGAAAATGAGGGCTTAGCAGCTTATGAAGGGGATGCAAGGCGCTCAGGTTTCTGTTTGTGGCAATTACAAATGGTTCCATTACTGCGTGTGTCCTCAGCCTGGAAACCCAAAACAACAACACTCCATATCATGATTTTGGATCTCTTCTTCAATCAATGAGATTGTCAACAAAATACTGAAAGTGAATGAGATGTTGAATCAATGTTTCTTGCCAAAGACCAAGAGACTTCCTAATTTATCCTTCTGTAATATTGATATAGAACCTTTTAATTTCCTTTAGATTTCAGAAAATACCAGAAATTTAATGAAAGTGCTTACCAGTGGCTGATCAATTCATGGTGTCCAGAATCGTTAACTGTGACATGTGCTTTAGCGAGCTGCCAGAGTGCTCCAGATACCCCTTCCTCTGCAGGAGTAAACACCCTTCTCAACCCTGATGGCAGGCTCAATTCAATGGCAACTGGCTTCAAGGTGTCATCTTTGGAGAGGAATAGAATTGTGCGAGAAGCATAGGCCTTTGCGGACAGAGCATTTATCCGGTTCAGATATGGCATGAAGGTGTCGTGATGATCCAAAATGAACAGCTTGTTTTCTTCCATGGCCTAAGTAATTATAAGGACACAGAGAACATACAATTGTTATATATCATCTTAAAAGAACAACAAAACTAACTAATTATCTGCACATTTAGATAGAGGAATGGCGTACCTCCTCCACAGTAAGGCCATCGAGGTTGATTTGTATATGTGCAGCAGTGAGAGAGCTTTCTTGCGGGCCATATAATCCCGGGTCCAATTCGCTTCTTGGGGGAAATCTCTGTAAATTTTAAACCTGATATGTCAGACCCTATCGTACGTTACAACTCAGCAAGTAAACATTATAGCTCAAATAAATGAACAGTACAAAGAGTAGATGCATTCACCAGAAATCAATAAATGAAAACTGCTGACACTGACTGCACTAGCGTAGTAAAGCTTTTACAGTATCTACCTAATCACATGTACAGAAAAACAGAAAATTGTTTATCCCTAACTTGGGCAAATTAGCATGTAAAAAAAAATGAGGCAAGGATTCATAAAACTGTAAAAGAATGATATTTGGTTCAATGACTAAGTTTACATTGTGAACACTTAAATGATGTCGAGTTCAAATTTTCTTTAATAGAATAAAAAAATATTAAATAGAATAAAGATTTAAAAATAATTCTATCTGTTATGGACTGAAAAAAGCATTCACAAAACTGTTAATTCTTCATGGTGATCCATAATAAAAGAATAAAACATTAAAAATACATTTGAAAAGAATTTACAAATTGTTGAAGAATTTCATCCTTTTGACTGGTGGACTTTTTCATTATTCATCTTGTTCAAACTGTACAATCAATTTGACATCGGCATTTTGGATCCATCATCATGGTATCAGAAGGATAGCTCAAATTAGCAATTTAAAGACAGAAAATTACTTGGAGACGCCTGATATGCAGAGGATTGACACCAGAGAGCATCTCCCGAGCAAATTCTTCATCTTTTCTCCATGCGAATTCGTCAGCTGTATCGAACAAATTTCACTCCAAATTATTCTCTAGTTTTTAAATACAAAATATAAATTATGACAATTGAGAAAATGTGACTCACCGGCTATGACCTGCGGCGTAGGATACTTGAACAAACTCTCAACATTCTCTGCCTCCACAGAATTGCCATTGTTTGCAGTCTCGGCGTAAAGTTTCTTAACATCTTCAAATGAGTGGAAATTTTTTCTGGAGTCAAACCGAGCCTTGAGCAGAGGCACTGCAGCCTGGAGCCCACTCTTTAGTCCATTGCTTACCAGATCACACATTTTGACCGCCCCAAACCGTTCATCTCGTGGAACATACATGTTCAGGTTCAGTAAACATAACCTGCTTTCCGTAGCAAGATCTGTTATTCATACCATCAATACTATCAGCTTCTTCCATTAATGAAGGCTAATTACAAACCAGATAATTTGCAAAATTTAGGGCCAAGTACCAACCAGTTCTATTGCGATGACGGCCTGTTCTCACCCTTCGCGGGTATGGGAATTCTTTAGATCCTCCCAATGTTGGACGTTTATATTTCTCGCCTTTGTCTGGATCTCCAAGATCATTATAAACATCATAATCATAAATTCTGTCCCATTTTTCCCTCTTTCCTGTTCCATCTCCTCTTAAGTTTTCAAGTTCTTTATCTCTCAGCTCCACCAGGGCCAGAGGTGTATCCGCCGGAAGATAGCTCTGTAATTGCAGTACCCAGAAACGAAAATTTGAGCACAATTCGTGATTTTAAAGAAGAGAACAGTAATGAAAACAGAATTCAAACACAAAAGTTTAGGGCAAACCTTATTTGAGAAGAAAATCCGATCTGTCTTGTATTTAGTGGCAGGGTAAACCCAAGAATTGCAGACAAAATGAACATTCCCCTGATCAGGAATTTCTATCGTCAAAGACTTGAGAAAAAACTCATGGTGATGCAAATTTCTTACGAGGAATGCTCCAGGAGTCCCAAAGCTCGAGTCCCATTTGAAATCAACCCGGTACTTGCTCTCCCCACTGACTTTTTGTTCCCCTGCAGATTTCCATTTCTGTATAAATGCTGCTTCCCCAAGTTTTCCACATCCATTGCCTGCCACATTCAGTTTCAATTGAATTACATTGCACTTTTTAAGACTTCAAATTGTGATTAATCAAATTAGAAGATGAAAGAAAGAAGGAGAAGAATTGGGTCTGACTTGGATCGATAGAAGTAATGCTGATAATCTGTAAAGAGACGTTATTTTGGAGCTGATCTAAGACATTTTTCTTTTGGAGAACAGCAAAGCCTGTGATTGTCTCCTCTTCAGGGGATTCAAACAGTTTTTTGAAAATGCTTATGAATGGGCCGAAGCAATTGAGATTGACCGCCATTGTTGGAAGCTCCTGCTGGTTCAATGTGTTAATTGTGGCTTCTAAACGAACTCAAAACTGTATCTAAGATAATGGACATTGACTTTGTCAGTCTAGTTCAACACAAGTCTTCGAAGTGTGGAAAAAGGGCTTTGATAAATATACTAAAACAATTAGTCGTTGGGGATAAAAATGTTAGTATGAATTATTAAGTCATTAATACATGTGCATAGCATGTCAATGTGTTTAATTATATCATTTAAAATGTATATAAAGACGATTAGTAGCTGGGGAAAAGAACATTAGAAAGAATTATCCAGACATTAATACATGTCCATAGTATGGCAATATGTTTAATTATATAATTTAAAATGTATATAATAAAAGACGATGTAGTTGTAATTAAGATTATTTTATGAATTATGAGTCTTTTAAAATATAAATTGTAGCTGGGACCATCTTGTGGTGTAATGTTTAAGTGGTTGTATTGTTAATTGATCAATCAGAATTTAAATTCCTACTTGGCCCAAAGAAACTGTATTAATGTAGGTTTGGTGGGTAGTTAAGTTTACCACAAAAAAATTTATTATATTTAAAAATAATAAAAGTCAATAGATTTAAGTTTCCTCTTTTGAATAAACACAATTATTTAGTGATGTAATGCTTAATATTTTTTCTAATTATTTTCTATAATAGCAATTGCTCTTAATGTATAATGGACACACCACTAAAATTAGAAGACAAAATTACCACATACTACATAGGAAAAATTAATAATCACTAGCTACACTAAAAATGCCTATGTCATATTAAGGAAGTTGTCATCTATTACGTCATAACTACTTGCCACTATTTTAATTGTCATATTTTTTTAAAAATGACTCTTGTTGGATTCTCTTGTATCAATATGGAACTCTAACAATCAATATCTCCAATATCAATTGACACTCTTTTAAGTGTTAGAACTTAAGGCTAATGAATTATCAAAGCCCACATCATTTTGATTGGTAGTCAAGAGTGACTACCATGACTAACTAAAATAATTGACTCAAGTTTACAATATTACAATTATGAGTATGATTTAATCTTTTACATCCAAATGGTTCTAATATAGTGGGAACAATCAAAATAGGTACATGTGGGAGCTCTTGAGAGTCAATAGTTGTTACTTAGTTTACAGTTAAATTTTATTGAAATATGTGCTAATTTTATAATTTTGTGCATGATGTCTTTTAATATTCACTCAAATTCATAAAGTCAACCCATGTAAGGATTTGACCCAATAATTAGAGTACATTGTGGTCAAAGTAATAGATCATATGTGCAAGTGACAACTAGATATTTGTTATTTGAATTTAAACTTATAATGCTCAAATTTGAAGCATAAGTGTTCTAGATTAGACTATGGCTCCATTCGATAAAAAATAATCACTACTTTCTAGGGGCACATTTCCCTTCTATTTTTCTAAGTTGAAGTTGAAGTAGACATAAATGCATAAGATCCATACAGATTACAAATCCAACTAAAACTTTAAGTAAAATATAAAAGCTTTGGAGCAAACTATCATTGGGGAAGTTCAAACTAAGGGTTATTATCAAATTTTTTGTCCCAAGAAACTAATCACTTAATGAGACTAAGATCTGAATAAGTGTGATTGTAGTCATTATATTAGTAAGAAAAAAAAACATTTGGCATTACTAGGGATAGTTTTTTCTCTAGCTATTCTATCCAAGAACTACAAAGCTAACCAAGTAACTTTAGAAATATCTCCACTACTAACTATTACATCTTCAACATGTAATGTACCACTCATATTATCTTCAACAACCAATGTTTCTATTTTTATTTTCTTAATTGACTTCAAACAAGTTATTGGAGTCAATAATGTACAAAAAGTACATTGTAGCAATGCAATTTTCTAGAATAAATTGTGTCACAAAAAATTGTATCAATGTTTCGGATTGCACTTCGTGATCAATCAACAAGATAAAGTAGAGAGATAGGATGCATTGCATTGCTGCAATTTATGGATTGTAGAAATATAATATCATAAAAAAAATTACTAAAGATAAAGAAAGGGGAGAAGACATGAATGGATAAAAGAAATGAAAGATACAATAATGCCTTGTTTAAATTATCTTCTCATTTCACAAATTGAACTAAACTAGAGGCACTCTTCTCCACTTGATTTTCTCCTTAAATTAAATAAATAATAAATATTTATTTTTGTACAATAATAAAATGGAATCTTTAGGTAGATCCTATCTCCTATTGTACATTAGGAAGGAGAGATAACCCAATAGGCTTAGAAGGGTCCAAGCACTAAATGGGTATCGAGGTTTCTCAATTGATATGGACAAATAATGGGAAGATATGAGAGCTAAGTTGAAATGGAATAAATGATTGAATTTCTGTGCACACATATTGACAATAAATAGACAAATTTGTATAGAGTACAACAAAAATAATAACCAAAAGATGTCACTAACTCATGGTTTAAGTTTGATGCAGTTCTAGAGGGGAGAGGTCGTTTGGAGAATCCTGTTCCTGGGAAGAGGTTTCTTGGGGTGTCTTGTTCCCTGTTGTTTTACCTAAACTTAGTTGCAAACTGATTGTCAGGTCTTGTACTTCCTAGATCCAAAACAATGTGAATGCCACTTGTTCTTGCACATAGAAAAATAAAAAAATATTATGTAGAGAGGGGTTTGCCTCAAGCAAACCCCATTTTGGAATCAACCTTGAAATGAAATGAAATAAATGAAAGTGGGCTATCATGTAGAAAATGATAGATTTGAAAAATGGAGAGTATTATACCTTAGCAATACAAATGCTTCTTTGAATGTGATCAAGTATGTTTTGATTAAGTAAAAATAGGTTTTGAAAGGGACCTGAAACCTTGTACATAGCACGAAAGATAAATCATTAAGAGTTCGAGAAACTACTGTGATACATCACCAATAGAAAAGCAATGAGACTTAAACAAAAAGGGAAACATCCAACTAGCTGAAACATAAATAGGGACAACACAACAAAATAGGACAACAACCAGACAACAAAAGATCAGCTAAAACTTTTCATGGTTTCCTCAACCTATTTCACCATAAGATCCATGGTACCAATACTTTTTTTAATATCTTCCACATTAGTGTCCTCCTCGGTAGTAGCCTTCTTCATCCTCGCATGAGTCCTCTTACCAAGGCTAGCCATATCCAAATCCTTATTAGCATCCTTCTCCTTGTTGCCTTTACCTTTGAGTTGTTCCAAATTATCCATCAGAACTTTAAACTGCTCTGCATTATCTTTCAGGGCATTGTGACTTTGAACCCCAATCTTCTTTATAGTCTCCTCAATTTTGTCCATTCTCTTTTCCAAATATTTATAATAATTGTCCTTGTCCCTGATTTTTTTCTCCAACCTATCCACTGTAGCCCCCATAGCTTCAACATTTCCAATGGCTTTGTGCAACTCATCAATACAAACAAAGAGGATTTTATCACCAATGCTGACCTTTTCCATAATCTTGATCATTTTATCTTTCTCTTGTAGCTACTTTTTTATTTTGGTTACATCCTCCAGCAAATTCCCAATTGTTTGACTAAATCCCATTATGTTGTTCATATCCTTCTAAGTATGACTAGCATACTGCACTTTCTCTTTGTCAGTGGTAAGCTCTACATTATTTCCTTTATCATTACCTTTTTCGTTCTTCAACTCCTCCGTACTAATATTTAACTCAACATCAATATTCACACCATCATTTTTACCTCCTCTATTTTCCTGAATGAAATTTCCTTGCAAACCCATAGAGTTATATTTCTCCTCCATAATATCCCTATCAGGGTGCCTATCATCCATTAGAAACTTCTCCTTCTTTTTCTTACTACTCCTAGTAGCAATTCCAACAATAGTATCATCTTCTTCATCATAATATATGAAAATATGCTTTCTACCTGGACACTTATCTTTTCGATCCCTTTTAACATTCTGGGTTTTCTCCTTCCTCCGAGAGTTCTTCCTCTTTTTACTCTTAGCAGTATGGTCTTCAATGAAGAAGTCCTCATCCTTAGTATCCTTCTTAGTAGCGAAGTTATCCATGGTCTTTCTACTTTTTTTAGCTCTTTTCAAAGAACCTCCCTTCATTTTAGGTTTAACTTTGCTCATGCTAGTCCCCTCAGAAGATTCATTCGAGGAATCCTTAGTATTAGAGTCTAAGTTATACCCACTATAATCCTCTTTAGTCTCCTCATCACCAGTAGCTTTACCCTTAAGAAAGGTTTTTCCATTTTTTTCCTCTTAAGGAGATCATAAACTAAAACCATAAGACCCTGGTGCGATGCATGATCCCCCTGTGGGTCCTTTTAAAATTCTTTAATATTATGATTAAAAGAAAAGTAAAGATAATAAGGCAAGATTGTTTTTTCCTCATGTTGAAAATTATTCAAAATTACAAAGTGGTACCCATAAGGTTTACTAAACCTACCATCCAAGGTAACATAGCTAATAATAGCAAAAAGAACAGACCTCCAAGACCTACTGATATGCTTCGTATCATGGTAAGATTTATCACCTTTGACAAGCCACAATCTTTCCTCCTTTGTCTCTGAAAATTTGTTCAGAGCCCTGTCAGAAATTCTCTTGTCTCTGTAGAACTTACAAGATTCCTTCGAAAAACTTGTGGCTTCCACAACAATATCTTCATCAATTTCCACCATCTGGTTCCCCATCTTAATTTTACCATTTTTCCAATTATCAATGAAATAACTAGTTATTGAAGGATTACTACCATGAAGACGTTCAAATGAACACGTCCATACCTCCCTTTTGCAGAATACTCCACACCTGAGAAATCTTCATCCAATCCCTGCAGGAAGCAAGTTCAACCCTTTTTCTTATTTCCTCCCATAGCTTTCTCCATGATTTTTCCCCAACCCTGATATTTCTATGTTTATCACTAACACAACAACAATTGATGGAGCTCCTTCTTTTGATGTCTAAAAAAACCAATAATCCATGTGGTTTCATGTATGTTGATGCAATAGCTTTGACTTCATACAAAAACCTAAAAGGAAATCATGAAAGACAAAACCTTGTATAATAGGTGTTGTAATTTTCTACAATGTTTGATGGAGAGAGAAGAATGACTTTGAATATTTGAAGGCTTGAATGTTTGAAGGAATGTAGATGATTGAATGTATGTAGATGGATTCTTAAACTATGATGTTCTTCCTTGATGGTGGACACCTTTTCTTGGCCTTCAATGAGGGAAAGAAGCTTGATCCATGGAGAGGATTGCCTTTAAAACACATTAGAATACTAGAGATTTTTCTTGAGAATGTTTGGATGCGAAATATTAGGAGAGATCTTTAAATCTTGATTATGGTTACCAAAATGAGGAGAGATATGTTTCTTTAATATCTCTCATAACATTTTGAGGCTCAAAACTCGAAGGAGGCTAATGAGAATCTAGAAATCCTGCTTATCCAACGAGATAGGCCCCCTTTTTCAATTTTAAGAAAAACATCAAGGAAGACGATGGCTCTGGTGTCTTCTTCCTAAGAAGAGGAAACCCTGGGCTTCCTCTTCCCACCAATCAAGCTTGAGATTGGGATCATAGGTCTCAGCTAAGAATGGGATGCCAAATTTTGAACCACAATTGATTACAGGGTTGGGACAATAAAAAAGGCCACAAATGGTAACATATGGCCCATGTGATTAAATAAATGGTTGAATTGGTGATATAGTAAAGGAGCAAACCTAAACATTAGGGTTCACATTGATTTTTGGTTAAATTGAATTAACACATGACTCATTTTAATTTAGGTGTTCATTAAGTGGCACATAAAGTCTTATTATGCATTGCTAAAATAGAAACACACTAAGGTGGATGTTAAACAATCATGAAATTTCTTCACACCTATAAGGTGCTTACAATTTGCAGTTGTACATTTATCCCTCATTATAGAAAGATTATGATTCCACCTCATACTCATGGTAAAGAAGAGAGAGAAGAGAGAGAGAGAGAGAGAGAGAGAGAGAGAGAGAGAGAGAGAGAGAGAGAGAGAGATGGGAAAATTGCAAATAGATAAGACATCACTAAGTTTAAGGACATTAAACCCCAAATAAAGAACCTTAATTTTTACATCCATGTGAAAGGAAACATAAATAAAATTCAAAAGACTAACTCTTACTAAAGTTCCAAGTCAACTAGTTAAAGAGACATTAATGAACCTAATGTCTCAAACACTAGTATTGTGCTAAAAAATCTATTGTATGAGCACAAGCGATCACATGTAAAGGGAAAGAGTATACACTAAGGAAAAGAAAACACTCTAGGATCTTACCCACTAGAAGAGCTATGAGATCATGGAGAGAGAGAGAGAGAGAGAGAGAGAGAGAGAGAGAGAGAGAGAGAGAGAGCATGAATCCAATAGTCGATGCTAGGTGATCCATGGGAGAGAAGAGAAAAGAAATTGAAGGTGAAATTGATGGTCTAGCAAGTTATGTTATTCTAGTAAACTTTACCTTGAAAAATAATTTGCACATAGGGTGACTTATCCTAAGGAAAGCATTATCTCCATAGAGAATTTGTAAAAATGTAATCCATCCTATAGAAAGTATAGTATCCTTAGGGATCTTTGAGAGTGATCAATCCTAAGGAAATCATAGTCTCCCTTAGGAATCCAAGAGAGTGATTAGTCCTAAGGAAAGTATAGTTTTTTAAGGGATTCATGAGAATGATTAGTCCCAAGGAAACCATAGTCTTCTTAGGTATCTATGAGAGCGATCATTCCTAAGGAAACTAAAAGCATAGTTTCCTTAGGGATCTATGAGAGTGATTATTCCTAAGGAAACTAAAAGCATAGTCTCCTTAGGGATCTATGAGAGCCATCAATCCTAAGGAAGGCATAGTCTCCTTAGAGATTTATGAGGTTGCATAATGTACAAGGAAGTTTCATATATGCCCCCCTCATGCCCCCCTCCTTATGATGGCTACAAAGGACTATGGTGGAATTATAAGGAAAAGAGAACAAGGATACCTACTTCCAAAAACAAGGAGATGTCCTTAAAACAACAATATATACCACAACCTTAGCAAAGAAGGGAAACACTTGTTAGCCAATGAATAGATAATTGTGAAAGAATATCAACAAGTGGGAAGAGACCCTTTTAAAGGAAGAGATCTTGGCTACAATACATCTACCTTCAAGAGGAGTTCTTGATCAAAGATAACATCTTCAGGAAAAAGAGGTGGAGGAGAACAAGAATGCACCATTTTAGCCCCCTTATTGCTAGGTGAAAAAGAGAATCTTCATGAAGGATGAGACACTTCAATCCCCTTAGTAAGGGTATTTGTTTATGATGGACACGTGATTTCAAGAAAGGAAAAGGTTGTAAACTAGGATGTAAATCTCCTAAAAAAGAGAAGATCATTACATAAACAAAAAAGTCCATGTAAGAAAGGATATCATGTGACAAAAAAATACCACATAAAAAAGAGAAAGTGCATCTTTAGAAAAGAAAAGAATATTAAAAAAATGAAACCTTACCCCAAAAGGGTGAAGTAAAGAGAAAATATAACACATTATATGCCCCCTAAGAAATAGATATTTTATAGCATACATACACTTTCAAGAAAGGATAAGGTTTTAAACTAGGATGTAAATATCCTAAAAAAGAGAATATCCTCATGTAAATCAAGTAAATCCCTACAAGGAAGGACATCATATTATAAAAGAAACAAGTCAACAAAGGGATCATGGATCTTTTGGAAAGGAAGAGAGAAAAAAAGAGGGAGGAGGATCAAGTATACACACCTTCCCTATTTTTAGGTAAGGGAATACTTGGAAAATAATAACACATTATGCACCCCAAATGAAAGGTCATTTATATTAGACATTCACTTTCAAGAAAAGGAAAGGTTGTGAACAAGGATGTAAACCACTTGAAAAAGAGAGAGAATCCTCATCTACAAAAAAATAATTCCATGCAAGAAAGGATATCATGTAATAAAAGATAGTTTACAACAAATGGAGAAGATATGAGATTGGAATAGTACCCTTACCCCTAAGTATGGAGACAATAAATAATAAAGACTATTATTTTTCTCACAAAGTATGATTGTACCTAAAATTACACCACCATGAATGAAAAGGAGCCCCCAAAGGATAAGCTAACAATGTCACATAGTGAGGAGCAACATAATAGGAACTTAGGTGTCATTAAAAATAATCAATAATGTTGGATTAAAAAGAGGGGGGGGGGGGGTGAATCAGTAATC
Organism: Chamaecyparis obtusa; assembly: GCA_027943335.1. Taxonomy (NCBI): domain Eukaryota; kingdom Viridiplantae; phylum Streptophyta; class Pinopsida; order Cupressales; family Cupressaceae; genus Chamaecyparis; species Chamaecyparis obtusa. The sequence goes on along the minus strand of BSBK01000711.1, from coordinate 3,059,219 downwards.
TCTGATCACATCTACCTCTGAAACTTTTTCTCGAATTAACTTGGTCAAACACAGTTCACTATTTACCAGTTCAACAGTAAATTAACTTTATCAATCACAGTAACATTCACATAAATTATTCAACACATTTAACACCAGTATTTAATGTGGAAACCCAACTTTGGGAAAAACCATTGTGGGAATTGTCACCCGCTAAGAAAATACTCTTCCTAAGTACACTCGGTTAAGAGCCAATCCGGTTAAAGATTACAATACACACTATTAGGTGTGACCCAGTCAAGGGATTTACCTCAGATCTATTAGGAGTGGCCTAGTAAAAGGACTTTGAACACTCTTTAGAATGTTATATTTTGCAAGGATTTTACAATAAGACTGTGTAAGATATAAAAATTTAGATAAAGCAATGGTTTTCATCTACAAAAGTAAATATATATAAGGAATATATGTAAAGGAGAAATATAAGATCCACCTCCAAAATTAAATTCCCAAAGGAGAGATCCAAATTGATCAACCCAAGAGGTTAATGCACAGAGAAATCAATCTATGGAGAATATGAATAAAGGAGATAACCTTATATTTTTGCTATGGAAAGTATATATTGGAATCTTGATTGAATTGAAGAAAAATACTAACCTCAAAATAGGGAAAATCTAGAAAATTCTGATTTCTGATGTCTGTGTACAGTTTCAGGAATTTCTGCAACCTACTCCGTACTGGAAACACTGAAATAGAGAAAACCCAGAAATATTTTGTCTTTTTGATGAAGGTCAACCTTGACCTAGAGTTGGGGTAAGATCTTACCCTGGGGTACAATCTTACCCCAAAAAGTCAACCTTGACCTACACTGCTCCGATGGAAAATCTGTTCGCAAATCCTGAAAGTTTTCTGAAAAGGGTACTAAGATCTACACTATATTCGTTGTTCCGCACCTGTATCTACAAGAAAAAGGGTTTTGTTTGTTGGGTAGGGGGTTTCCCTCAGTCAAACCCCAGTTTGGAATCAACCTTGAAATGTAATTGAAATTGAAATATAGATAAACAAAGTAAATGGAACTATTCACCTTGCTTATGTTGAAATCCTTGTGGAGGATTCAAATCCTTGAATCCACAAGTATGAATGCTTCAAATGAATGTAGAATCAAATGTAGGATGTCTCAAATCAATTGCACTAGATCTTCAACACCAATTTTGAATGGATCTTGGACTAGGAAGAAGGTTTAATGGATGTGGATTGAGAAATCTTCAACAAGAGGGCTCCAAAGAGATTGAATCCTTCAATGGCTATCAATGGATCTCCTTGATGAATACTTGAATGCTTGAATGCTTGAATGCTTGGATGCTTGGATGCTTGAATTCTTGGATGCTTGAATTTTCTTGATCACGAAGAGTATGGATGTTCGTAGGCGCTTATGAAAAGATCGATCGCTTGATGGCCAAAAGAGAGATTATCAAAAGAGATCCTATGAAATGAGGGAGGAAGGCTTCCTTTTATACAAATATAGGGTTCAAACTTATAGAGAGGTAGACATATAAGAAATAAATTACCATTGAGTGAAAAACCCTAGAAATGGACCTAGATTAAATATCATTTAAGATTTTACCATTCTGAGATCTGAAACAGCCGACTCGGAAGTGGGAAATAAAACTTTTTGAAGCTCGACATCTTGAAACTTCCAGATCTTGAGAATTGGACCTGGGGTCAAGGTTGAGCTCAACTCTGACGTAGGTTAGGGTTGAGGTCATCCTTGACCTAGGTCAAAGTTGAGGTCGACCTTGACCCAGAAAGTTGAACTCTTAGTTTCTCAAGAAAAGTTGCCAGAAAGAGGCTGGAAATAGGGGGAGAGAAGCCGAACAGGGGGGAAACAACTAGATCCAGTCAAATACCCATTCAAGGCACTTGACATGACCCTAGACCACCTACTTAGAGGGCTAAACTAGTACTAAATGGAAGTGCTTCCAATTTTTGACGATACATTTAGCCCCCACTTTAGCAAGAGTATGGACTCGATGCAAACTCTTGGTAAAGGAGATCATAATGAAAAGATAATCCTATTGAAATCAAAGGGACAAAGAAATCCTCAAGCCCCCAGAGAATCAAGTCTTCATCAACTCCGAGATTATAATAAGAGAGACATCTCTAGAAAAGAGAGAGAAAGAGTATGGTTATCTTGCCCAATGAGAACTTATGTCCCACTGTGAACCACACAAGGAAACAATGCAACTAAGAAGGTGGAATTGAACTGCCTAGTGAATGTGGCTACTCACTAGTCAACCCATCAAAGATTCACCCTTAGGAATATCTTATTCCACAAGAGAAAAACCAAAAACAAAAGAGATCCAGTCTTAAGGACACCTCTGACCTTAAGGGATCAAAATTTTGAAACTAGAGGGATGAAGAGATCCTATGAAATAAAAATCCATGCTTTAAGGATTAGTCACTAATCCATAAAGGGAGAGAAGTATCTTGAAAAAATATGTATTGGAAGTGGGTGTGTGCAAAAGGTGAGCAGAGCGTATGCCCGCACGTTAAAGTCATTGCTAACACTTTAACAGGATCAATGGCTTGAACAAAAACATAAACAACTCCACTAATTAGATTTCCACTACGGGATGCCCACAAATGAAGACAAATCAAGGGAAATAACTCATAAACATACAAAGAACACAGAAGGGATCTACCTATCATGGGGTTAGTATGATCATAAGATAATATAATATGATATTATTGCAAATGAATCGACATCATTCCCCAAAGAAAGTAGAACTACAATCACAATGGAGGAAAGAGCATATAAGAGTTACAAAGAAGAATCTTTTTAGACCATGACATGGAGACCAAAAATAATTAGTGCTACCAAGTCGCAGATCCAAGCAAATTACACAAGGAAACATTTACGAATAATAGCATAGGTACAACATAGCATGAAACAACATATAGAAGAATAGAGATACATATAGAGGAATAGTACAATAGGTTTGATTCCTTTATCACCTTGCACCAATTGAGCAACAAGGATCGTATAAAAGAATCTAACAAACATTTAGCAAACACATTACGGGAGAAGCATAGTACAAAAAAAAAACACACAAAAGGCTACCATGAAGGGCAAGCCAATCAAGCACGCCGCCTACCCTCCCCATCTTGTTCTATATCATTTAGGGAAGGTGGGTAACTCGCAAGAGGGACTATATCCAACACAATAGGAATGATAGCCAATTCCAAACAAGGATCCTCTTGAGAATCATCATGTTCAATACTAGGTGTAATTGTCAATTGTGATGAAAGCATATTAGGTAAATCAATATCAATGTCAATAGTCTCATATTCATCATTAACATCATTAGTATCATCAAGAGTATCTTCTTCATCCAGATTAATCAAAATAGGATCTGAGATACGAATTGAATCATCATAATCTTACATCTTAACATCATTATTAGCAGTAACTTCTTGTAATACATCATACATAGATTGAACAAAAGAAGGTAAAGAACTTCAAATAAGAGTAGTACGAGCCTTATCTTGAGCATGATTCTTTTTACGACATTCATTATCAGATCGATTACGGTTTGTCTTGTTTGAAATATGTTGAGAACTAGGAGGAACCACCACCAGATCCTTCACAAGTTTTATAGGAGGATTAGTAGGATTATCAGCAGACTGATAAACAACAGTAGGAGCTTGATTAACAAAACTAGAAGCCATAGATAAAGGAGGTATGGAAGGTGTAGGTAAAAGACCAAAATTAGGATCCATCAACATGCTTAACTCAAGAATCTTGCAATGTTTATAGGCTTGATATGAGCAAAAAAGGTTATCAGGTCGAGAAGGACATGAATTAGGTATTGAAGGCCAAAAGAAGTCAAGTGTAGCACAATCCCTGGGCTTAGAAGGTTGATATAAACTATGATTAATTGTCTTCACTTCATCATCATGAATGAATTTAAGGAATTTATGGATAGGAGAAGCAACAACATGCATGAAATTCAACCAAGGCAAACCAAGCTTAACTTGAAATTGATTGGAAGTAGGAACACCAACAAAGGTAGTGTTCACAATTTTACCACAAAGTTCAACCGAAAAATTAATAGAACCAAATGATGGATATAGAAAACCATTACAAGTTTGAATGCACACATCTGATGTATCATAAGAATCATGTTGCAAGTTTTTCATAAAAATATTTCTTCAGTAAAAACATTCACTAAGGATGTAGGATCAACTATACAACCACATGTAGGTATCTTAGAAATCCTAGCATAAATGTAAAGGGGACCATCAGGAGCTTTAATAGTCTCAGAATCATCAAAGGTAATCAAGAGTTCCCGAGGTCTTTATTCTTAGGTTGTTTTCAAGGTTTGGGTTGAGTTTTTAATTTAGGTTTAGGTTGAGGTGGAGGTGGAACTTGAAGTTGAGGTTGAGTTTGAGGCAGGGGCAAAGATTCAAGTTGAGATGAATCTACATGGTTAACATTATGATTGAGGTCATCCATCTTTGAATGAAAAATAATATCTAGAGAAGATGGTTGAGCAATGGTATTAGTGTCATGTGTAGGTAAAGGATTCGTATATTTTTGAAGGTTTTGATTAGGAGGAGAAACATACTTGTTTGCACTACCATCAAAATTATCAACAAATAAGGCATTAGAATCAATCAAGTCTTGAACCTTATGTTTTAAAGAATAACACTTCTCGGTATCATGGCCATTTTGACGTTGGTATTAACAAAAAGCTTTAGGATCAAAATATTTAGATGCAATCATTGCAGGTAAAAGAGGTTGAATAGGAGGTAAAGTAATCATGTTAGCAGTTAACAACCTATTCATAATAGAATGTAAAGATTCAGAGAGAGGAGTAAACATACGATTCACATGAAAAGCAGTGGATGTAGAAATGGAATTGTGAGATGCAAAAACAACTTGATCAACAAATGTATTTGCTTGTTTGTTTATCTTGACATAGTTGTTAGGATTTTGAAATTTGTTTGGATTAGAAGCAACATCACTCTTATCAATGGGAACGTGAGCTATTAGAGTGTTGCTCTCAAATTGACTCATTTGTAATTGATAATAATGAAGCATTGTACAAAGTTGTTGAAAATAGGTAAATTTAGTAAGAAGAATCTTATCTCTAATATCCTTTTGCAAATTTGAAATAAAAATACGTTGAATATCAATATCAAGAACATGATAAGAAATCTGATCATTTAAATGCTTAAATCTACCAATGAAGTCGGTCAATTTTTCTTTAGTGTTTTGTTTACAATGCATCAAATCAGTCAAAGACACTTGCAGACCAATGTTATTTTGAAATTGTTGAATAAAGGCATTGACAAGTTTTGGAAAAGAGTCAATAGAATAAGGAGGCAAGGAACAAAACCATTGCAAGGCCTTATCATGGAAGGTTCTAGCAAACAGCTTGGCTAAAATCCTATGGTCATGAGCATAATCACTCCAAAGGATTTGAAATGTTTTAACATGAGTAACAGGGTCTCCTTTTCCATTGTAATTCTCAAGATGAGGCATATCAACTTGCTAAGGAACAGGAGTACGAATGATTTATACGGATAAAGGACTTCCCATGTCACATGTAGGAATGCTAAACTTGTTTTGAGTTAAGGAAGCAAGTTGTTGCTATAAAGATGACACAGTTTGAGCCAAATTGATGATTGTTGAATCATTAGAAGAAATAGTAGGCATAGCAACATTAGAAACACTAGGTAAAGTGTATGAAACTTAGCAAGAATGGAAGACACAACTAGAGGAACACTTGGAACCACAGTTGGAAGAGGATTGGAATAAGTAAAAGGAACATTATGGTAAGAAGGTTGTGATGTAGGAAGGGATATAGGAGGAACACTCATAGAAAGAGAGGGAACCGTTGTAGTCACCAAAGAAGGGGTATAAGTAGGAATACTAGGTAAAGGAACCAAAGAAGGTTCCACACTAGTAACAGGAGGAATAAATCCTAGATCTTGAGCTTCTTGAGCTAAAGGTTTAACATTTGAATGCACGAGGTGAGTAATACCATGAAGAAGATTAAAACCTTGATCATTATCATGAAGGAATTTCTTAAGAGCCTCTATAGCTTGAATAGAATCTTGATTATGGTTTTCTTGAATAAGCTAATTACTCATTTTATCAAGTTCGGTTGAGATTTTTTGGACTTGTTTAGGAGGAAATCTTAAAGCATCATCTTCATTATGAGATGAGTGAGAAGAGTTTTTCTCCATAGTAGGGTTAGAATCATGAATAATCAAATTGTCATCTGAGATCCTAACGAAAGGAGAGGAAGATTTAGGATCAAAGACACCCATGAGTCTAAGACTTCTTCTAAGCACTGGAATGTTATAAGTAGGACTAGAGGTGGTAAAGCTCATATACCAATGCAACACACATGAACTAATCTAGGAAGACACAAAGCATGAACAAATGAAAGAAATTTAACACATGCAAGATCTAACACCATCAAAGAAAGAGTTGTCTATCGTGGGTTCACCAAAATGTAAGATATAAAAATGTAGATAAAGGAATGGTGTTCATCTAGAAAAGTAAATATATATATAAGGAATATATGTAAAGGGGAAATATAAGATCCACCTCCAAAATCAAATTTCCAAAGGAGAGATCCAAATTGACCAACCCAAAGAGGTTAATGCACAAAAGAGTCAATCTATGGAGAATATGAATAAAGGATAAAACCTTATATTTTTTCTATGGAAAGTATATATTTGAATCTTGATTGAATTGAAGACAAATACTAACCTCAAAATAGGGAAAATTTAGAAAATGCTGATTTTTTATGTCTGTGTATAGTTTCGAGAATTTTTGCAACCTACTCTGGATTGGAAACACTGAAATAGAGAAAACCCAGAAATCTTTTGTCTTTTTGATGAAGGTCGACCTTGACCCAGAGCCGAGGTAAGATCTTACCCCAGGGTACAATCTTACCCCAAAAATTTGACCTTGACCTGCACTGCTCTGACAAAAATTCTGTTCGCGGATCCTGAAAGTTTGCTGAAAAGGGTACTCAGATCTGCACTGATATTCGTTGTTCCGCACCTATATTTGCAAGAAAAAGGGTTTTGTTTGTTGGATGGGGGGTTTGCCTTGGTCAAACCCTGATTTGGAATCAACCTTGAAATGTAATTGAAATTGAAATATAGATAAACAAAGTAAATGGAACTATTCACCTTGCTTATGTTGAAATCCTCGTGGAGGATTCAAATCCTTGAATCCACAAGTATGAATGATTCAAATGAATGTAGAATCAAATGTAGTATGTCTCAAATTTCACTAGATCTTCAACACCAATCTTGAATGGATCTTGGACTAGGAAGAAGGTTGAATGGATGTGGATGGAGAAATCTTCAACAAGAGGTCTCCAAAGAGATTGAATCCTTCAATGGCTATCAATGGATCTCCTTGATGAATACTTGAATGCTTTGGATGATTGAATGATTGGATGCTTGAATTCACTTAATCATGAAGAATATGGATGCTCATATGCACTTATGAAAAGATCGATCACTTGATGGCCAAAAGAGAGATTATCAAAAGAGATCCTGTGAAATGAGGGAGGAAGGCTTCCTTTTATACAAATCTAGAGCACAAACTTCTAGAGAGGCTGACATATAAGAAATAAATTCCCATTGAGTGAAAACCCCTAGAAATGGACCTAGATTAAATATCATTTAAGAGTTTACCATTTTGAAATCCAAAACAGCGGACCTAGAAGCGGGAAATAAAACTTTTTAAAGCCCAACATCTTGAAACTTCTGGATCCTGAGAATTGGACCTGGGGTCAAGGTCAAGGTCGACTCTGACCTAGGTCAAGGTTGGGTTCATCCTTAACCTAGGTCAAAGTCGAGGTTGACCTTGACCCATAAGGTCATCCTTGACCCAAAAAATCAAACTCTTAGTTTCTCATGAAAAGTTGCTAGAAAGAGGCTCGAAATAGGGGGGAGAGAAGCAGAACAAGGGGGAAACAACCAGATCCGGTCAAATACCCATTCAAGGTGCTTGACATGATCCCAAACTACCTACTCAAAGGGCTAAACTAGTCCTAAATGGAAGTGCTTCCATTTTCTGATGATACAGACTATTAAGTCCACTATGTTAAGAGACTTCTTTGTTACAAATGCTAATAAGCAATAGTAAATATATTGACCTGTAAATGTGTAACTATCTGTGCATAATCGAATCCTTTGAGTGCTCTTCTATCTTCACTTCAATTCTTCATTTTCCATTGGCTTCAACACTTCATCAAATCATGCTTTCTAACTTGGAATCTCTCTGTTACTTCTTCACTGCATCAGCCACTGAGTTATCAACTCTTCAATTTTGCCAGCCATTTGTCCATACAAATCCATCCTTTATATAGAATTTTTGTCACTTAATCTCCTCTACTACATTTTCCTTGCTAGAAATCTATTATGGGAAAGTGATATACTGAGAGGGGGGTGAATCAGATATCAAGCAAATACTCCATTTTAACATAAACTTGTTTGCATAACATAAACATCAAATTTAATACTATAACAGATCTAACAATCTAATCATCATCCATGAAAATGAAACATAACACAATGATTTTGGTTACCCAAAAACCCTTGAAAGGTAAAAATGGGGTGGGGATGACACCCACAAACCTTCTATACTACAGTATTAAAGTTTTCCTGTTAGGGCTACAAAGTTTGCCCATAAAATAATGATCTACCCTGTGAGGGGTCTGCCCTATTAAGAGCTTTTAGACTTATACAATCTACCTTGCAAAAGGATTTAAACTTACAAAAAAGTAAGCACTCAGTTAAGAGATTTACTTAGGTATGCTAAAACCACTTTGTTAAGATATTTACCCTCTTGATCTATTAGAATGTCTCAGTACCTGATCCTTCAGTTTGCAATGTAATGTTGATAACAGATCTTCTTATTCCAATATAGATTTGATCTCTTCTATCAAATATGTCTATGTTCAATCCTTCACTACTTTACTCGACCACTAAAATCTATCTTAGATAATCAATACACTTCTCTTTTATGCATGTATGAGATACCCTTCATGCTCATACTCTCCCCTTGATACGTTTTAGGGTTTGAATCTCATCGTATATAAATAATTGATTACCTCTTGTAAAGATTGAAAATGATGATGATTCACAAAAGATGTGGAGATGTAAAATGTGTAATGAAGATGTAATATTGAAATGAGAAGATAAGATCTCCTTTCTAACCTCAAATTCCCAAGGGAGAGATCCAAATTGATTAACCACAAAATAGTGATCAATGCAAAGATGATTCAATCTATGGAGAATATGAAGAGAGAGGAAAACCTTATATTCCATTATGAGAAGACAATGAAATCCTAATTGAAATAAATTAAAGACAAATACTAACCTCAAAATATGATAGATCTGGCAATTGCTATTTTTTGGTGTTTGTACTAAGTTTCAAGAAATTCTATAACCAGATTTGGCCTGAGAACATAGAGATAGAGAAAATCTAGAAATATTTTCTTTTTCTAAGAGAGGTCGATTCTGACCCATTGGGAAATGTCACCCTTGACCCAAAAATGTCGACCTTGACCTGCACTGCTTTGACAAAAATTCCGTTCATGAATGTCGAAAGTTTGCCAAAAAGGGTACTCAGATCTGCTCTGATATTTATTGTCTTGCACTTGCACCTATAGTAAAAAAGGGGTTTTTTTTATTTGGATGGGGGGTTTTCCTTGCTCAAACCCCAGTCTAGGAATTAAACTTGAAATAAAATTGAAATAACCATAATAAACAAAGTAAATGGAACAATTCACCTTGCTTATGTTGAAACCCTTGTGGAGGATTCAAATCCTTGAATCCACAAGTATGGATGCTCCAAATGAATGTAGAATCAAATGTAGGATGTCTCAAATAAATTATCTTTAGATCTTCAACACCAATCTTGAATGGATCTTGGATTTGGAAGAGGCTTGAATGGAAATGGATGGAGGAATCTTTAACAAGAGAGCTCCATAGATCTTGAATCCTTCAATGGCTTCCAATGGATCTCCTTGATGAATTGAATGCTTGAAGAGGGATGAATGCTTGAATACTTTCCTTCTTGCTTACTTCTTTATTTATTGATTGAATTTTTCTTGGGAGTGCTTGATTTTCCTTCATGTGTGATTATGATTTTGTGATGGAGAAAATGAGAGAAGGCTTCCTTTTATAGAGATCTAGGGCACAAACTCCTAGGAAGGCCGACATATGAAAATTAAATTCTCATTGGGCCCTTACCCCTAGAAATGGACATAGATTAAATACAATTTAAGAGTTTACCATTTCAGAGACCAAAACAATTGACCCGAAAGTGGGAAAACAATTCTTTCCAAAACCCGACATCCAGAAATTGTGGAATCTTGAAATTTGGACTTGGGTCAAGTTCAAGGTCGACCTTGACCTAGGTCAGGGTCGAGGTCATCCTTGACCTAGGTCAGGGTCGAGGTCAACCTTGAACCTAAGGTCAAAAATCTCAGGATCTCAGTCTAGAATACCAGAAAAGTGTAGATAGAAAGTGAAAAAGGGGGCAGAACGGGGGAAAAAGAAAGATCTAAGTTGAAGACCCATTCAAGGTGCTTGACATGACCCCAAACTACTTACTCGGAGGGCTAAACCAGTCCTAAATGGAAGTGCTTCCAGTTTTTGATAATACACCTCCATGATTTGAGATCTAAGATCTGGATTATCTACTTTTGTCGCTTAACCATTTCCTAATTCTGATTGGTTCCATGAGTTGCATAGAGATTAATGATTACAATTCTAAAGCATAATCACCTCCATGATTTCTTCAAAAAAAAATAAAAAATGATGTAGATGTTGGCCAAAATAATTTACCTAAGTTTTTGTGCCATAACAAACACATATGTCAAATCTGGCTTACTCGACATTTGATATCTCTGGCACTTGGCACTTACTATTCTCCTTTATTGGTGCTCGACACTAACATATCTACATAACTAGGCATAAACTAACTTGATTGATATTGAAGTACTCGGTGACCTCTAACTTGCTCGACACTAACTACTACTCAATGAATGTACAATATACATGACTTAGCCTATACATGATGACTCGGTCACAGTGATGACCGACCAACATTGCCTAAAAAAATGACTAAGTGTAAGAATCTAATAGACAACAAAACTTATAGATTCAACAATCTCCCCCTTTGACATTAGTGGCAAAAACACTTTGCCATGACATTTACATTCCATTCCATTGAGTACTTAGTAGAATCCAAAAAAAACATCTATAGAATACATCCCCTAAGACTTGACTCGGTCTACAAAAATTTGTTACACATATATACATAATGTTTTGACATACAACCAAATATATACTTTTGCAAAACTTAGCATGTCATACCAGTTGTTGATTCTATTGTGCCATTTCTGCTTGCTAGTTTCTGTAATCAGATATTCTATCTTCCTATATCACTTTCACTTCCCCTTGTTGTCATGTCAATCATTTCCCCCTTATTTGTCACTTGAAGTTATTGGGGTGTAGGGGTTTTAAAGTATTTGTCCAGAAAAGGTTTGTGAAGCTACATTACCATTCCTAATGCATTGTCTCAACTGGACCTTATAGACTTTAAAACCTCACACTTTATTTCTAGCTTGGCAGCTAGCTCAACTAGGCTCTTGGCAGTAGAAAGATGAGGTTCTTTTTGTATTACCTCTTTTGCCATGACTATCTCCCTTTGCATAACCTTGAGGTGAGGTGTTAACACTGTTTGTATAGAGATTAGTCAAGCCCTTATTTTACCATCATTAGCCACCAACTCGGATAATCTCCCCTGGGCATGAAGTAGTCTGGTAAAATGAATAGAGTTGGAACTTGCATCCATGCTCAATGAGTGACCTAAAGACTTTATATCTAACTATAGTTTGTCTATCAGATCCTGATTATCTTGTGTAAATTATTCAACATTGCATAAATTTTTGAACAAAGAATGGGCATTTTGTACAACCTCTTCTAAATTTGTTATTAAGTTAGAGAGTTCTACCTATTTGAATGCAATGTCGTTAGAGACCGTATTGAGTACCTTGGTCTCAAACTTCCTTCCTAACCATTGTAACAACTTATCATTGTTGTCATCATCATTCACCCTCTTGACTATGTGTACAAGTTGTTCCAAGGTAGGTGCACTATCATTTACATCATCCATTTCAAAAGCATTGATGAATATACCTTTAATTTCATCAAGAACTTGCTTTTGTTGATGTTCCCTTCTCATTTCTTCGTATTTACTCTTCTTCTTCAAGAGATCCTGCAAAATTTGCATATGTTCATAGGTCAAGTTAGCAGTATCCCACTGCGGAATCACTATAACTTCTTTGAGTGTCACCTGTGTGGCGAGATATTTGTCCTTCTTTTTTTGTGACTTCTTCTTAGGTGTGTTCCCACTCAACATCTGTATTAAATCTTTTATTTTCTCTGGTTCTTTAGGCTTTGGTTTATATTTTTATTTCTCTTCCTCAGTCTTTTCTTTTTATGTTCCTTCTACTAGAGGGCTTACTACTACTAATGCAGATTTATTTACTTTCTCCTTATGAGTCTCCTTGGCTTGTTGTTTCTATTTCTCCTCGGCAAGTGTAGTATCTAGTGTGATTGCCAACTTGTTATGCTCCTCAACATTAGCACTTTGTGTTACTAGAGTTTCAACTGTGACTATGTGGGGCTTTTCTTATTGAGTCTCAATAGTTTAAGTGCTCTCAATCTATAGATAGTCTTGTACTTGTAGTAATATCAAAATTAATACTTGGTACAAATTTATCCTTAGCTACCTCAGCTTGAATATGCTGCTGAATTTCTTCTTTGATCAATATAATTGTTTTCACTGGTGTGTCTTTAGTGATATCAACAATAGTTATCTCATCCTTTTTCTTGCTTCCTTCAGCCTTTTGATCTATTTCCTTCTCAACCTGTTGATCACTGACATCCTCCTTTTTGTCTAATTTGACACTTTTTGATGTGCTTAGCTGTTGACTTTTGTCAATTAAAAGACCAAAAATTATTTTCCATAATCTTGTGCTTTGTTGCACAATTTCTTCAACTTTATGTTGTAACATGAAATATGCTTAGAGCTTTGGTACAAATCTCTTTATGTACTTATCCATATATTGCTTGATGTTTTCAGGGGATAAGTCAGGCATGACTTGAGCAAGTGTGCTGTCCCTTATTTTCTTTTCAGTCATCAAAGCATACTCCCATTTTTTAACTATCCTCTTGTACAGTTCATCAGGAATGTGATTACCTAGTTGTAATGGTGTCATCTTGAATATACATAGCATCTCAAGCATAGCTTTTTCTACTCTCTCTTTATCTTCAATTCTCAGTTTCTCAAAATTTATCTACTTGAAACCTGCTAAACTGGAAGTTCTTGTGATGTTGTGGAATATATCATCCATAGTTAGTTGTTTCCTTTGAGATAATGCCTTCTTCATATCCTCATCACTTTCAATTTTCTCATCATCTTTCTCCAAAATTAGCTTTGTTCTGAGCTTCTTCTTTACAATTTTTGGTACAGCTTTAGCCTGAATAGGTTTTCTTTTCCTTGACATAGGGGTTTTCTTTTGTGGTTTGACAACTAAAATAGTTGAAGCCGCCCTAGTTCTAGGCCTAAGTACTTGGGAGGGAATGGGCTTAGGTTTTTGAATTTGCTTCTTCATAGGCTCGGCAACTGATGCCTTCTTGCCTTTCTTAACTACTATAGGCTCCTCCTCTTCACTTTATTCTAGCTCACTAGTTTGGTCCTCTCCTAATCCTTGAGTCAATGAAAGAGGTGCATCTACCTCTTCTTCCTCTCCTGGCATCTTTTCTAGGTTTTTCACTAACTTCTTTCTTTTCCTCTCCATCGTTGTAGACTTTAATCCCACGATTATCTTTGACTTAGCTTCCTCATATGTTCCAAATGACTTAGCTTCTCTATCTACTTCCTCTACCAATAAGGTTGATATAGCTGCTGCTATTTCATCTATGTTGACTTTATAGGGTAATGGCCTTAGTGACGCAAGGGTAGGGTAGATACAAGTAGAATCAAGTAGAATTGAGTCCACTTGAATCAACAACAAGCCCTTGCTCAGAGTTACACAATGGAAGAAATATAAAATCACATGAAAGAAATGTAATCACAATGGATATGAGACAATCAACTGGCAGCAACAACAAATAATTTATATTATTTCTTTCAACATGCCCGACTATGAGGGCTTCCGGGTTTCGGCCTTATACAATGAGAATTATGAAATTAGAATCACAACTCACATCCTATCTTTATCTCCAATGATGTATCTTGATAATCCTTCCTAGATCTCACTCATGATATCATCCTGATGCCCTACTACATCAATCTAGACTCTTTATATAGCCAGCTAAGCCACAGGTTGGCCAGTTAGGCATTTAATTACATTATAGGTCCAGTCGGGAAGATTTAAACCAAAAATAATGCTAGAATGAATATAAATTGATGCACCTTTGGATTTAGGTCCTCACATGACCCAAGAACATTCCTTTAATTGCACAAGGCCCCATTTTATCACATGGAACATCACAAGAAGAAACACCACATGTTTCACGTGAAAACTGCCAGAAAATAGGTCCCGGGGAAAAACAACCATAACTTTTGACTCATAATGAATTAGGAGTTTCTCCCTTGAGAAATGGTAGAAATTTATGTCCTCTAAAATTATTCAAGAGAGAAAAGGCTTATTCCTTATGGATCAAGATCGCCACTATGAACAATCAGCACCAAAACTGCAGGAAAACGCAGTTCCGACGACAAGGAAAATAGCTGTAACTTTGAAACAGTCCATCCAAACTTTATGTGATCATAGGAGAAGGTTCCAAAATAGGTCCTTAGCATAATTTAAGCTTTGCACACCATGAAACCAACAAATATAACCATTATAAAGAAAACAATAGCAAAAAGGTATAGAAATCAGGAAATGTTTTTGGTTGATGCAAGATTGCTCAAAGACCCAAGATGCTCCTGCATCAAACACCTGGGGTAAATAAAAAACTGATGTACACATTATTCACTACTCATATTCTAACCTGAATCATAAAGATCCAACTCAACTTGTGTAATCCATGAACTGTCTTCAACTGGCTTATCTTTCCACTGAACTAGGTATTCCATGTAGTCTTTTCTTCTTGTACTCTTGCTCACTCTTTTATTCAAAATCTTCTCAATGCTCTCTCTATTCTTCTTAGGATAGTCTAGATCATCTTCAATTTCATCATTTGATTCAAAGTACTCAAAGATATCAACAATGTTGAATATAGGTGATATATCCATGTCCTCTGGTAATTCCACTTCATAAGCATTTCCACTGTCAAACTTCTTCAGAATCTTAAAAGGTCCAAACTTCTTCATTTTCAGCTTATTGTACGTACCAACTGGAAATCTATTCTTTTTCAAATGAATCATAACCTCATATCCAACTTCAAAAGATTTATGTCTCCTTCTCTTGTCTGCTCTCTGTTTATATTTCAGATTACTGTCCTCCAAATTCTTTTTAACTTCATCATGTAAAGTTCTCATGTATTCTACAAAATGATCAACTTCAACACTTCTTCTTGTTTCAGTAGGTAAATCTCTCAGCTCTGTAGTTCCCTTAGGATGAAATCCAATAACAATCTCAAATGGTGTCCTCTTAGTACTTTTATTCACATAATTATTATATGCAAACTTTGCTTGTGCCAAAACTAAATCCCAATTAACAGGTTTATCTCCAACTAAACATCTCAACAAGTTTCTCAAACTTATGTTCACAACTTCAGTCTGTCCATCTGTCTGAGGGTGAAATGTAGAACTAAACTTCAAATTAGTATTCATCTTCTTCCAAAGTGTTCTCCAAAAATAACCAGTAAACTTAGTATCTCTGTCTGAAATAATAGATTTAGGCAAACCATGCAATCTTACCACTTCCTTGAAGAACAATTCAGCTACATGCAATGCATTAGATGTCTTCTTATAAGGTATGAAATGAGCCATCTTTGAAAATCTGTCAACCACTACCAAAATAGAATCATTACCTCTCTAAGTTCTAGGTAATCCAAGAACAAATTCCATACTCATATCTTCCCAAGGTCTATCAGGTATAGGCAAAGGTGTATACAATCCCAAATTCTAACTAGTTCCTTTTGCTACTTGACAAACTCTGCAACCTCTAACCATCCTCTGTACATATCTATAAATCTGTGGCCAAAAGTATCTCTCTAAAATCAAATTCACAGTCTTATCAATCCCAAAATGTCCAGCAAGTCCACCACTATGTTTCTCCTTCATTATGTTCTCTCACATAGATCCTCTAGGTATGCACAAATGAACTCCTTTAAACACCATGTCTTCTTGAATGAAATAATCAGTCTGATTATCACTCACTGTGTGTTCCTTACAAGCTTTCCAAGGCTCTGCAAAATTAATGTCAGTTTCATACAAACTCTTCAAATCATCAAAACCAAGTACCTCAACTCTCATCTCTGTCAACAAACTCCTTCTTCAGCTCGAGGCATCAACAATCTTATTTGACTGTCCACATTTATGCTTCAATGAAAAGCAAGTATTATGTTCTTTCATTTCTCTTGTAAATGTTTTACCATCAAACAAGCATACTCTGACTGTAGTACAATGACCTTCATCAAACTTCTCTACCAAAGGTAATAACACTTGTTTCTTTCCATCCATCCAAATAGTATATTGGTTCAATCTACCATCATGTAAAGCTTTCCTATCATACTGCCAAGTTCTACCCAAAAGAATATGAAAACAATCCATAGGCATAATATCACACAAGACTTCATCATGATAATTCCCAATTTTGAACTTAACAAGGCATTGTTCACTTACAAGTAGTTTATGCTCCTTCTGGATCCAAGCAATATGGTAAGGCTTAGGATGTTTCAATCTCTGCAACTGCAATTTGTTAACCAGCTCTTCGGATGCCAAATTATCAGAACTTCCACTATCAATGATTACCTTGCAACATTTATCAACGATCTTACATATGGTTCTGAACAAACTTTTCCTCAAAATAGGTTCCTCATCAGCTTCTTCATTCCACAAGATTCTTCTTAGTATCAAGTTCTCACCATGTTTAGGTTCATTAGACATTTCCTCAACTTCACAAGCCAAATTATTTCTACCATTACCTCCAGTCTTCTTTCTAGAGTTAGTACATTCAAAAGCTCTATGTCCTTCTTCACCACATTTGTAACAAGTACCATTAAACCAAGATTTCTCTTCTCTTTTCCCATTATTTTTATTCCTAGAGTAACCAGTATAGCTACCTCTAGAGTAATTACCTCTTTTAGCAGGTTCATCTTTCCATCCTTTATCTTGTGCTGCATTGTCAAATCTGCCGCTTTCTCCATAAGATCTACCTCTACTTCTTTGAAATCTACCGCCTCTTCCTCTTTGTCTTTGTTCATGTCTCTTTGTCAATCTCTCTTCATCCTTCAAAGAAAATTGATATGCTTCTTCCACACTTTCTATCTTCACATAACTAATCTCATGTTGAATAGATGTCTTTAGGCCATTCAAATATCTAGCCACCTTCTCAAATTCATCATCCACATGTCCAGATCTGATATCCAATTTGTAAAATTCCTCAGTATATTCTTTCACACTCATGTCCTTTTGTCTCAGATTTTGCATTTTTCTTATCAGACTAACTTGGTAGTCAAGTGGAAGAAAATTCTTCATCTTTCCAAGCATCTTCATCCATGTCTTGATCTTTTCTTTTCCTCTCTTTTGCCTCTTAGTTTGCAAATGATCCCACCAAAGAGATGCATGCCCTTTCAACTTTGTGACTGCTATCTTAACCTTCTTATTATTAGGAGTACCTTCATACTCAAAGTATTTATCCATCTTAGAGATCCAATCCAAAAGTGTATCGGTCTCAAGTCTTCCATCATAGCAAGCAACTTCAACTACGGGTCTGGAGTTAGCCTTAGACAAAACTCTCAAAAGTCTTTCCTCATCCTGTTCAACTTTAGGTTCAACATTAGGTGTTGCTTCTTCTTCTTCATGACTAACATCTTCAAGATGTGCTCCTCTTCTCTGGGCTATCTCTACAGCTTCAAGCCTAGTTGCAATCTGCCTCAACATATCCATGATAGCATTATCATTTCCTCTACCATGAACCATCTTGACAATCAGGTTCCAGCAAGATCATAACCTTCTACAAGTTATAGGTCAGATCTCAAATCCACCACCCTACAACCAATCCAATAAGGTTCTCCACAATCCAATCCATAAGAAAGAACTCGCTATGATACCACTTGACATAGGGGCAAGGCATATACAAGCAGAATCAAGTAGAATTGAGTCCACTTGAAATCAACAACAAGCCCTTGCTCAGAGTTACACAATGGAAACAATATAAAATCACATGAAATAAATGTAATCACAATGGATATGAGACAATCAACTAGCAGCAACAAAAGAGAATTTATATTATTTCTTTCAACATGCCCGGCTGTGAGGCATTTCGGGTTTCAGCCTTATACAATGAGAATTATGAAATCAGAATCACAACTCGCCTCCTATCTTTATCTCCAATGATGTATCTTGATAATTCTTCCTATATCTCACTCATGATCTCCTCCTAATGCCCTACTACATCAATCTAGACTCTTTATATAGCCAGCTAAGCCACAGGTCGGCCAGTCAGGCATTTAATTACATTATAGGTCCAGTCGGGAAGATTTAAACCAAAACTAATGCTAGAATGAATATAAATTGATGAACCTTTGGATTTAGGTCCTCACATGACCAAATAACATGCCTTTAACTATTCAAGGTCCCATTTGATCATAAGGAGCATCGCAAGAAGAAACACCACATGTTTCACGTGAAAACTGCTAGAAAATAGGTCCCGAGGAAAAACGGCCATAACTTTTGACTCATAATGAAATAGGAGTTTCTACCTTTGGAAATGGTAGAAATTTAGGTCCTCTAAAATTTATTAAGAGTGAAAAGGATGATTCTTTATGGATCAAGATCACCACTATGAACAATCAGCACCAAAACTATAGGAAAACACGGTTCCGACGGCAAGGAAAATAGCTGTAACTTTGAAACAGTCCATCCAAAATTTATGTGCTCATAGGAGAAGGTTCCCAAATAGGTCCTCAACATAATGTAAGCTTTTCACACCATGAAACCAACAAATATAACCATTATAAAGAAAACAACAGCAAACAGGTATAGAAATCAGGAAATGTTTTTGGTTGATGCAAGATTGCTCAAAGACCCAAGATGCTCCTACATCACTTAGCCATGCTACCCTCGGTTCAACGGCTTGTGCATATGTGAAATTAGTATCAACTAGGAAACAAATTTCATTGTAGTATTTCTCCACTAGTGATATTGGGATCCTACTTCTTTTTCTCATTTTCTTCTTAAATTATAAAAAGTAGTTGTCCATTATACTCTCAAAATTTTCACCTATTTGATCAATAAACTCACTTATCAGAATGGTAACAGGTCATTTCTTGTCCCAAAAAACATCCCCAATAGTAGGAAAACTATTCTATATGTAGAAAAATAGACAAACAAGTAGAGATTTGAACTTACACATAGAATTCTTTTCTTTTCTGATGGATGTGAGGTTCTCAGCAAGTTATGTCAGTTGAAGCTCGACAAGGTTATATGCATGATCCTTCTTTATTATCTTCCAAGCTTGGTCCACTCCCATGCATAGGACACTATCCAACCGACTAGATTGATAAAATTTATGAGCAATTACCCTTACTACAAAATCAATTTCTGGGTCTGTGATAGTTGAAATTGTCATTCCCCATTTGTTCCAAACTACCTGTGTATTTGCCTGAATTTCCTCCTTACTTTGACATCTCATGATTTTCTTTCCTGGGAGGCTAGGGTATCCATTTACCAGGTGTATCATTTCTTTGGTAATCTTGATTGGTCCATCTTCCAGCCAAATTCTCATGTCATGTACTTGGATTAGTACAAACTTGATCCACTTAACTTTAAAATTTTGTGAGAAATCGAGAGAATGCATGAACCCTTGCTTGGAAAGCTTTTGGTGTTCTGGCTTCAACACCCAGTTGCTACATAGTTTATCATATACTTCTGTAAACTCATAATCTCTAGTCTCAAAAATTTTACACATATAGTATGTGTGAATGTCATTGATCATCAAAACCTTCAGATGAATAGACGATAGGGCACCAGTGAGATCCCCCATGATCGCAATCTTAGGAATGACCTGGAATTTATGTGGCTTACATGCATCATTCCTCACAAGTTGAACATTAAAAACTTCCTTTCCTTGTTTCTTAAATACAACTAATGATGAAGATTCCATGTCTTCAAATTTAGGGTTCAATAACGAACGTAGATAACTCATAAAATACCTTGCACAAATGGTTCTCAGATGTTTGCCAACGGAACACTGTGAAGGTTTTTTTAAATCACACAGTGTTCAGAGAAAACCTAACCTATTTAGAATAGACATAGACATTAAAACATTAGTTAAGAAGCCTATTCCTAGCATATAGTAAAATAAATTTCTATAAGACACTTCAGATAGAGCTTAACAGGAGCACCCTGTCACCTTTTGATTTTCTCTCGATTTAAGGATGTGGGTGTGCTCTCAAAACACATGGATCATGTACCTAATGTAGATTAGGATGTATTGGGATGGATGAGGGACCATGAGGACCCCATAGTGGCACAAAATCAGGTATAAAACACCTGATTTTCCCCTAGAGCCTCAAAGAGCCTAATAGAGTTGAAATACAGATTAAGCTACAAAATGATTATGCTAAGATTCATTTTATCCAAATGAAGATGTGATATGATGATTCTATGCAAAAAAAATGACATAAAATATGTTTAATCCATTATGCTAAGCTAATATGTGTTATGAAAGCTTGAAAGATAAATGAAATCTAACAATTAGGATTGATTATGCTAAGTCTAGAAGTAAATGAGCATGATAACAATGCATGAAGATAAAAACTAAGCTAATGGATTGCTCTTGGAAGAGAGACTATTTATAGGATTCAAGCCAAGGGCTTGGGTTAGGAAGTGCAGTTAGGGTCAGAGTCAAGGTTTGGGGTAGAGTCTGAGGTATGGTTAGGGGTAAGGTCAAGAGGATGAGGGTTAAGGGTTGCTCACACATGTGCAAACAACACTAGGGAAGAGTGCCTAGGGTACCAAGATGTAAGAAGGGTCATGGGCTTCATTAGTGGCTTTTAAGAAGCCTTAATGAGGGTGTAAGGAGTCATTAATGAGCATGTAAGGCTCATTAATGAGGGGGTTTGATGAAAAGTCAAAGGATGAGGGTTTATACCAAAAGGGTTAGGAATCACCCTCTAATTAGGTTTAGGAAAGGTTTAGGAAATTTTAGGAGGGTTTAGGAGTCTCTAGAAGATTCTAGGGCTTTAGGTTTTAAATAAATGTAAAATTTATTTAGGGATTGTGACATCATTTATCAAATAATGATTTAATAAATAAGGGAAAATCACTTAAATTTTATTTAAATGCTTTGGGGAGGGATCCTTTAATTAAATGTCTTTAATTAAAATAGGAGAAGGGATTAGTGACATAAAAACTAATTAATTAATAAATGATGATGTCATCAGGGATTTTTGGAAAATAAAAATACTTTTATTTACCAATGAATTTTTAGGTGTCTACATTTTGCCCCTCTTTGATGTGATGTCGCAAGTGGCATGGCGTCAAAGATAAGAAAATAAGATGCACCAAGCTAGAATTTAGAGGACAAGGGGTTGTGCCCCCTCGAGAAAATAACACAAAGAGGAAACATTGTGGAATTTTCTCAAATAGAATACAAGTGGGATGTAACGCCCCGCTAGGGAACCCAAGAGAAGTTAACCTAAAACATGCTACTAAGTTTGGTGAACAATTTTTTTTTAAAATTAACATACAAGATAAACAACAGTGTGGAAGCAAATACCATTTACTCACATTGAAACAACATCCAACACAGATTACAAGACTCAAGGGTTCCATGACGTAGAATTACTTAAGAACAAAACACAACTAGAACTAACATCAATAAAAGATTCCATAACTTATAAATTACAATTACATGATATAACAATAAATACAATTATCATGGACATCCATGATATCCAAATAAACTAACATCCACTGCACATGTTGCAGGGTATGTAATAATAAAACTAACATAAAAGTACAATGACCAGATTAGGTATCACAGGCGATACACTAATACAAGATTACAAATAATGAAGATAAGAAAGAAGCATCAATGAAACATCATAAGGAAACCATCTATAGAGTCACCATCAAGCATCGGCCAGGGACGTCAAATCTCAAATGGTAAAGAATCACTCCCACCCATCCGTGTAGAACCACAAAGGCCTACCCCATTGTGCTGAGGAGATAATCACAAACCCCAATCGAATAACCAATAGAAAACAAGGATAGAACTCTAAGCAGAAGGATCTTGAAAGCACTCTAACTCAAGATACAACATGATAAAGATAAAGGTACAACTCACTAATCTAGAGGCAACCGACACATGTAGAATAACCAGACTATGCATAGGAAGGTGTCATCATGTACGTCTAACCCTTGAGTTTTGTTCTGGTAATCTCTCTGGATCCCAACACCCAAGTGACCATACATGACATCAATGACCTCTCATACGAATGAAGTCATCAACTATGCCAACTCATCCCTTAAAAGGGGGCTAGTCATCTTCTCAACACCACCTCAGTCTGTACTAGCACTCAAGCATGGGTGAGGACTTATATCTTATTAGGTTCAATTAAATACCCCTTAATTATATTAGGTTATCACTTGATTACTAAAACTTACAATAAGTGATCCTAGTAGCCACTTGTGGGCCCTGATGCTTATTGCAAGCCACCTCCTACTACATGTCTAGGTAAACTACCCTAGGCTCACAGATCTCTCCTAGATCTAATCAGGTACACAACTAGGTAATCCCAAATCCAGATTCACACAAAAGAAACTAGAAATGATTACAAAGATACCATACACATATTACAAAACTTCATGAGCCCAAAAGGTCAAGTCAGGGATGATAATTAGAAAAGTACGTACACAACAAATCATAGTTGAAAATAGAAACATCTGACTCATACCCCAGTCTCTGTATCCCTCTAGGTTTTCTAATACCTGACAACCCATAATGTAAAAGGAGACACGAAGAATACAACACTCACGCCATAACGAACTTGTAATAGATCCATAAGCATTTAAATTTCATTACGGTACATAATTGAAACTGAACCATAATTGCACACAATCCATAATGATCATAATTGATTCTACACATTAAGACAATTAATCCCTACAGGAGAATCTGAACATAATCACTATAACAATACCACAAAAAAGAAATATACCCTAGACATGATGATCTATAGATTTAGTAGAATGAAAGCCCAATTTCACTATAAGGTGTACAACCTCAATAATGGATTATTTACGAATTTTCCTCACAAAAATTCACCTATTACTAAAGTATCAAATCACAATACTAACTAATTAAATCAATGATTAAAATTTAATCTAATCTTGATTAATTTTATGTATTCCATCTAACCAAATAAACTAGTATCTAATTTAGATAAAATCTTAAAATTATCTAATTTTTTTAAAACAAAAAAAAAAATCAGATAGATTTCGAAACAAATTAGATTACAAAGTAACCAAAAGTATAAATTAAATAATCTACCATTTAATCAAATAATAAAATAAATTTAATATAAATTAAATAACATATATAATAAATATATTATAAATTAAATAACATATATATTAAATATATTATAAATTAATTTATTAACAAATTAAATTAATTAACAACAAAATAAAATAAAAAATCAAAATTTATGTGGGGGGGCCTGGGGCCACCCACCACCCTGCCGCTCATGGTAGGCTAGCTTGCAGGCGGCAGTCCTAGACTGTCGTGCGATAGCCTAGTCTGTCATGCGGCAGGCTATGCTGCCGTAGGTAGCTAGTAAGGGGGAGGGGAGGTGAGGGAAAGTGGGTCCCACCTCCCTTCTTTCACTTTATCAATTTTTATTTTTAAATTAAAAACTTCTTTGTTAATACCTTTTTCCAATATATATTTTTCAATAACAATTTTTTTTAAAAGTAAAATATGAAATAGAATAAATTTTTTTAAGAATATTAATTTTGTAAAAATCAAAACCAGAACAGAATACCCATATTTTCTTAACAAACCCATATTCAAATTCTTTAAAGAAGGAATATATTCTTTTTAGAAGAACAATTATTTTAACAAATTCATGCACCATGCCCTTGGCTCAATTTTTGAACTTTGACTGGTAATTGAACTTTGACTGTGTATTTTTTTTTAACAAAGAGAATAATTTATCCTAGAATTGGATTTTTGTAACCAAATTGGGTTTTTTTTTAATTCAAATTGAATTTTCTTCCCAAGGAGAATTAATTTTCTTACAACACTATAGTCTAAGTATGTAGCAGAATTGATTTTTCGATTTACAAGAAAACCATAGACAAACTTTTGATAAAATTTTACCAGCATAACGGTACAATGCCAAGTAATCATAAAAATATAAAAGAATAGATCTAAGATTTTTCTAACACCCAGAAACAAAGAATACATACAGATCTAATGAGACTAATCCAGTTCTAATCAAACACATAATTTTACCAGATAAAATAATAGAAGGCACAAAACAAGAATTTTAGATCCTTCCTTAGATCCAATGCTAGAACTGTAATGAAACCTCTGTTGTAGATCTGAAAATGAGATTTCCTCCAAAACCAACCCTGCTTGCAAATCTGAAAACTATGTTGAAAACAGGAACCAGATCCAGATGCACAATCAAGCCAAATCAACAAGCAACCACAATAATCCACAAATTCCCTAAATTCGAAGCACAAAAGCTCTCCTAGAAATCTTCTCCAAAACCTGTCTCTCTCAAAAAGAATGCAATAATTTCCCTAATAGGAATGCAATTCCCAAATTCATGCAATTCCTAAAGACAACTCAAAAGCTAACTCACAGTTCAACTCTAAATCAGAAATGACTCATAAGACAACTCCTGATCCAACTCTAATTCCAAAATTGAAAATAAATCATAATTAATTAATTAAAATATCTTTTAAATGCACAACCCAACTTGACTTTTTGAAAACTAGTTGTTCACTTTTTGACAACAACTCACTTTCAATTATGCACATGATAATAATTTAAAACACATATTAAATAAATAAAATACTTAATGCATCCTAAAACATGCAATTAAATATTTAATTATTTAATAATACTCACAAACATAATAAAATCCAATTCTCAATAAAATAATCAATTAAATCCAAATAATCAATTATTTGATTTTAATTAAATTTAATCAAAATAAACTTAGGACATAATCAATATTAATTTCCAAATACTCAAATAATTAACTTTAATTTAATTCCCTCAATTAAATCCTAGGAGCATAATTAATCATTAAATTCCATTATGCACCTAACAGTAATAATCACATAAAATAACCTATATAAATATAATCAACTATAATCAATAAATGAATAATCACATAAAAATCACCCACTTAACCACAAATCAACTAAAACCAAATGACATAAAACCAAACAAACATAGGAGAAGGGATCCATGAATTCATGCCAACCAGATGAATTTGGGTAGGGTAGTCAAACTGACACTTGTCCAATCCTAGGACAGTTAGGCTTAGGTTAAGGTTTTGGGTCTGTGTATTATCTCCCCTCTTTCCCATTGAGATGAATGTTTGTGGGCACGCTCACTCCTACCAATTTAGGGAAGGCGATACCCTATACTTGAGAACCTATCACCACAAGACGAAGCATGTACATACAGTAATATATAACAGACAATGATAGGGTACGGTCAGTCATGTGGATCTCGACTATGTGAGTAACTACGCCTCCGTCCTCTACCAAATAGACACATAAAATAGATACATACAAATGAACACCATACACATGCCAGTATGGGATTAGTACCATAAATCAATATAAAACATAAACATAACATCAAATGATATCATCATCTAATCTAGGCAATCACATGATACACATAAAATGAACAAAAATCCATAATCATCATTATTAATCATAATATCCGATCACATCAAAAGTGACCTAAAAGAATTCGGTCAAACACTAAAACATAAAGAAACCTAAAAGCAAACTACGGGCGGGGTACTACATGGGAAGGAAAAGAAGGAAGGGAAGATAAACAACCAAACTTCCAAGAAAAATGATGCATGAATGCAATATAATGTGAGAAGCAGGATGAAGCTATATGAAGGATGCAAGATGCAATATTTAATCTATATGATGCAGGATGGGGGATTTAGGGAGCTCTATGTGTTGGATATTTTGAGAGAACAACCTAGTTTGATATAGAAATGGTAGAGACTTGCCTAGGATACTAGGATCAAAAGGCCTTGTCGCCAGCATTGCATAGGACTGACACAAAAGAAAAACATGCAAAGGTTTTCCCCAACATCACACATGAAACCCAGAGGAGACATGGCCAAAATGATGCTGGAGAAACCACAAACACATGAATGACTCACAGGCAGAAGAAAAAGATCAAAAGAACTTGCCCCAAATTGTCCTCATTCATAGCACACCATGATATAAAGGATCATGGCGACCTTGAGTAGAGAACAATGAGAAGCCATAAAAGATAAACAAGACCCAAAGGACAAAATCCAAGGTCAAAATGATAACTCCAAATGATACCCTTTGCCAAGGAGAGAGATTGATGGTTGATTGATGGGGGGAGATTAGGTCTAAACATGGAGAAGGATACATCATCATGGACCCAATTTGATTGCTTAGGTCGAACAATACAGAAGGATACCAGAAGGATACATCTATGCAAACCCATTGCTTAGGCTAGACAATATAGAATGATACATATGTGCGGACCCACGTTGATGGGGAGAATTTTGTGTTGCTTATTGGAAAATGATGGATCAAGGATAGTTGACAATTGATGTTGCTAAAGTGCAAGGTTGGGTAGGATAAGATATCTGATCAAATCCTACTATAGGACCAACAAGGATATGTACAACAAGACACAACAGTATGTACAAAGGAGCTCAAAATATTAGCAAAGATCTGAAGGAACAAATGAAATAACAAGTATCTCACAAACCTTTTGCCATAGGTAAGATGATGGATGATTATTGATTTGCTAAGGATTGATGGTGGAGGATTTATAAGTGTCGAGGATGAGTTTCTTCTTCCTGATGTAGGATCAAAGAATAGGATTGGATTGTCAACATAAGATAGACTGTTGATCTTTGGAATGATGGGATTCTTACCAGTGCATGCCAATCTCTTGCTCAAGATGATGAGGCCTACAAAGATAAGTACAAGATTCCCTAGACAAATGCTTATGTCAAAGGGTAGTGTTGGGATTGATTTTGATTTAGGATAAGGATTGAGAAACTCAAAGGATATGACACAAAGTGGATGGTGGGTAACTAGATAAGGATTCCTATGACAAGAGATAGGTAAGACACTTGAACCTCAAAAAGGACCAAGGGATGCTTGTTTAAGTGTTGAACTAGAGTGGTCACGATGACTTAAGGGATGACTGACTCAAAGGATGGGACCTAAAGACACATATGTACAAATGAGTCTAGGTGGTGACATAACTAACACTATGGTACAAGACTCAGGATAGGATGTACACAGGATCTAGGGATGAAGCCAAAGTTGCAAAGATATGCAAGATGATTCCCTAGATAGGTTGGAAAGCCAAGATGAACTGATGGTGGATAGGCTTCATGATGGATGATGTGCCCTGAAATGACACATATTTGGGAAGGAAACATCCCAATGATGATGATTGGATTGAGATCAAGGCTTGCTACAAGACTAGGAACAAGACTGAGGATTGGATTGGATGGATTGGCTTGATCTTGGATGTTGGATAGCTAGAGGCTATGGATAAGATTGGTAGATGTTTGGAATATTGCTAGGAGCTTTTAAGATATGGATGAATGACATTGGATTGCATGGGGATAGCCTATTGCTAGATACCAATGACAAGGGAAGATACCAAGTGATGGAAAGATGGAGGAAATGCTTAGAGATTAATGCTAGAGGAAAATGCTTAGGATTTGGATGGAGGGACTATTGAGAGATTTGGATGGAGGAACTACTAGGAGATTGGATAGAGGATTTGCTAAAGGATTGGATGGAGGAATCCTTTAGGAATGCTAAAGGATTATATGGAGGAATGCTGAGGATTTTGATAGAGGACTACTGAGGGATTTGGATTGGAGAAAGATATGGATAGAGGATTTGGGTAGAGGAATGCTTGGGGATTTGGATAGAGGATTTTCTTAGGATTGGATTGGAGGAAGATTTAGGAGATTGGAGATGGATAGTATAAATTCTCCAAAGAATATGTCACCAAGGAATAAGATGACCCCTACTTAGGATAATTCATGCATTTAGAGGCATTTGGTCGGGGTACAATTGGATGGAAGACATGCTGACAAGAGGATGGGGGAGGTAGATGGAAGCTAGGAAGAATGTATTGGATAGAGGACAGGTGTCTAACAAATGTGATGGATGCAAAAAAGGTTCCCAAAAGTATGTATACCTGGCGGTCTATGTTTTGTCATCAAGATCCAAAGGAGGATGAAGGAAGTGAGGGACAAATAGGATGGAGGAGATGCTGGATAGGATGTGATAGAAGGGGATGGCCCCCCATTATAGAAAGGAACTAGGGGCATTACGCATGATGCCTATTTGCTAGGTTTTCATCATGGTACTTGTCCAAGGTGCTTGAATTGCCAAGTTTTCATGATTGGATGTTTTTTTTCTCCTTTCTTTTCTTTTTTGATATTTTTCTCTTGATTTTTCCAATTTTTATGGATTTTCTAATTTGCTACTGACTTTTTCACTGATCTCCTACTAATTTTTTATGACTGGATGTTGGTACAACTTTATTAGGATGGGGGGATTATGCAAAGGCATGGATGGGATGGGTTTAATTGGAGATATGGTTGTAGAAAGTTCTTGGATGGAATGCTGGAAAGGGATCATGTTAGGGGGATGTTGCTAGGACCAACATTGGCACATGTTGTGAAGAAGGTGGATGAAGTGCATGGGATTTGGAATATAGATGCAGATATGATGGAGGATTTGTGCTAGGAGATCTTGGGACCTAGGGACCCAAAATAGATTTAGGAGATGGAGGAGAGGAATGAGGAGCTAGGGGACTAGCAACTTTGGATGCCATTGTGGATGTTTCTTTTAGATGTATTGCATCTTTTTTCTTTGGGATCCACATAGTTTTTGCTTTAGCTTTGGTGGGCCTTTGTGGCCATTGGGATGCATTGGATTTTTCTTTCTCTTTGATGGGCCTTTGTGGCCATTGGGATCTATTGGATTTTTCTTTTGATTTGATGGGCCTTTGTGGCCATTGGGATGCATTGGATTTCTTGATTGAATTTTTCTTTGCTTGAGCATGTCTTTTAGAGGGGACATGGAAATATTTGGATTTTTGTGGATATTTCCCTTTATGCATCTTGGATATGGCATCCAAATTACGTGAATTATTGGAAGGAATATGAGGAGATGTGTGAGGTGGAGGAAATATGGATGGAGAGATGGAAGGAGATCGGAAGATAGGAGATATGGGAATGTGCCTTTGTTGATCCTGACTACGGATTTTTGGATTTTGGATGAAGGATTGATTAGGATAAGATTAGGGATGATATTTTGGGATGTAAGGCTCCAACATGGATTTGGTAGGTGTAGGATATGTGCTAGAAGGCTTTGGGACATAGGGACCCAAACTAGATTTAGAGGATGAAGGAGGAATGTGATAGTTTCTTTTGGGTTGCAATGATGGAGGAGGAGGAATAATGTTGTATGCTTTGGAGGGATGATGGGAAGATGCGATGGTGTTTTTGGATGTGTTCTTGAATTTATCATTAGTTGTACCAACATTTCTGGAGGAAGTGCCTTTTTTTGGAGGTATGACCAATTCCACATGATTTTGGATGTTTCTTGTCTTGAATGGGCTCTAGATTTCCTTGTTCATGAGCACCCATGCCTTTACCTTGATAATTCCATTTCTTGAGAATTTTTCCCAAGAAAGGATATTTTTGACATGGGGAATAAGATAAACATCCAGTATTAGGTTCCACAGTGGAAGATATGGAACTTATTGCTTCTATTTTAAGTGGGCCACCATTGAAAAATTTAAGGGGACCAAGAGGATAGAGTGATGGAAACTATGTAGCTATTAGAGGATCATCAAGTGGAGAGGATGAGATGGTGGGATCTTGACTAGGATTGAGAGATGGTAACAAATTTTGAGATGGAGAAAGTGGGATGGTAGGATCTTGAATTGGAGGAATTGGGATGCTAGGATCTTGGATTACAAGAATTGGGATGCTAGGATCTTGGATTGGAAGAATTGAAATTATAGGATCTTGGATTGGAGGAATTGGGATGATAAGCTCTTAGATTCGAGGAATTGGGATTATAGGATCTTGACTTTCATCTATGGGCATTCCAACATGCTTTTGGACAAGATCTTGACATGATAGGATTGGTGTGGATGGAATGTTGGGGGATGTATGAAGGGACTCTTCAGATGGTATGGATGAAAAGATGGGAGATTCTACAATTATGATGGAAGGAAGAAGGACAAACTCATGGGAATCATTGAATGTGCTTTGGATAATGCTAGGAGGAGGAGATGTTGGTGGGATTGGATGGAGTCAATGTATGGAAATGACTCAATGATGCTAGGAGATGGAATAGGATCAATAAGTGGGCTATATGGAATAAGGATAATAGATGGGAGTGATGGAGGGGGAATGATGGATGTGGGAGATGGAGGGGCCTCATCACTAATGGATTCACATAAAGGATTGAGATAAAATGGCTCATTAGCTTTCAGAGATGGATTCTTTGCTGGCTTCCTTGTGAAACTCCTTGGAGACTTTCATGATGGAGATTGATTAGAATGAGTAGGATATGGAGGGATAGGATAGTCCTCACATGAAGATGGGGTGGAAGATTGTGAACTTTCTTGAGGGGATGTTGGTGCAAAGCAAGATATGGGAGATGGCATGACTAGATAGTTCACATAGGTGGGTTTAGAGGAAGCTTGTGAACTTGATTGACTATCTGATGTGATGGGAGTGATGGATTGAGACATAGGGTATGAAGAAGATTGCGGGATGAATTATTCTTGTGGAAGGGGATTTGTGGCAATGTAGGAAAGAATGGGAGAGTTGGATTTAGATAGGATATAGTGGATGGTGAGTCAAGGTAGGATGGAGGATTAGGGTAATGGATAGGAAGACTAGGATTTTGGTTTTGAAAATAGGTTGGAGAATAAGGAGATGGAGGATTTGGATAAGGGATGTAGCTAGTAGTGTTGTTGTGAAAGGATGGTGTTTGGGATACGACCATAGGAGATGGAGATATGAAGGATGTATATAGAGGATATGTAGGATCAATATAGGAAGAAGGTGTGGATGAATAGGATAATGGATTTCCCTTGTCAAAGGTAGGATAAGGAGAACTAGTGGATATGCATGAAGGCATGATAGGATATTTTGGAGGAATGATAGGATGATGTGGGATTCTTGGAGAAAGCTTGCTAAGGTTTTCAAAGTACTC
Organism: Chamaecyparis obtusa; assembly: GCA_027943335.1. NCBI lineage: Eukaryota > Viridiplantae > Streptophyta > Pinopsida > Cupressales > Cupressaceae > Chamaecyparis > Chamaecyparis obtusa. The sequence continues at coordinate 3,027,484 of BSBK01000711.1, read as the reverse complement.
ATCATCATCCACAAGATTCTCATCATCATGCTTTCTAAGGTTTTCAAAGTACTCATCATTATCAACAAGAATTTCATCATCATCGAGATATGACAAAAGAAGAGAGGAGACATAATAACCAAACTCATCATAATAGCTTTGAGATGTGATGACTTGTAGATAAGTTAGATAGGAATGAAGGATGAAGATGGATGGGAGACTAAGACTCAGACCTGGATGACTAGGAAGCCTAGACAAGGATTTGATTTGGCTCAAGATAGGATGAAATACTGACTCTAGAGGAAGACAAAAAGGGGATGAGGGATGACCAGGATGACTTCGCTAACCTAGGAAAGGAGGAAAGATGGACAAGACTAGATGGAAGATGATTGGAAGACTATAATTTGGAGAATAGGATGACAAGATTTTGGAGGCTTGGATGACTTCTAGATTGTGGAGGATTTAGATTGACATGGCAACAAGGATTGATTGTAGAACTCTTTGTTCATGTATGTTCAACAAATGTTTTGCACTGAGTTTAAAACTTCGAAGACACATCAAGCATGAACTACCTAATAAATAGGTTAATATCAAAATCTTTGCCCACAACTTGATATCCCAAAAAGGAATACAGATGGTGAGTTTCTTAAGGTGATCCAAGAAACCACTTGGATCGATCCTTGCACAAAGATTTTAATACCTTTGGGGGTAGATCGGGAAGCCTCTAATTTATAGGTGTTTGATTTGGTCTGTGGTGTCCTCCCAATCGGTTTGTATGCGCGTGACTCAATTAAGAGCCTAGTTTACCATGCCAAAATAGTAGAGATATTCACCTACCTCGAGCTACCATCAACAGGCATCGCCCGAGCTTGAGGGGATGAAGATAGAGTTTTATCAACGCTTTATTTATATACTAGCTAGGGAAGTACTGGTTTGAGGTCATTCTCCAAAGAGGAACCAGTTTTCTCTCTAGATAGACCTCTCTAGAAGTAAGATGAATGAACTAGTCCAAGTTCAATTCACTTTACGTCACTTAGCTTAACAAGGATTCACATAATTGAATATTCCTAGAAAGCACATCAAGAAAGGGTTCTTTCCCAAATTGATTTAGTGATTTTGAAATGAAATCTTGAAGAGACATGTGTTTATGAATTTGACTTTTTCATTTGAAAACAAGAAAGCTTTTGAAAAGTGATTTTGGAAGTATTTTACCCTTTTCATTCAAGAATTTTGTTTGTTTCTTTAGGAATTACCTAATTTGAACTTTTGAAATGAAATGAAAATGCTTTGTTTTTAGTTAGGGAATTCAATATTGTGTTGGCTTTAGGATTGAAAGAAAATGACTCCTTAACTTGATTTTTATTTCTTTTCTTTAGAGTCATTCAAGATTTAGTGCTCTAATTCAATTTTAGATCCAAAAGAGGTGTTTTTAGATTGTTTGATGTATGAAACTTAGAAAATATTCAATCTTTTGCAACAAGACATTTTTTTTTACCAATATCAAAGCTTTAGGATTCATTTAGGAATCTTTAGGAACCTTTAGGATTTTTTAGGAACTGGAGATTGCATGAAACTTAAAAGAACTTTGAGATATTACAAATGAAGTTCATTTTAGCTTAGATCAATGCATTGAGTTTAATTTAGGAACATTTAGGATTATTTAGACTTGATTAGGAACCAATTAGACTTTAAATATAGATTTCTAGTCCTTTTTGAGTACCCAAAACTTGAAGAGTTCCTAGCTTGCATGAATGAACTCTAAAACCGTAGATTTGCATGAATGATGTTCTTTTTAGCCAAATGCAAGACATTAGGGATGAGTTTGATTGATTTAGGACCAATTAGGATTTTTTAGAGTTGTTTAGGATTGATTAGGAAATAATTAGAAAAGATTAGGAATGATTTGTTCCCTTTAAGGCATTCAAGAGCGATTTGAGGTTCTTTTTAAGCCCAAAAATAGAGTGTTTGGATTCCTGAACATGCCAAATGATATATTAGCCTTAAATATTTATAATTTTAGTTATTTCTATTCCTAAAATGTGTACCTATAGAAAATAGGGTTAAAAACTAGAAATAAGCAGTCAAGAGGCCCCAAGAAGCCCCTAAAAACCCTAAGAACCAACTTAAACCTTCATTAAGGCCTTACACATGCCCCCTATTTCCCATATGAGTAAAAAGGTAGGGTATTTGGGGGAGTTTAATTTTATGAGTTAGGATGAGGTCTCATACAAGTTAGTATGACTCCTGGTACGAGAAAACAAGGTTAGTAGGCTTAAAACAAGCCAAAATTACATGCAGAGGTGCCATACAAGTATTGGGAACCTCTGGTATGAGTATGTACCCATGATCACATGAGAAAATTTTACATAGGTGTTTAATCATATGAGAATCCTCCTAGACTAGGATGAGAATTGTCAAAATTTGATTTTTTTGCTTGGAAAATCCCAAAAAATGTAGTTGTGAAGGAGTGTAGGGTCCCACCGGGCATGTCAAAATGTGTTCAAAGAAAAAATAACCTATTTGGAATAGGCATAGACATCAAAAATTTAGTTAAAAATCATATTGATAACATATAGTAAAATAAATTTCCATAAGACACTTTAGATACCCTATCACCATTCAATTTGCTCTCGATTTAGGGATGTGGGTGTGCTCTCAAAACACATGGAGCATGACCCTAATGAAGATTAGGATGGATTGGGATGGATTAGGGACCATGAGGACCCCATAGTGGTACAAAATCAGGTATAGAACACTCAATTTTCCCCTAGAGCCTCAAAGAGCCTAATAGAGCTAAAATACAGATTAAGCTACAAAATGATTATGCTAAGATTGATTTTACCCAAATGAAGATGTGATATGATGATGCTATGAGAAAAAATGAAATAGACTATGTTTAATCCATTATGCTAAGCTAAGATGTGTTATGAAAGCTTGAAAGATAAATGAAATCTAACAATTAGGATTGTTTATGCTAAGTCTACAAGTCAATGAGCATGATAACAATGCATGAAGATAAAAACTAAGATAATGGATTTCTCTTAAAAGAGAGAATATTTATAGGATTAAAGCCAAGGGCTTGGGTTAGGAAGTGGAGTTAGGGTCAGAGTCAGGGTTTAAGGTAGAGTCTGAGGTATGGTTAGGGGTAAGGTCAAAAGGATGAGGGTTAAGGGTTTCTCATAGATGTGTTAGCAACACTAGGGAAGAGTTCTTAGGGTACCAAGATGTAAGAAGGGTCATGGGCTTCATTAATGACTTGTAAGAAGCCTTAATGAGGGTGTAAGGAGTCATTAATGAGCATATAAGGCTCATTAATGAGGGGGTTTGACCAAAAGTCAAAGGATGAGGGTTTAGACTAAAAGGTTTAGGAATCACCCTCTAATCAGGTTTAGGAAAGGTTTAAGAAAGTTTAGGAGGGTTTAGGAGTCTCTAGAAGATTCTAGGGATTTAGGCTTTAAATAAATGTAAAATTTATTTAGGGATTGTGACATCATTTATCAAATAATGATTTAATAAATAAGGGAAAATCACTTAAATTTTATTTAAATGCTTTGGGGACGGATCCTTTAATTAAATTTCTTTAATTAAAATAGGAGAAGGGATTAATGACATAAAAACTAATTAAATTTATTAAATAATTAATTAATTAATAAATGATGATGTCATCAGGGGTTTTTGGAAAATAAAAATACTTTTATTTACCAATGAAGTTTTAGGTGTCTACACATAGTACAAATCGCTCTTCTTAATCACTCTTGAATCACTTTGAAAAGTTTCTCAAATTGGTGGTGAAGTGAGAAAAAATGGTAACTTCCCTCTTTATGGACTTCAAACGGTTAGGTTAGGGCTTAATTTAATGATCTGTACACTTTCTAGGTAGGATATAGCTATCTTAGCACTCTCATGTCAACTCGATTAACAAAATCTCAGTCGATTCGACCATTTGGTTTCAACTCGGTGTACATCATATCTCAGCTAACACAAGAGCTCAAAAAACACTAGTGACTCGGTCACTATGGGCTAAAATACTGATGCTCGACATCAAGTATACTGTAATCACCTAAAAATGGACAAAGACAATTTAATGATAATTCAAAGAAAATCAAGTCAAATCAAAGAAAATCAAGGAAATAATTGAATCAATTGAATCAAAATGCATAATTAGCCAATCAAAATGAAAATCAAGTCTTAATTCAATCAAAATCAAAATTGAGAGCATTTTAATCAAGTGCAATCAAATCAAAATACAATTAATTCAATTAATTGTATAGTCTTAGATTAAATTAAATTCAACCCATTCAAGGGGTACATGGCTAAAATAAATCAATTAAATCAATTAATAAAAATCAATTACTCTCAACAAACCAAAAGGAGAGGAAAATCAATCAACCAATGAGATTTAAGGAAAGGCATTCACATGGATCAAGCCAAATTGAATCTCATTCACTCAAAGTGAAAAGGAATCTTGACCATCCATCTTGTCTACTTGTCCCAAGCTTTGAGGACACAAACTTTTCTTTGTCTTCAAAGGGTGGAACCAAAGGCTTAACCCCAAATCAATCATGATTAAACACAACTACACCCCCTACCATTGGAAAATCTATAAAAGGAAGGCTAAAATCCTTCATAATTAATCAACCACCTATCTAAGAATTGCATAAAACCTCTTGCAATTTGAGTTTAGAAGAGCATTTAAGAGCATTTTAGCATTTACATTGATAATTGTTAGCTTTAGCATTGTTTATTTCAATCAATTCTCATTCTAGAACTGTCATTAGTGAGAGCTTGCTGAGAGCTTACTTCATTAATATTCTAGTTAGAGAGCCATAGGATGCTGAATTAGTCATTGATATTAGCTAATAGTTGCTCAATTGTGGTTGTAATTTAGTTACTATTTCATTTATTATTGATGATTAACATTAATTCTATGAAGATACATTTAATTGTATACAAAATGGCACCCACCGTGGGGCCCTAGGCCTCATTTTATCTTTTACCATCATTTTCACCTTCATTTGCATGCTTGTTTTGTCTATTTTCCGTGTTTATTTTGCAAAAAATAGGTAAAGTCATGCTTACAAGAGATTCACTCATGCCTGCAGTCAGTTTACTGTTGCTTATGATCTTTGTCTTGACGCTTGTGAGATAAAGTTATCTTGCCTTTGCCTAGAAAAGTTACACCTCTGAGTTAAGAGGTGTCACGTAGCTATAATCCGCTATCGCCTGTCATCAGCCTTTGCTACCCAATTTATCAAAATAGTCACGCGTACAAGCATTTTAGTCACGCGTACAAGCATTTTAGTCACACGTACAAGCATTTTAGTCACGCGTACAAGCATTTCAGTCATGCTTACAAGCATTTCAGTCACACATACAAGCATTTCAATCACGCGTACAAGCATTTCAGTCATGTGTACACATATTTTAGTGACACGTACCAAAATTTCAATTACGCGTACTAGCATTTCAATGACACGTAGTCACAATTTGTTCACGTGTATTAGCTGGACAATGTCGCTTGCTATTTGTTACCTTTATTTTCTATTAAATTGATTAAATCATTTGTCTAACTCTCTATTTGCATGATTTGACAGTAAATGAGAAGGCATAGAAAGGTACAGAGGTTGGAAAGCAGGTTCAATCAAGAGGAAAAGGCATTAGCAAGGAGGATTAAGAAAGAAAACATAGCGCACATTAAGGTTGTTCTTGAGACTACACAAGAAGAGGACAATCAGATTTTGGTTTCCCCTCATAGTGTTTGTTAGTGTTTACTAACTTGCTAGAGGATAAGCACTTGGAAGGAGCTTTTGCCAAGGTAAGATGAAAACAATGAAATCACTAAAAAATGCCCCTAACTTTGGTTAGCTACAAAGAAAGAGGTAAGCCTAAACTAGTCAATATTTTCCCTTAGCTTGTGGCATTTGGTGCATTTAAAATCTAGTAATTAAGAGGGATCAAAGAATCAAACACATAAATCAAAGCCCCTTTGTTTGTGGAAGAGAGTAGAAATACTCAATTCCCTATAGTTAGTGGGTGAAATCAATTGAACCTTGTTAATTGTGTTTGGGAACTAAAGGGAAAGTTAGGGATATGCTCTTCACCTTCTTGGTGAACCAAATTCCCAAAAGCTTAACCTTAATTCCATTTTCCTAGCTTTAAAAATGAACATGCTAGAACTTTAGTGGGCTCGCCTCCCAAGTTTGCCTTAACGAGGCTGGTGAGAGAGACAGCCCAAAGTGGGATACACTCACTTTTGCTACGGGAATCCAACCCACTATAAAATGAAATGCATGCATCCTTAATGGGGTGTGTGTCAAAAGGATTTTAAATTTTTTGAACTTCCTCTAGTAGTCCTCATCGATTGCGCAAAATCATACCTTGGTGCATGTGGGAAGCCCCTTAACATACTTGGGGGATGAAAGTTTAAAGTCCATTTTGAATGAAATCCATATCAAATCCTTGGTTAATTAGCAAGCCTACCTCATTAGAGCCATTTAAAAGACAAATTTGACCTTAGGTAGGTTGCTTGGAAGAATTTCTTGTGATAATTGATAAAATCATTGTGTTGTGCTTGAAGATATTTGATTACAAAAAGAAAATATCCATTAAGATCCAAAAATTAATTAACAATAAAGATTCAAAAGAATATTCTATTCACAAGAATTCAAGAAATGGAAACATTATCCAACCAAGTATCATTAACAACATTGTTTCCTTACCTCTATGATCAAGAAAAACAACATGACGGCCATATCTTTGATAATTCAAAATTTGATCAAAAAGAATATCATGAAAACCCTATGTTTGATCAAGAATATCCTAATGATAAACCAATATTTGATGAAGAACCTATTTCAAAATATCAAGAGAATCTCATCTTTGATCAAGGAAATCAAGAGGAATTAGTCCCATCTCAACAATATTCATCACATGACAACTCTTTGGGAAACACAAATACATCCAAATATCCTTGGGATAGATCATTTACTCCTTTTGGAATTTCATATGAATCAGCTTTGTAAAAACTTCTTGAAAATGAGCTCATCACGTTGCCTCAAATCACTTCATGTGGTTTTATCTTTTTGAGCAACTATTGTGCATATCATAGACATAATGAGCATGAAACTTCAGATTGCATGGACTTGAAACATAAAATCCAAAATCTTATTGATGATGACATAATTGAAATTGAAAATCCTAATGAATCATCTAATGAAGATGCTACTCTCAAGCAAGATCAAACTTATGAACACATGTCTAGTAGTGGTCCTCTTATAGCTTTCACCTATTCCACCATTCCTCCATTTAATATAGAAGTAAAGCTATCCAATATTCCTCCATCAAAAAAATACCCAAATAGTTTTCATAATGACTATGTATACCCTCAAGGTCTACCTCTAAAAGAGATCCAAGCTAACCTACATCTTGCTACAAACTTATTCCATGCTTCAAAGGTTATAGACCTCAAGCCTTCATGTGCTACAATACCTATTGTACCTATTTCAAATGAACCTTCATTAGCCATTAACGAATCCCTTGTGCAGACTCAAACTCCTACATTGTCCTTAGAAGTGGGTCCATGTCAAGAGACTAATCAAGAGTGCAAAGAAACAAGCCTTATTAAGGATCAAGATCAAGATATTATCCCTTCTTATCCTATAGTTGACCAAAGTCCCATATCCCAAGAATCCCATGATGAACCCTTCATACCCTTCCATTTCTTTCAAGAAGATACCCTTTCATCCCAAACATCCCATATTCCTTCAGCTCTTATATCATACCCATCTCCTAAGCAAGATCAAGATATACTTTCCATCTCTAAGGAACTTATTGAAAATCAAAAGAAAAGTATTCTTCCTAAGCTATCAAAAGATCCTTGTCAAGATCAAAGTACTCCAACATCCATTTTCATAAGCCTCCATATCTATCTCAAGCTTCAACTGCTTATATCAAAGTCACTCCTATCATAGCTACATATAAGCCTATTGGTACAAAGATAAATCTGAAAGATGAAAGCCTTGGCCATGAAGTTCAAAATAAATATGTTGATATCCCTCCCACATCCCATTTACCTCCATTTGTGCATAAGCATCATCCTTCTACATTTTCCAAATCCATCCTTGGTCCCTACATCCCAAAGTTAAAACCTTCATATCTTCCATCCATATTGGGCCCTTATATTCCTCCATCAACCTTTCCTACCATCCCTATCCCACAATCTACTTACCCTATACCCTATCAAGATCAACAAAGACATACATACTTGAGAAACCAAACACCCGTCCATATAAACCAGCCATATCAACCTTATTCACCCACCAATCCCAAGTCCTTTGGAAGAAAGTTGAATGTGCAACATAAAAATCAGAAATCTAAGAATCCACTTATGTTTGATGAGCACCATGTCCAATCTAATCGACATGTGAATGAAAGAAAAAAATAAAATTGAAAAAAGAGAAAAAAAAAAGAAAAAAAGAAAATTGAAAAAAGAGAAAAAAAAAAGAAAAAAAAAAGAGAAAAGGAAGAAAAAGAAAAAAGAAAAAAAATCCATCCTATGGTGAAAACCACTTCTTGTGGTATCTTGGACAAGTACCATGATGAAAACCTAGCAAACAGGCGTCATGCATAATTCCTCTCTTGCACTCTACACTTGGGAGCAAGTTACATCCATCATATCCTCCATCTTTCTACCATTTATCTCACTTGCATCTGTACTTTGACTTTCACCTTTGATCTTGACAAGGTTGAACATATTTGTGAGCATTAAGTATCTTGACATGAGTTATCCTATTCATTAGCCTATTCACTTGTTGCATTCACGCTACCCTATCATGATCTTGCTTATCCTAAAGCCACCTTCATTATTCCTAAGAAGCCTTCCCATAATCCCAAACCATTCACTCATAGCCTTCACCACCCCTTTATCATGATTGTGTGATCCTATCGACATTGATCCCTTGATCTTGATCCAAATGAAAAATAAAAGAAATGAAAGAAAATATGTTATAGAAAATCTCTTGATATGTCCAATCCTTTGGACCATTGTCATGACACTAGGTCACTATTCCATATGCTATCCAACACCACATCATTGGCCTATATGGAGATATTATTTTTCCCTAGCATGGATAATCTTGAGGAGATGGTCCTACGAGTAACACATTTGCTTCATCCATCATGGCCTATTCATCTCGCATCCATCAATTTACAAATCCATCTTTCATGTCCTATACCTTGCTAGACATTGGGGGGAAATTCAATGTGATCTTGCTTGAGAACTAGTAATCTCTAAAAATCCAAAAAAAGTGAAAAAACTTTTAAAAATTCAAAAACATGAAAAATTTTAAAAAGCCAAAAACATGAAAATTTTTAAAAATCCAAAAACATCGAAAAATCTTCTAAAATCTAAAAAAAATAAAATTGCAAATCTTAAGTAAACACTCAAAAGCTGCATTGCCCAACAAAGCACTATTTTTTTTTCAAATCAAAATGGGGGCACCAATCCAAATTCAACAAGCTTTTGTAAAGAAGACATCAATTGGCTCAAATCATTGCATCAAAATTGGAAAATGGCTACACTTGAACTTCATGATCAATATTACATTTCAAACATCCAAATACTTGATTTAAACAACAACATTTGAAAAATCAGATCAAAATCTAAAAGGCTTAAAAATAACTAAGGATCAAAGTGGATGAAGTTTTTGAAATATGGATCTACAAACAAAAACAAAAATGTTCAAAGTGTTACTAAATTTTTGGAATCATGCCTTTTTAGCAAATCGATGATGTTGACTAGATGAGCGATGATAAAGACATGATATTTTCTTGATTGCTACTTGAGTGCTTGTCAGGTTGATTCATAGTAGTATGTGAATCCATCTAATAACATGATCATCAAAGAATCATCGAGGACATTTGTATATGAAAGGGATCAATTATTTGTCTATTTACTTGCAATTGTTAAAATTTGAGGAAAGTGGTATTCATATCATCATGGTTGAACCAGTGACGGTTGTACCAATTTCATGTTCCAAAAGCTCAATGATGATTATAAGCTCTCAATTTTGAATAATGATAGTTAGCTGCATACATCTTAGATTAAGTGCATTGTATATATTATTTTTCTTTTCTTAGCTTAATTTGCAAGAGGAAAAGAGAAAGCTAAAGGGGGTGGAGTTATCATCATCAAAAGCCTAAGTCAAGATACATCAAATGATCAAAGATATCATCAATAGTACATCATCAAATGTCCATCCATGTATAATCAAAGTCTTGATCAGCATCATCAATGCTTGAAATATCCATCATAATATATATATACACACACACACACACACACACACACACACACACACACACACACACACACACACACACACACACATCTCAATCTGATCATCAAAGGTACATCAATGTCATCAAGATACATCTTTAAATGTTTGATTCATCAAAATGATTCATGCTTCATCAAGGATATCATCAATAATCAATCAAGCTAATCAAATAGGGGCAACCTAATGCTATTCATTACCTTCTCTTCTATCAATCCATAATTCTGTATCATCTAATCATGTTGTATCAAATATCAATTAGTCAAATCATCCAAGTGATCATCTAACATCAATCAAGTTATCCTATCATCCATTTTCTCATCTTGAGCACATCAAAACTCCTAACTCTATATCATGAGGAAGGAAAATCATTGTTTTGTCTCTCTAGATCTTGAGAGAAAAATATCAACCCATCAACTTATCCTATCAGATTGACATCAACATCAACCAAGTGATTCTGACTGACATCAAATGATACCAAACCATCATCAACTTATCTAGACCATCAAAAACATCTTATCAATCAAATCTCTTCTCATCAAATTCTATCATGATTGAGGCATTTTCAAATTTCTATATTTGGAAACAAATCAAAATTTCCCAATTTCAACCAAATCAGCCACATGTATGTGACTGAATGTGACCTCTAAATTAGACACAACACAACATGGTCATTATTCACTTGATAGTATTCAGGAGAGAGTATGAAGAACTCAATCCAAATTCTATGGTGAGGCAACTTGTTGCCTCCTATGTGAATGGGGTGTTTGAATACTCTCAGAACAAGAGCCAAAAGCCGGGAGACCACTTCAACAATGGAGAATTTCCAAGAAGCAATAAAGATGAGCAAGATGAAATTAATCTAAGATGAAGTGCAATTTAATCTAAGAATGAGGATGCAATTAATCTAAGAGCTTGCAAATAAAGATGAGATGCAACTTAATCTAAGAACTTGAAACAAATATGATATTAAACTAAGAACAAATAAGCAAATTTAGTCTAAAATGTGATACAAAGATTATACTAATAATGAGATATTAATCTAATAAATGCAATAAAAAGCTTTGAAAACAATGAATCAAATGAGACTAAAAAATGCCTATAGTGTAGATGCTCTCAAAAATTGCTCTCCCTTGAATGAGAAAAAGAGGTTCATTAAATAGAGAAGCTCGGAGAGGAATGAAGAGTTTCTTGATTTGAAACTCCTGACTCTTCATTCCCCTTTGAGACAAAAAGGTATGAATTATTTAATTAAAAGAATGAAATTTGTCACATGTAGGGAGTGACCTTTTGAGTAATTTGAATTATTAAATTCAAATAAAGAGGTGTCCATTCAACTAACTAAATATTTATTAATTCCTTTTTAAGGGTAATTAGCCAAAGGGGTAGATTTTAATTTAATTCAAAGTGCTTAGGACTTTAGAACTAAATTAAATTATCATAGAGGTAATTTAGCTAATTGAAGTCAAGGACTTTAGGAATTAATATTAATATTTGATTATTGCAATTTATGGTCTTTGCAATTGACATCAAGTCAAATTAAGTCAGGTAGGAGAGAGAAAATTGCCTAGGGAACTAGGACTTTAGTGATGTAAAATTGAGATAATGCACCAAAATTGATGAAATTAAATAGGTGCCAATTTTGGGGTATTACATTTGCCCCTCTTTGAATTGATGTGCGAGTAGCGCATTGATTCAAAGAATAGTCTGAAGTGACAGATGAAAGCAGATCAAAGCATAAATTTTTTGAAGTCTAAGTTAGATTGCAAAGACAACGGTTCTTGAGAGAGACGAGAATCGAGATTAGATTGCCCCAATGCCCCAGAGTGAGATTTAGATGCAGATAAGGACTGTATCTAGAATCAAGGTTAGATTGCCCCAATACGAAGCTCAGCCCTTTGAGACCCAGGTTAGATTGCCCAGATAACAGTCTAAAAGAGATTTCGAGAGTCATCTCTAGAATGAAGATTGACTCCTAGGAATCAGGGTTAGATTGCCCCAATACCCAAAAGATTTCAAGAACCATCTCCAGAATGAAGAGTGATCCTTGAGGATCCAAGTTAGATTGCTCAGATACCTAAGAGATAGATTTCCAGATGACAAGATGCGAGGCGTGAAGATGCCCCTAGCAATGAGGATTGATGATTCAAATCAGACTGATTCAAGAATAGATTCGACAAGATTCAAATGATGTAATCATCCTACCCCCTCAGGAGCAAAATCGAAAGATGACATGTTAGAAGGATGATAAACAACAAGAGATTGCAGAGCAAAAGTAATTAGACTAGATTCGTGAAGCTGCAGAAGTGAATCAGAGCAAAGCAAAGGTCTTGTTGACCAAGTTTGACCATAGTTGACCATGGTTGACCAAATTTTGACTAGGGTTGACTTGATGAAAAGAAGAAAAGATTTGAGAACATGATGTAACTATGAGGATCTAGCAGGAAGATGACACCAGAAGGCTGACTGCACAAGCATCTGATCCAGGAGTCCAATATTTAAAACGCGATTTTGAGCCACTTAGAGATGTCAGATTTTGATTTCGATCCTGAAAAAGGATGCAGCCAAGATGAGACTGGGACAAAAGATGAGAACCTTTGATGAGTAGATCCAGAAGAAAGCAATCAAGAGAGCAACAAGAAAGCGCTCCAAATGCAAGCCTAGAATGAAAGATGCAAGTCTAAATGCAGGCCTAGGATGAACAAATGCAATCCTCTGGAATCAGCTATTGGACTCATTGTATTTACCATCATTGAGTTTGTTTAAGCACGGGACAATCACAAGATGCCATAAAATTCTCCCCAACATGAGAATATGAATATGACATAAGTCTTAAATTTGTCGGAATGAGGTGTAAGCATTAAGGCACAAGAAGCCAGAATGGCCTGAACACCTATTCCTTTTAATTTAGCATGTTAACATAAGCATCAAAGCACATTTGCTAGAATGACCTGAATGTCTCTTGCGAACAAACACACCAAACACACGAGAGATCTTTCTTTTTCCAAAAAGTGCTCGCAGTGACCCTAACGTTCACTTAGCAAGATGAGCGTTAGCAATTCCAAATGTAGCAAAAGAAGTCACTCAAAACAAACAAGGAGAAGAACCAACCACACCAAGGCATCCATATAAAAGGAGTTGAGGTATGCATGGCCATCCAATACGAGATGAAGGCTCTTATAGATGGACACCCCTCTTATGTAGATTTCTTGGATCATTGGAACTAAACCAGCAAGCTGAAAACAAAGAAAAGATCATGCCCCCAGTCTTTGCGTTTCTCAGTCAAGAAAGACATCTTAGATTCACTCGAGGGGAAATGATAAAGCAAACAAACAAGCAAGAGAAAAGCTTAGTACACTGCACATGAACACACAAAGAGTTTTAGTTTCAGTTTACGTTTGAGTTCAAGCGGATTGAAGTTGAATCGGAAGCGAACAACATTCAAAGTCTCAATGGGATAGCGATAACAGGCAGACACAGTGGAAAACCACTGGTGACCATCGTGAGAGACAAAGTCTCAAGAAGATATCGAAGCATGAACCAAGTATCAGCAAGTGAACACAGTGAGAACCACTGGTGACTGATACAAGGAAGATTCTCAAAAGAGAGAATAAAGCACGAGTGAAACATTAGCAGGCACACACAGTGCGAACCATTGGTGACTGATGTAAGGAAGAGATCCCAAAAGAGAGAGATCAAATGAAAGCTAAGTATCATTAGGCAGGCATAGTGAGGACCACTGGTGACTGATACATGAGAGATCCTCGAGGAGAGATCTCAAAAGTAGCTAGGCATCAGCAAGCAGACACATTGCGAAACACTGGTGACTGATGCACAAACTTTTGAAAGTGATAGGACAATGCCCCCTAGACTAGGAAGATACCCCCAAGTGTGAAGTAGTTCCAATCCATGAAGAGTCAAGGGAAATCTCGAAGACCAATGAAGGCAAGAGCATGAGCTGGCAAACTAAAGCAGGAAATGAGCTAAAAGCAGGAAACAAACTAAACCAGGAAAGCAAACTAAAGCAGGAAACTAAAAGCTAAGCAACGCTGAGATGAGATGTAGCTTTAGGAAACAAAAGGTGCTTGTTTACCAGGTTTTCACCATCTTGGCAGAGATTCTATTTTTGCTACCATGACGCTTGTTTACCAAGTTTTCATCAATGGCACATTTTTCTCTTTTTCAATTTTTTTGTACTTTTCTCTTTTTTTAATTTTTTTGTATTTTTTTGAATATTTCATTTTTTTGTATTTTTGTATTTTTGATTTTTTTTGTATTTTTTTATCTTTTTTCCATTTTTTTGATTATTATCAAGGCGCCTATTTACTAGGTTTTCACTAAGATGATCATTTTTTTTAGGACATTCTGCAATTTTTAGGATTTTTGCAATATACCATTTTTAGAATTTTTTAGGACCAATAAGTATGTACATGAGCGCACAGAGAATGCCTTAGCTGTAAAACTTCTTTAGATGAAGAACGTTGATGGGCTCTTTGAGTTGCTCTCCTTCGGTGGTGATCTCTAGAAACATAGTCATTTGTAGTAGTCACTAGAATCAAAACCAGATGTTGTAGTAGTAACAAGAGATCCAACCAGTAGTGTCCAAGCATCAAGAGATCCATAGTCAAGGAAAGATCACTTAAGTAAGACCCACAAATATCCTTGTGGACACATCTTAACTCTTTGTCAGATTTCCCACACTCTAAACGCTTAGGAAGAGTACGTTCTAGATATTTCTTATTCACGTCATTAGCAATAAGGAGATACTGATATGCACTTTGGGAAAAGGAAAGATGGAGTGAAGAGGGTAAAGTATGAGAGGCAAGGGTGATGGAATGGAGGGAAGTATGAGAATTTTGGAAGCTCAAATGGCAACTTTGATTTTTCCTTTCTTTGGAATCCACATAACTTTTGAATTTCTTCTTCTTTACTTTGAGGTGCTTTTGATGACAATGCTTGTAGAATGGATTTCGAGATCCAGTTTTTATTTTATTTTCTGGCTTTTGATTGTCTTCTTCTTTTTTAGGACCTTTGCGGTCTTTTGAACACCTCTGTTGCTTTCCTTTCTTCGTAGTCACATGTCGATTAGATGGCACATGGTGACCTTGAGATATAACTGGATTCTTATTATTTTTGTTTTTATGTTTCACATCCAAGTTACTTCCAAAAGACTTAGGAATGGTGGATGAAGGAGGCTTATGTGACTGGTTCAGGTGGAGAGGTGGAAATGGAAGTGGACGAGCCACTTTTCTGGGAAATGAAAAGGGAAGAAAAATTGATGGGATGGGCTCAAGTGAAAATATATCAGTATCATCGTCATCATTCATGAATGCATTAGATAGATCAAGAAAGTAATCTTCCATAGAGCATTGTCGATTGTGAGTCATCCTAGAAGAGTCAGATAAGTTTGGAGGAATATTATGTGAGCCTAACCAAGATGGTCTATTCCAAGAGTTAGGTCCCCTTTTAGGTGGTAAGAGTGCACGAACAGGAACCATTTCAATTCTGGATCTACCAATATTCCATGAAGCTGTAATAGAATGGGGTCTTACATACCCATGATTTGTAGGAGCAGTAGGAGTGTAGCTTGGAGTAGATGGCCTAGGAGCCATAGGAATGATCTCCATAGAAGGGTGGAAAGGATCATCATCAATAGCTTGATCTGGAGGATCATAACTTTCTCCTCTTTCTGAGTTGTTAAGACTAGCATATAGGTGCATAGCATCAACTAGTATTTCCATAGTATCATCTGATATAGAGTCCCATTTAGCTAGAGACATAGTTGGAGGCAGAATTTCTTCATTATTGTCATCTAATATAGGAAGTGTTTCTTTAACAGTAGGATCTTGTTCAGTAGTAGAAGCAACAGAGTAATCTAAAATAGGCATACCTTGGGGCATACCCAAGAGGAGAGAAGCATCCAACAGTAGCTCCCAATCAGTATGTGTGCCATTAGAGTTGGCAGCAGTAGGAGACTGTTCAATAGCAGAAGTGGTGGAACAATCTAGAATAGGCATACCTTGAGGCATACCCAAGATAAGGGAAGTGTCCAATAGTTGCTTCCAATTAGTATGTGTGCCATTAGAGGTAGTGACATATTCAGTAGTAGCTGTAGTAGTAGAAATCTGTTCAGTAGAGTGTATAAAATCCTCCTGGTGAGGACCAAGATCATGTTCTTGAAGCACTTGAGAAGGTAGATAAGACTCTTTCTGGTAGTCTGAATCATAATTTTGATCATTCAAAGGTCTTTCATAAGTCATAGGTTGAATCTGTGTTTCTTCATGTGAGTGCAAGCTACAACTAGGTTGGTCAAGCTAATAGCTTTGATAGCTAATACCAAATCCATCTTCAAAAGGTTCCTCACAAGAACGTGGAGATGGAGGGAGAGTTGTCAATGTCAACATGGACTCAAAATGATATTCCCCCATGCCAATGTCTTTGATCTTCAAGGTCTTTTCTATTTATTTTATCTTAGCATCATAGAACTTAGTGGACTCTCTATTGGTGGGAAAAAAGTTGTCTGTCATTTGGGTAAGCATCTTAGTAGAGCAAGTATTTTGGCTAGCACTATTGTCAATGAGGACACGAGGGATACTCTTGGGGCCTATCATAACTTTAGTGTGTAGGAGAGCATTATGTGGGTGGCTCAGCAAGTGATCATCTTCTTTAGAGAAGGATAAATAATGAGGTGAAGTCAAGTGACCCACCATAGATTGAAACTGGTTGAGATTGAGATCTTTGGGGACGTTTACCTCAGTGAGGGTTTTATCCATAGATAGTTTTGGTCTAGATGTCAAAGGTTCAGGACCTTTGAGAACAATCTTCGCACGAGATCGAGTGATAGCATTTGCACAAGCTGGAGACTGTGTGGAGTTATAAGAGGGAGGCGCAAGGCCTCGCAAGACAAAGGGAGTTTTGGGTTTAGGAGTATCCTCACTCCCTGGAGCAATGATCATGTCGCAGTGAGAGATCCAAGGTTTTTTTCTAGCAAATTTGGAAGGTGGTTGAGCTTCTATCATAGCCTTCTCAATGGCTTTGATCATTTGTATGTTAGAGATTGAAAACCAACTTTGAGGGTTTTGGCATCATATTGTCAACAACACCGTCATTCATAATATCTATGTTTTTGTTGACAATCTTATCCTTATCCTTGTTTGAGGGAGAAGGTCCTTGCTTGTTGTCTTTGTTCAAAGTCAATTCTCCCTTCTTGACCATAAATGCTTCTATCCTCATAGCCCACCTAATCATATTGTCAAAAGTGAGGGGACCTTGTAATCGCACTTGGTATCCAAAATTTGGGACAAGATTGTCTAAGAAGATATCAAGCTTTTCAGACTTGGGTAATTGATGCGGATACTTCATGCATAGTTGTCTCCATCTCTGGAGAAATGTTAAGAGAGGCTCCCCTTGTTGTTGTTTCAAATTACAAAGGTCTTGGATGTTGACCGAATATTGAATATTGTGGGATTGACCATAACTCTTGTCATTTCGAGACTGACTATGACCTTGGTCATTTGGAGATTGCTCATGACTATCACTAAATTTACCTCCCCCTAGGAAGTGGAATGGATCTCCCATCTTGAAAATAGGATCAAAAGAGTTAATAGGTTTGAGAGGATCAATTTTAGAAAGTGACCCTTCAGAGTCTTGTTGGTCTTCAAACAATGGGTTATAATATTCTTGAAATAATAAGTCAGACTGTACCTGAAACAATGGATTGTAATACTCTTGGAATGATGAAGAATGTGAGGATTCCTCATGAAACTCAGATTGCGCGATAGGTTCGGAATGACCTCTTCCTTGATTACAAGGTTTGCTTCTATCTTGATCAGCATTCTGAATGGGATAAGTCTTGCCACTTCGAGTCGTGACAATCATAGACGAAGATGTGATGAGAAAAGATTCGGGATAAAGCTAGACTCTATCTCTAAGATAACAAAGGGGAGATGAATGGCTAGAACAGCCAAGATGTAAGATGAACCTGGTATGAGTCATCAAAAGAGATGGCTAGAACAACTGAGATAAGACTATCGCAACACGAGGTACAAAAGGTATAAAGAGATAAGATGAATAGATGAGAGACAACGTGAGTCAAAGCGAAGATCAATCGATTCCTAACTCAAAACAACTAGTTTCTGATAGTGAACGACAGGAAAGCAAAAAAATAGACCTCAGACAAAAGGTGGACCAGATTTATGTCATTGATCAAGCACGTAAGACAACAATCAAGGAGTTCAAGAAAATAGTCTTCAAGCAATGGGCAAGGGACAAAGCAACCTTGCACATGAACAGGAATAGTGACTTAGTATTTCTACTCCCTAAGGACTCTACTTGTGTATGTTCTTGAGAATGTTTTAGTAGGCACTTAAAACACAACAACATCCTAGCAAGTTGTCTACAAGGCTATACATAGCTCTTCTAAAGGGAGTCCTCGATATATGCAAGGTACGTGAGGCACAAATCCGTAGATGAGAAGAATCTGAAATCACACAGCCGGGGGGAGATGGTAACCCAAATCTCCTCCTTCACTTCTCAAAGGTATAAAGTTCTTTGAGGCTTACCTAAGATTTAAATCTAACTCATTCCCAAGAGAGGTGTCTTTCGATTCACCACTCGCTATTTATACTCCGCTAGAACACAGGAGTTAAGGTCATCCCTTGAGGTAATGAAATCCCCAAGCAAGCCTTCTAAAAATAAAAAAGTAAGTAATTCACTATCAAAAGTATTGGAAAGCACTAAAGGTGGAACACTTAACTCTTCAAGTAAATGTGAAGTGAGTCCAAAAAGTGGAACATTTAACTCCTCACACAAACTCAAAGCGAGTCCACACCTTAGAAAACTAATGAGATCAAGAAAGCATAAAAAGGGAGAAACTTTGTGGAACACTTAATGCTCTTTTCAAGTAGACCCCTCCCCTATGTATGAATGTTGACCTTGCATCCAAAGGGCGGTAGTGAGGGGTGATTAGAAATAAGCGAGGCCAACACCCAATTTAGCTAAAAAGCTCAATCAAAAGTACTCTAAAGTTTCTTATCAATACTACTCACAAATGAAAAAGGGTTGAATCAATGGAATATTTAACTTTCCAAGAAAACATAGAGTGAGTCCACAAAGTGGTGCATTTAACTCCCTATGCAAACAAGGAATGAATCCATGCCCTCAATCACTCAATGGGATATTTGATATTGGAAACCAAAAATTACTTATGGTTTAAACGCAAGCATTCACTTACACAAACTTGTAAAAACAAATCTATGTTCTTTCATTTCTCATTAAGAGCATCAATTGAAATGTGTTCTATGAAAGCATGTAAAAAGTCAAGCCAAACACATGAGAGGTTCATTTTTATTTCCAAAATCCAAATGTTGTAGAGATGTAACAAAATACCTCAAGTCCAACGCAATGCGCTTAGTAGATTTTACCTTTTTTTTGGTTTGTTTTAAGCATTTTCAATGAAATCAAGCCATGAACCTTCAAATGAATAAGAAAAGAAAATAAGAAAACAAAATATGCAATGTATATCCAACTTATGAAAACCCTAATATGGTTAGATATGAAAATCAATTGTTAGGAGTTTGATTTAGCATATGTAACATTGATGTCTTCAAGACAGTCTTTAAATATTGATTTATTTGACCCACCAAAACTCCAAACCAAAATTTTTGGAAAACAAAAAGTTTGAAGATAATTACCATATCTATCACCTCATAAAATCTTAAGGTCTGATAACCTAATTTGATTCCTCAAACAATTGCTTTTTCAGACTTCAAATTCTGATCCACATCCCTGTCATAATTCAGATTTAAAATACCAAACCCTGACTAGGGAATCTCATATCTTTCTCAAAAAGAATCCAAATGAAACCAAAACAATTTAAAAATAATTATTAATAAATATAGTTTCCAAATATGTAAGCCATTTATTTTTCCCATTCATAAATTATTTTCTAAGAATAAATCATTGCCTGCAACTCCAATACAGATTGTTAAAAACCAGTTTTCACTCAAATGCTCATAACTTTCACAAATCTACATAAAAATGACTAAAACAAAAAGGAAATGAAAGATAATTCATGTATCTTTCCAATTAATATTATTATAGGTCCTGATTCTTCACAATTTGTCCGTACCAAATGTTTCAATCTGACTGTATTTAGGGAATCTCGAATCTACAAATACCCACTTTCACCAAAATGATCATAACTTATTCATTTCTTTATAAAAATGAACCAAACCAAAAGCATGAGAAATATTATTCATCATTATATCCATACATCACTATATTATATGATTTCCAGACTGTACATGGTCGTACAAGGCATGGAACCAACACTAAAATTGAAAAACCAATCAAGAATGAGGCCATAAATTGATCTTTTCTACCCCATGGTGGGTGCCAAAATGTATGTGACTGAATGTGACCTCTAAATCAGGAAAAAAATAACATGGTCATTATTCACTTGATAGAATTCGGGAGAGAGTATGAAGAACTCAATCCAAATTCCATGGTGAGGTGACCTATTGCCTCCTATGTGAATGGGGTGTTTGAATACTCTCAGAATGAGAGCCAACAACCGGGAGTCTAATTCAACAATGGAGGATTTCCAAGAAGCAATAAAGATGAGCAAGATGAAATTAATCTAAGATGAAGTGCAATTTAATCTAAGAATGAGGATGCAATTAATCTAAGAGCTTGAAAATAAAGATGAGATGCAACTTAATCTAAGAACTTGAAACAAATATGATATTAAACTAAGAACAAATAAGAAAATTTAGTCTAAAATGTGATGCAAAGATTATACTAATAATGAGATATTAATCTAATAAATGCAATAAAAAGCTTTGAAAACAATGAATCAAATGAGACTAAAAAATGCCTATAGTGTAGATGCTCTCAAAAATTGCTCTCCCTTGAATGAGAAAAAGAGGTTCATTAAATAGAGAAGCTCGGAGAGGAATGAAGAGTTTCTTGATTTGAAACTCCTGACTCTTCATTCCCCTTTGAGACAAAAAGGTATGAATTATTTAATTAAAAGAATGAAATTTGCCACATGTGGGGAGTGACCTTTCGAGTAATTTGAATTATTAAATTCAAATAAAGAGGTGTTCATTCAATTAACTAAATATTTATTAATTCCTTTTTAAGGGTAATTAGCCAAAGGGGTAGATTTTAATTTAATTCAAAGTGCTTAGGACTTTAGAACTAAATTAAATTATCATAGAGGTAATTTAGCTAATTAAAGTCAAGGACTTTAGGAATTAATATTAATATTTGATTATTGCAATTTATGGTCTTTGCAATTGACATCAAGTCAAATTAAGTTAGGTAGGAGAGAGAAAATTGCCTAGGGAACTAGGACTTTGGTGATGTAAAATTGAGATAATGCACCAAAATTGATGAAATTAAATAGGTGCCAATTTTGGGGTATAACACCACAATCATTTCGATTCATTTTCCAAGGGGCATGCAATCATATCATCATCAGTATCATCAATGGAAATTAGAGATTGATCATCAAATCAAATCAAAAGTTGTTATCAGAAAATTTTTCGTAATCAAACGAAAGGGGCATTATATTAATCATCAAATCAAACATCATATTGAGATTAAACATCATATCAGGACCATCATCAAAATGACCATCATATCGAGAACGATCATCACAACCATATCAGGAGAGTTTTATATCAATCATATCAACATCAACCTCATATCAAAAATCAGAAGATCGACCATCGAAAGACACCAAATGAACATTAGAGATCGACCATAAGTAAGATTAGAGTATTCTTTGAATCGACATGCTTCGCATGTCAACTCAAAGAGGGGCATTTGTAATCACATAAAAATGGACATTTAGACAATTTAATGATAATTCAAAGAAAATCAAGTCAAAGCAAAGCAAATCAAGGAAATAATTGAATCAATTGAATCACAATGCATAATTAGCCAATCAAAATGAAAATCAAGTCTTAATTCAATCAAAATCAAAATTGAGAGCATTTTAATCAAGTGAAATCAAATCAAAATACAATTAATTCAATTAATTGTATAGTCTTGGATTAAATTAAATTCAACCCATTCAAGGGGTACATGGCTAAAATAAATCAATTAAATCAATTAATAAAAATCAATTACTCTCAACAAACCAAAAGGAGAGGAAAATCAATCAACCAATGAGATTTGAGGAAATTCATTCACATGGATCAAGCCAAATTGAATCTCATTCACTCAAAGTGAAAAGGAATCTTGACCATCCATCTTGTCTACTTGTCCCAAGCTTTGAGGACACAAACTTTGCTTTGTCTTCAAAGGGTGGAACCAAAGACTTAACCCCAACTCAATCATGATTAAACACAACTACACCCCCTACCATTGGAAAATCTATAAAAGGAAGGCTAAAATCCTTCATAATTAATCAACCACCTATCTAAGAATTGCATCAAACCTCTTGCAATTTGAGTTTAGAAGAGCATTTAAGAGCATTTTAGCATTTACATTGATAATTGTTAGCTTTAGCATTGTTTATTTCAATCAATTCTCATTCTAGAACTGTCATTAGTGAGAGCTTGCTGAGAGCTTACTTCATTAACGTTCTAGTTAGAGAGCCATAGGATGCTGAATTAGTCATTGATATTAGCTAATAGTTGCTCAATTGTGGTTGTAATTTAGTTACTATTTCATTTATTGTTGATGATTAACATTAATTCTATGAAGATACATTTAATTGTATACAAATACAATGTAGCTTTTTACTCAAATATGTCCTAATGAATCTTAATCTATGCAGAAATGAACTGATGTAAAATAAAGCATTATAAGATTCAGTTTTG
This sequence comes from Chamaecyparis obtusa, assembly GCA_027943335.1. NCBI lineage: Eukaryota > Viridiplantae > Streptophyta > Pinopsida > Cupressales > Cupressaceae > Chamaecyparis > Chamaecyparis obtusa. The sequence goes on along the minus strand of BSBK01000711.1, from coordinate 3,004,338 downwards.
CACATACCTTCTTTTCTTAGTTTGAATTAGTGTGATCACCTGATCCATCAGATTGGGTGACCTCAAGTTCACTGGTTCCACTACTGCTAGCCTCTTCTTTCTTTTTCCATTTCTTGTTCATATTATTTCTCATCTTCTCAATAGTTTCTTCATTCTTGACTTGTTCATTGCTTGGTATATGTGCTCTGCAATCTTTCTTTAAGTGACCAATCTTATTACACTTATAGCGTACCATACTTCCATTCATCCAACTCTTGGATTTTCCTCTGAAATGTGTCTTTAAATAGTTTTCTCCAATATGATCATACTTTCCACAGTAATGACAACTATAGCATGTATTCTAGTCCCAATTGTACGAATTAACTTTCTTAGGTGCCTTAGTCTATTGATTGGATGTCCACTTAGCTTTGGATTTACATTCATATGCTTTATGTCCATATTTTTGACAATTGAAATAATGTCCTTGAAATCTAGGTGATGTAGGTGGATTACTGACCTTTGTCTTGCATTCATGTACCTGATGTCCATGTTTCTTATAATTAAAACAATATCCATTGAATTTTGGTTTAGGATTAGACTTACCAAATTTTATTTTGTAGATGTTAGCTATGTGTCTTAGCTTTCCACAATGATGCCATGTCAAATTATTGTTCTTTGGCTTATCATTCCCCTTTTCTCCACTCTTTGATGATTCTCCTTTCTCAGTGGATGATAGGTGCTCATCATGTCCAAGTCCAGATGTATCACTGGATCTTCTAGGTGAACTTAACAGTTCTTCAAAGTATCTCACAACTTGATTAGGCTTTTTCATCCTTTCATTAAGTTCTTTTTTAGATATTAGTTCATTCTTCAGTTGGCTATTTTCTGATCTCAGACTAGTGATCTCCACATCTTTCCTACTCAACTCTTGATTAGCAAGTAGAAATTTATTTACCATGTCTAGTTGATTATTTTTTAGCCTTTGCATGTCACATATCCTTTCATCCAATCTCATAGATATTTGTCTTTTATTTTCTTCAGCCATTGTCTTGTCTTCTTTTTCTGTTCAAAAATTTCACAATATCTTGCTGATTGTATTTCTTGTTCTCTCTTCTATTTTCTGTTATCCTCATTCAATAAGTTGTTTTTCTCCAACAATTCTTTGATAGCTTTGTCACTTTCAACAAAGTTGCCACTGTCAAATAGTCCTTTAGTATCCTCTTCTTAGTATTGGGTTTCATTCTGCAATATTTCTATTTCTCTTCTTTTGCTTAAGGATTTCTTTAGTTCACCTCTAGCTACTTCAAGTTGTTGTAATGCAAGTTGAATGTCAATCTTCTAATTCTCTATAATCTTTCCTAACTTATAAACCTCCATCTTAAGATCTTTGTCTCCCAAGTGGTTAGACTTCTTTAAGAGACTTAGCTCTGATACCAATTGTTTGAAATCTATTATGGAAAAGTGATATACTGAGGGGGGGTGAATCAGATATCAACCAAATACTACATTTTAACATAAACTTGTTTACATAACATAAACATAAAATTCAATACTATAACAGATCTAACAATCTAATCATCATCCATGAAAATGAAACATAACACAATGATTTTGGTTACCCAGAAACCCTTGAAAGGTAAAACTAGGGTGGGGATGACACCCACAAATCTTCACTACTACAATATTAAAGTTTTCCTATTAGGGCTACAAAGTTTGACCATGAAATAATGATCTACCCTATGAAGGGTCTGCCCTTTTAAGAGCTTTTAGACTTATACAATCTACCTTGCAAAAGGATTTAAACTTACAACAAAGTAAGCACTCGGTTAAGAGATTTACTTAGGTCTGCTAAAACCACTATGTTAAGAGATTTACCTTGATTCATTTGTTAGAATGTCTCAGTACCTGGTCCTTTGGTTTGCACTGTAATGCTGATAAGAGATCTTCTCCTTCCAATATAGATTTGATCTCTTCTATCAAATATGTCTTTGTTCTGTTCTTCACTGCTTTACTCATCCACTGAACTCTATCTCAGATAATCAATACACTTCTTTGTTCTGCATGTATGAGATACCCTTCATTCTCATACTCTCCCCTTGAAACATTTTAGGGTTTGAACCTCATCTTATATAAATAATTAATTACCTCCATGATTTGAGATCTATAATCTGGATTGTCTACTTTTTCCGCTTAACTATTTCCTAATTTTGATTGGTTCCATGAGTTGCATAGGGATTAATGATTACAATTCTAAAGCATAATCACCTATGTGATTTACTCAACAAACAATAAATATGATGTCGGTGTCAGAAAAAATGGTTTACCTAAGTGTTTGTTCCATAACAAACACATATGTCAAAGATGTCTTACTCAACATTTGATATCTCTGGCACTCGACACTTACTATTCTCCTTTACTGGTGCTCAACACTAACATATCTACATAACTCAGCATCAACTGACTCAAGTGGTACTAAAGTACTGGATGACCTCTGACTTTCTTGGCACTAAGTACTACTCAGTGAATGTACAATATACATGACTCAGCCTATACATGATGACATGGTCACAGTGATGACTGACCAACATTACATAGAAAATGACTAAGTGTAAGACACTAATAGACAACAAAACTTAGAGATTCAACAATCTCCCCCTTTGACATTAGTGGAAAAAACACTTTGTCGTGACATTGACATTACATTCCATTGAGTACTAAGTAGAATCCAAAAAATAAATTCTATAGAATACTCCCCCTAAGACTTGACTCGGTCTACAAAAATTTGTTACACATATATACATAATGTTTTGACATACAACCAAATATATATTTTTTAAAAAATTAGTATGTCATACTAGTTGTTGATTCTACTGTGCCATTGCTGCTTGCTGGTTTCTGTAATCAGATATTCTGTCTTCCTGTATCACTTTCATTTCCCCTTATTTGCATGTCAATCATTTACCCCTTATTTTTGTCACTTAAAGTTCATAGGGTGTAGGGGTTTTAAAGTATTTGTCCAAAAAAGGTTTCTAAAGTTGCATTACCATTCCTAATGCATTGTCTCAACCAGACCTTACAGACTTCAAAACCTCAAACTTTATTTCTAGCTCGTTAGCTAGCTCAACTAGGCTCTTGATAGTAGAAAGATGAGGCTCTTTCTGTATTAGCTCTTTTTCCGTGACTATCTCCCTCTGCATAACCTCGAGGTGAGGTGTTAACACTGTTTGTATAGAGATTAGTTGAGCCCTTATTTTACCATCATTAGCCACCAAATCGGTGAATCTCTCTTGGGCATCAAGTAGTCTAGTAAAATGAATAGAGTTGGAACTTGCATCCATGCTCAATGAGTGACCTATAGACTTTAGATCTAACTGTAGTTTGTCTATCAGATCTTGATTATCCTATGTAAATTCTTCAACATTGCATAACTTTTTGTATAAAGAATGAACATTCTGTACAACCTCTTCTAAATTTGTTATTAAGGTAGAGAGTTCTACCTGTTTGGCTACAATGTCATCAGAGACCTTATTGAGTACCTTGGTCTCAAACTTCCTTCCTGGCCATTATAACAACTTATCATTTCTGTCATCATCATTCACCTTCTTGACTATGTGTACAAGTTGTTCCAAGATAGGTGCATTATCATTTACATCATCCATTTCAAAAGCATCGATGAATATAACCTTAATTTCATGAAGAACTTACTTTTGTTGTTGTTCCCTTCTCATTTCTTCCTATTTACTCTTCTTCTTCAAGAGATCCTACAAAATTTGCATATGTTCATAGGTCAAGTTAGCAGTATCCCACTACGGAATCACTATAACCTCTTCGAGTGTCACTTGTGTGGTAGGAGATTTCTCCTTCTTCTTTTGTTTCTTCTTCTTAGGTGTGTTCCCACTTGACATCTATATTAAAGCTTTTATTGCTTCTTGTTCTTTAGGCTTTTGTTTATCTTTTCCTTTCTCTTCCTCAGTCTTTTCTTTTTTTGTTCATTCTACTTGAGGGCTTACTACTACTAGTGCAGATTTATTTGCTTACTCCTTATGAGTCTTCTTGGCTTGTTCTTTCTGTTTCTCCTTGGCAAGTGTATTTTCTAGTGTGATTGTCGACTTGTTCTTTTCCTTGGCATTATCAATTTGTGTTACTAGAGTTTCAACTATGACTATGTGGGGATTTTCTTGTTGAGTCTCAACAGTTGAAGTTCTCTCAATCCATGGATAGTCTTGTACTTGTAGCAATACAGGATTAATACTCAGTATAAAGTTATCCTTGGCTACCTCGGCTTGAATATGCTACTGAATTTCTTCCTCAGTCAATATATTTTTTTTCACTGGTGTGTCTTTAGTGATATCAACAATAGTTATCTCATCATTTTTCTCTATTTCTTCGACCTTCTGATATGTTTCCTTTTCAACCTATTGATCAATGACATCCTCCTTGTTGTCCAATTATACACTTTTTGATGTGCTCAACTGTTGACTTTTTTCAGTTAAAAGACCAAAAATTATTTTCCATAATCTTGTGCTTTGTTGGACAATTTCTTCAACTTTATGTTGTAACACAAAATATGCTCAAAGCTTTGGTACAAATTTGTTTCTGTACTTCTCCATATATTGCTTGATGTTTTCAGCGGATAAGTCAGGCATGACTTGAGCAAGTGTGCTCTCGCTTATTCTATTTTTAGTCATCAAAGCATACTCCCATTTCTAAGCTATCCTCTTGTACAGTTCATCAAGAATGTGATTACCTAGCTATAATGGTGTGATCTTGAATATACAGAGCATCTCAAGCATAGCTTGTTCTACTCTCTCTTTATCTTTAATTCTTAGTTTCTCAAACTTTATCTACTTGAAACCTACTAAACTGACAATGCTTGTGATGTTGTGGCATATCTCATCCATGATTATTTGTTTCCTCTGAGATAATGCCTTCTTCTTGATATCCTCATCACTTTCAATTTCATCATCATCTTTCTCCAAAATCAACTTTCTTCTGGGCTTCTTCTTTACAATTTTCGGTACAGCCTTAGCCTGAACATGTTTTATTTTCCCTGATGTAGGGGTTTTCTTTTGTTGCTCAGTAGCTAAAATAGTTGAAGCTTCCCTAGTTCTAGGCCTAAGTACTTGGGAGGGAATGGGCTTAGATTTTTGAAATAGCTTCTTGATAGGCTCAACAATTGATGCCTTCTTGCCTTTCTTAACTACCATAGGCTCCTCCTCTTCACTTTCTTTTGACTCACTAGTTTTTTCCTCTCCTAATCCTTGAGTCAATGCAAGAGGTGCATCTACCTCTTCTCCCTCTCCTAGCATCTTTTCTAGGTTTTTTACTAATTTCTTTCTTTTCCTCTCCATAGTTCTAGATTTTAATCTCATGGTTATCTTTGACTTAGCTTCCTCATGTGTTCCAAATGACTTAGCTTCTCTATCTACTTCCTTTGTCAATAAGGTTGTTATAGCTGTTGCTATTTCATCTATGTTGACTTCATAGGCTAATGGCCTTAGAAAATGACTAAATGTAGGACACTAATTATAGACAACAAAACTTAGGGATTCAACATTCCTTCGATCAATCTTAGCCATCGAATTCATTTTACAAACTTATACATTGAATCTAGATATCGGTAACATATTTTACTTTCACCTAGGAACTCAAACTTTTCTTGAAACTTGAAACTTGCTCCTTCTACTTTTACATTTTAGATCTAAGCCATAGATTATCATCATGAATTTTCTAATCATAGATCTTTGTAACTAACTTTCCTTGTCATCATAACCATCTAGCTCATTAAATCTAATCATTAAATGTTGTTCTTATCATTGTATTTAATATATGTTCCTTGCTCGGTGTCCTTCCAACTCAATTTCGGTTAACTTTTCTCAGTGCCTAAAACTTTCCTTCTTGGTGCCTTGAATTGATTTTCATTTACCGAAACATGCACTACTCTTTACCGAATAAATGTCTCTTTTTACCAAATGACTTTTCCTTCTCAATAGCCAAAATAGTTTTTCTTACTGACTTAACATAATCATATGTTAGGTAGAAAATAATTATATCAACATAATCTTAACATTGTATGATTTGTATCAGGTTCCCATTTAAGTACTTCAACTTCACAACATCTCATTTCTTCTTCTACTTAACTCATTTAACTTATATCATATACTGAATGATATGGCAACATACTATAAACTAGAAATCAATTGCTTGACATCAATGAAAAGACAAAAAATGATCTAACCTTTCTACTATCTTGTATTCCTCTAGTCTTGGTCAGTCTTCATCATCATCACCATCAGTTAAATAATCTCCAACATTACTATCAGTTTTAGTAAAAATCTCCCTCTTTGGCATTGATGATAACACTAACAATATTCAGTGTTCAATTGATGATGGTATACTTCATTGTCATTCATGTACTCCCTCTAAGATGTAACTTCTCCTTTGTTGTACTTGATCTTCTTCTTTACATATTCTCCCTCTTTCAGTAAAAATTATTTTCTTCACTGGATCTTCTATACTATCCTTTTTTGACAACATCTTTTTCTGATCTTCTTAGTGCATCACCAATATTCTCCCTCTGCAATCATCATTGATATTCTTACTTATTAATCAATTGACTTATTCTCCCTCTTTGAAAACAATGCAAAAGACATACAAAATCCTGAAAAACTTTTCTCAGAAAGTACATTATACATCAAATGTATTGATCTCTCATTGCAGTCATAAACATCTTTCACAACTTTAGGCTTCACCTAAAGAGTGAACACTAGCATCAACTCACAAGATAGATATTTTGTTGAATACTTGAATTGATGCAACATGCATCATGCCTTAGTGAACATTGGATAGGGGAAGAAGCAATTTCTATAATAACGAAGTTGTGTTCCTTCTTTTCTCTCATGTGATCGACTATCATGGGTCTAGGAGGTGATAGCGTATAGTCATTATCTAGAGGATTCAATTCAGATTCTCAAATCCTACATAGATGCAATCTCATCCCGCTTTGTCATGTAGAGAAACTTTTCTTATTCAGCTTAGGTACTTCTCTCCTATATGTATTCAGATATTTTACTCAATTATTTCAAACTTATCTCTTTAGAGTACTTAGCTCTGATACCAATTGTTGGATTACGGAGAGGGGGGTGAATTGGTAATCCCTGATCACATATACCTCTGAAAATTTTCTCTGATTAACTCGGTCAAATATAGTTCACTATTTATTGACAACAGTAAATAAACCTTATCAATCACAATAACATTCGCATAAATCATTCAACACATTTAACACCAGTATTTAATGTGGAAACTGAGCTTTGGGAAAAACCACTGAGGGAATTGTCACCCACTAAGAAAATACTCTTCTAAAGTATGCCTAATTAAGAGCCAATCTGGTTAAAGATTAAAATACACACTATTAGGAGTGACCCGGTCAAGGGATTTACCTTATATCTGTTAGGATCTTCACTCTATTGGGAGTGGCCTGGTAAAATGAATTTGACCACTATTTAGAATTTTACCTTTTGCAAGGATTTATAATAAGACTATTAAGTCCACACTATTAAGATATTTATCTGTTACAACTGCTAATAAGAAATAGTAAATATATTGACCTGTAAATGTGCAACTATATTTGCATAAACAAATCCTTTATGCACTCTTCTATCTTCACTTCAATTCTTTAGTTTCCACTAGCTTCAACACTTCATCAGATCCTACTTTCTGACTCGAAATCTATCCGTTCCTTCTTCACTACATTTGTTGGTGACTTATCAACTCTTTAGTTTTGCCAGCCATTTGTCCATACAAATCCATCATTTATATAGAAAATTTTTTCCTCTTAATATCCTCTATTACGTTTTCCTTTGATCAATCTTAACCATCCAATTAAATTTACAAACTTATACATTGAATATGGATCTCCGTAACATGTTTTACTTTCACCTAGGAACTTGAACTTTTGTTGAAACTTGTTCCTTCTTCTTTAACTATTTAGATCTAAGTCATAGATCATGATCATGAATTTTCCCGATCGTAGATCTCTGTGACTAACTTTCCTTTCCATCATAACTATCCAACTCATCATAGCTAATCATTAAATGTTGTTCTCATCCTTATATTTAATATTTGTTCCTTGCACAATGTTCTTCCAACCGAATTTTGGTTAACTTTTCTCGGTGCCTAAAAATTTCCTACTCGGTGTCTTGAGTTCCTTTGCCTTTACTAAAACATACTCTGCTCTTTACTGAATAGCTTTCTCTTTTTACTAAATGACTTTTCCTGCTCGGTAGCCTAAAATGGTTTTTCTTACCAACTTAACACAATCATATGTTAGGTAGAAAATAATTATATCAACATAATCTTAGCATTGTCTGATTTGTATCAGTTTACCATTTAAGTTCTTCAGCTTCACAACATCTCATTTCTTCTTCTCTTTAACTCATTCAACTTATATCATATACTGAATGATATGGCAACATAATATAAACTAGAAATCAATTGCTTGACATCAATGACAAGACCATAAATTATATAACCTTTCTACTATCTTGTATTCCTCTGATCTTGGTCATTCTTCATCTTAATCACCATTAGTTAAACAATCTCCAAAATTGTTATCAGTTATAGTAGTAAATAAAAATGTGCCATTCATTATTAGGTGTAATTTGAATCACAACACAATCAATAAATTTTTAAATTTTAGAAATTCTAAAACATAAAATTCATTAGTCTTATGGCCACAAATGGGAAGGTTGGAAACCTAGAACTTGTTTTAAAAAGTGTGATGCATATATCTCACGAGTCTCAATGCTTGGTTTCACAAATCCTATACCATGTCCATCATCAAGTTCATAAAGATAAGGGTCATATTGGATTGAAATTTAAAGAGGCCCAATCAATATCCCTACATGTGTGAAAGAAAGGGATTTGAGTGTCAAATTCAGGATTTTGTTTTTACTATAGAAGGTGGGTGTGAAATATAATGTTACCCAATCATCCTCTTGAAGATTTGATGTCATCCTTGTTTGTATTGGAGAAATAAATGAAGTAGGAGGTGGATATGGCACATGATTTATTTTGACTTTATTAGGATCTTTCTTTGCTAAGCTTTCATTTTTATAATGGAGGGCATCAAGGATATTATCCTCTTCTTCCCAAGAATATTCATGTATAGGGGAAACTTTAGGAGAGGGAAAATCATCACTCATTAATGCCTCATCTCTAGAGGGAAGATTATTGAAATACATAGGAGGGGAAATGTCATTGAGGGAATTGTCAATCATATTACCCACTTCTACCACAAAATCATCCTCTTGCATAAAGGTACTCTTGTGGGGGAGGTTCATATCAAGAGAATAGTCAACATCATTCTCCTATGATTCATCCCTAAGAGGGAGATCATTGAGGGAAGTGTTAGAAGCATCTTCTTGCATTAATATGATCTCATGAGGGAGAGTAACTTTAAGAGAGAAATAACTAATAGGTTCATAAAGGGGATTGTTATAGATCTTAAATCCTTGGATCATATTAAGAAACTTTTGGAAAAGACATGGTTTAGGAGGCATAGAGGAATAATTAATAGAGATGAAATCATCAAAAGATTCATCTAACATATCAAAGTCATCAATACAAAAGGGCTAAACAAAGGCAGTAAAACTTTGTAAAAGTAAATCCGACATGTAATGCAATAAGCTAATGTGATTAAACAAAGCATAAAAGGGACTAATCTAAACATAGATAATGATGCATGAAAAGAAATATTTTTGTATTTTCATTTTTATTTAACATGAAAATGTAATGCACGAATGAACTAGATCTATGACACAAGGGATAAAAATATGCAATTTTTATGTCTTTTTTTACCAATGAACAAGACCAATGCATAAAATGTAACAATGCAATGCATACAAATTAGATCTAAAAACCAAATAAAAAGTGGAAATTTTATCAGTTGGGTTCACCAAAATATATAATAAGAAAATAAAATTAATGGGTAGATCCCATCTCCTATTGTACATTAGGAATGATAGATAACCCAATAGGATTGGAAGTGTCCACGGGTTGAATGGGTATTAAGGTTCCTTCACTAATATGGAAAAATCATAGGGAGATATGAGATCTAAGATGAAATGAAGGAAATGATTGATTTTTGGTGCACAAAAATTGATAGTAAATAGACAACTCCATACAAACGCCAAAAATAGTAACTAGAAGATGTCAATAATCCATGGTTTTAGTCTAATGCAATTTTAGAGGTAAGAGGTCACTTTGGGCATTGCATTTCTAGGAAGAGGTCACCTAGAGCATCCCTTTTCTAGCTATTTTTCCTAAAATCAGTTGTAGACTACTTGTCAAGTCTTGTACTTCCTAGATCTGAGCCAATGCAAATGACACCTATACTTTTTGTATAGGAGTAAAATTTTGGATGAATAAACCTACAAGAAGATTAGTACCAATCCAACCACAAAAGCTATTAATCTAATTGCATAAATCATACACCTATCCAAAAGTGTTCAAGTCAAATAATCAACCAATCATGCATAAAATTAAATCTTCATAAAGCAATGCATAAAAAATATCTCCCTATTTTCTCTTTTGTTTCTTTCTTTTTCATGCAATGTGGGTTGTCAAATTTTCTCCAATGTGACAACATGATATTTTAAAATTGTGGTTCATGAAATTGTGATGAATCACCCTCTTTTATAGATTTTTGGACTTCAATAGATAGTTTGAATTGAGGGGTACTATCTAATAATGAATGACCAAGATTAAATGTGACAAGATCGATTAGACAGATTATTGAGACTAATTGACAGTTGACTGGTTACATGACTATATTAATTGAATAGATTAATTGGCTGATTAAGTGATAACTGGTTGCATTACTCAAGACTAGATATGTCACAGATCACATGACTTAGAAAACTAACTTGATTGACCAGATGAACCGTTAGTTAGTGGGAATTATTGGAGTGGAATAGAAGATTATAATTAGCATTAAATAATTTTTTAATTGTACATGAGAAGGAATAAATAAATTAAATAACATATTTATTAGCATAAGAATAAGTTTGCATTAGATAAATGGAATAATTAAATAGTTTATTTAATTTTATAAGACATAAAAAATTAAATAATTATTTAATTAAGTTGACAAAAATTAGAAGAATTAATTTTGTTAAATAATAAAAATAATATGATTAGTTAATCAAAATTAAGAAAAGAGATCAATTAAATAATAAAAATTATTGAATTATTTTTTAGAGGAATAATTGAAGAATGTAGAATGAATATTAAATAATTAAAATTATTAAGTTATAAGAAATTGGAAGGAAATGATGCTTTTGAAATTTAAATTTAGAATAATGAAAAAAATTAATTAAATATTGTGATGTGGAAAAATATGGATGGGGTTTAGAACAATGCGCATAAAATAGGCCCTAAACCAAATTTAACCACATACATGAAATGATAATGATAAGCAATATAAATTTGGAAATACTTGCAAGGAATAATGAAATAAAGTACATACCTCGTAACATAGCTGATATGAAAATACCCATTTTCTGGTGTCTGTACTATGTTTTCAGAAATTCTGCAACCCAATCTGGAACAAAAACACAGAGACAGAGAAACCCCAGAAATGTTTTCTTTTTCCAAGTCAAGTCGACCTTGACCCAAGTAAAGGTCAACCTTTACTCCTTTATGTCAACCTTGACCTGCATTGCTTTGACAAAAATTATGTTCGTGGATCCCACAAGTTTTCCGAAAAGGGTATCCAAATCTACTCTGCAACTCCTGAAACAACGACTGTAGATATCTGAAAATGGTGTTTTGGGGTGGCTATATAGGGTTTTTCCTTAGTCAAACCCCTATTTTGGTGATCTCCACCTCCACAAATAGTCAGAAGTAATAGAATATGTGTGTGTTTCTCGTAGGAAGAGCTTTGAATGTGCGATGCCAAGATCTAATCCTCTAGATTGAAACCTTAGCATGAATTGAAATGAGATAGCAATACATAGATTTGAATATGATAAAGAAAGCATACCAAGCCCCTAAGGCTAAAGTACTCCTACCAAACTCACAATCCGTAATTGCTACCCCATGATTGTATCTTAGAATGCTTGAATGTTGAAAATGGTAGATCAAGGAAGAAGGAATCTTTCTTGATCCAAATGAATGTCCACAATAGCTTTTCCACAAAATGTTTTCTTGTATCAAGGAATCAACAATATCTTGATCTTCTATATCATCCTCTTTCAATCTTGTATCATCATCACTTGCTTGCTTCTTGAAGTCACTTGATGGAAATGAAGGCAAAAGAGAGTGCTTATATAGAGATTTCAAGGCAAGGCTCCTCGGGAAATTTAAGGGCCCCTAATTCAAATTTCACCTTGAATTATGGTCCAATCACAATAGCCAACTAAGGAGGGAAAATAATTAAATGAATTTTAAATTAAAACCCTTCTGCATTTGGATCTAGAGGCCCGTTTTTAATTTTGGGACCCACTATGATCAAAATTTGAAAAGGGTCAAGGTCAACCTCGACCCTAACCCAAAGTTTCAGGCCCAGTCAACATTGAAAATAGGGAACTTTTTGAATCGGCTAGCAACTTGGAATGATGAAAAAATAAGATAGAGTGCTAGAAAAAGGTATGGAGGCCTAGGAGAGATGTGATGAAGGCTAGGAGGGCCAGCATATAGGTCCTACCTAGAAAATAGAGCTGCAAAGAAGGAAATAAAGGAGAATCCTCGAGATCCTAACCCGAATTTAAGTTAGAAATGAAGAATCAAGTGCAAATGCATCCTAAATGCAAATGTATCATGAAAAATGCACTAAATGAGGGTGCTAAACCTACCAAAATGAAAGTTCTTCCATTTTAAGATGATACATTTAGCCCCCACTTTAGCTTAGATATGACACTATGTGAATATGCAAGCTAAAGTAAGAAAACATCATAGTAAAAAAAAAGGATATAACCAAGTCCTCGATGTAAAGATCCTAGAAAAATCTATTAGTACCTACAACCTGTATCACACAAGGTTAATGAAAACCCATAAATCACTTAAGACTTACTAAAATGAAATTGAGAAGTGCATAGAGCCCCTTATTCCCCCGTTGTTTTGGATTTCTACTTATGAAGGGTGAAATAGGGTGATAAGGATAGCCTTATACATTGGTTATGGATTTTCTTGAAAAAACCTTTTCCTAAACCAATTAGAAGGATTCCTATCCTTCCTAAACTAACTCAAGGAGTTAGGTATCTGAATCATGATTCCAACGCTATTGATAGCACTGAAAATGGAGTTACTGAACTCAAGATATGATGAAAAGAGTGAATGTCTATCTAAGTGCATATGAAGGGAAATTTGAATTTAACATAAATAAACCCTAACAAACCCTAAAAAAACCCTAATTTGAACTATAAATAAGGAAATAGAGCACATACCTACTCATTCTTACCATTTGAAGATTCTAGAAGAGAAAGCACAATGCCAAGTAGAGAAGAACTTTGAACGACACATATGGAGGTCCTAAGACAGTGCCTGGATTCCAAACAACCTCTTCTCGAGGTAAGTTTATTGTTGTTGATTTCCATAATCACAATTTCTTTCTTTTATAGGCAAGGTCGACCCTGACCCAGTTATGTTGACTTTGACCCTTAAAGGTTGACATGAACTAGGAAGGTCTACTCCTATTCTGGAGTGAGGTTGAACTTGACCCAAAAAGGTCAACCCTAACCTAGGAAAGTCAACCATGACCCAGGAAGGTCAACCTCAACCTAACAAAGGTTGACCTTCACCTAGTTAAGTTGGATTTATAGCTTTGTGATTCTATAGTGCTGATATGATGTCTATTTGCGCTAACAAGACCTAGTTCATCTCTGAGAGAACCCCTTCTGAGGCCCACTACTGATTATCAGAGAGAGACTGTCCGAGCTAAGTGAGGATGAGATACATGTATTGAGAGATGTGGGGCTAACTAGATAATAGTCCTACCATAGATGAGACTCCACTGAGCCATGCTATTAGCTCTTATAGAGAGGTGGGATGAGGACACATGTTCCTTTCATCTTCCCTTTGGTGAGATCATGGTGACACTGGAGGATGTATATAGGATCCTGCAACTTCCAATCTGAGGTGAGCCTATTAGACTAAGAGTATAGTGGGGTCTTGAGGATATCCACATAGATATAGAGTATTACTTGGAACAGGTTCCACATATGCGAAACTGAGCAGATCAAATCACTCTATCAGCCATATTGGCAAGCCCGACACCCTTGGTATGGAGGGTTATGTTGTGTATACTTTCCTTGATTGTAGTACCCAACACAAAGGGTACTATCTTCTCAACACCTTTTACCCATCTCGTACGTAGGATGAAGAGTGATAGGACTATCTTCACATGGGGCTGCAACATGCTATCCCACTTATACCATGAGCTATGTCAATTAGTAAGATAATAGTGAGAGAGTCTCATGGTATGCACACTTTTGTAGATCTGGTTGTTTGAGCACTTCACATGTACATGACCATAGGGTGTTCCTATGATGGTAGATGCTAGCACACCGAGAGGCTTTTCTTATCTACTAAGAGATATCTGGTAGCATGAAGATATCTTCTATTGGAGGGTATGTCTAAACCACATTCTAGGAATAAATGTGATATGGAGACCATACCATCGCATGACAGAGTGGAAAAATACGTGACACTAGATGAGGTACTCACAATAGCACAAGCTACTAGAGGGTCATTAGAATCACATAGTGATGCCATACTACTATGGCTGAGTGATGAGATAGTTCAGTCTTATACAGGGTTTCCCTAGAGTAGTACCTCGGTACACACATCTGACGAGGTACTATTAGAGACCTGCGTCTATATGTCAGCCATCAGTAGCAGACATTGTAGATAGTGATGCAGATGAGACAAAGGATATAGAGGTAGCCCTAGATGTGGCCTATTCAGGCATGAGCAGAGACTACATCAGATACTGGAGTCTGAAGGGAACCCACCCCATCATCCTTGATGACTATTCCATAGGTGATCCAGGCCTTTCAGAGAGGACACACTAAGATGATGGCATACCAGAGGAGGAGGAGCATCATAGAGACAATGAGGAGCCCACCTCCGAAGGAGATCCTATGGAGGAGGAGAGAGCAGAGGAGAGAGTAGATGAGATGCCCCCAACTGATAGTACCGGTGTGGGTGTGCATGTTTTTCACACATCACCATTGATATCACGATGACCTCCACACATCCATATAGAGACACCACCTCTGAGAACTAGGACTAGAGAGCTTGGAGAGAGAAGTCACTCCATTCTCCCACCATCCAATCCTTCAGTGACACCTAGGAGGGAGATCCAAGTATTAAAAATGCATTTGATATAAATATTTAACTTAATTTATGAAGAAAAAGTACTAAAAGAGAAATATGTTTTGATTCTACATCTAGCATGGCAGAGTGGAGGAGTTTTGTATCTGAAGTTCTGAAGGATACATGTATTTCCTACCGACTACTAGCTAGTGAGTGAGAGTTTCCCATTGGTCATAGAGATCCTGGCAGGCCTGCCAATATCTTTGCATGTGTTTAGTGAGAGATGAGGTTGTGTAGAGATAGAGAAGAGAGGCTGATGGCTGACTTACAGAGAGCACATGAGCACATATATGAGCTGAGCATATCAAGGAGCCACTCAAGGAATACTAGATAGAGATCTACATCTTCTCATCATAGATCAGAGAGATCTAGGAGTCATCAACCATCAGAGCATAGAGATAGACAAACTGATAGATAGGGCCTTGTGCCACACATGTATCAAACTAAAAAGAAAAGAATTTATAAATGAAAAACTATCTTTGCTAGTTTGTTATGTGATTGATTACTATATTTTCACCAATAACATAAAACTTAACAGAAAGAAAGAACATGCATAAATGTATTCAAATGTAATTTTCCAAAATCACATAACCTATACAACAAACATAACTATTTTATAAAGAATACATAAATACACAAGAAAAGAAAGATGAATTAGGGATAATAACATTTGAGATGCATAATATTGATAGGTTCCTTAAAAGGCACACCATCCATATCAATAATTTTGTAAGCACCTGAACTAAATTCATCTATTACAACAAAAGGTCCAAGCCAATTAGGGCTAAACTTTCCTTTTTCACCAAGTAAAGAATTCACATTTCTTTGATTCTCATATAATACTAAATCACCCACTGAAAATGATCGTTCAATTACCTTATGTTTATACTACTTCTGAAGTGATTTATGATAAGACTTATATGTTCCAAAGCATTTATTCGTTGTTCATCCAACATTTCCAATTCTTGTAATCGTTGTTCTCGAAATGTATCTCTGTCGATTATTCCATGAAATGAAACATGTAAAGAAGGTATTTCTAATTACAAAGGCATAAGAGTATCAGTATCATAGACAAGATTATAAGGAGAAGTACCTGTGGCAGTACGAACACTAGTCCTATAAGCCCATAAAGAATAGGTAAGTTGGGTATGCCAATCTTTCACATGCTTATTAACTATTTTCCTCAGAATTTGTTCAATAACTTTATTTGATGCTTTAGCTTGACCATTATATTGAGTATAATAAGGAGTAAAAAATATATGTTGAATTTGATATTTCTCCAAGAATTTTGTGACTTATTTATTCTTAAAAGAGGTACCATTATCTGAAACTATTGTCAAAGGAATACCAAATCTTTCTATAATATTGTTAAGGATGAAATAAAAAATAACATCCATAGTAGTTGAATGGAGAGGGATAGCTTCTACGCCCACTTCGTAAAGTAATATGTAGCTGGGTAAAAGCACAATAACCTGTCACCCTTTTACAAAGGAACAGGCTAACAAAATCAAAGTTGTTCAACTTCAATAGTATAAAAATGACATTTATGTTTGGAATTTGAAGATGATGTAAACTAATTAAATGTGATAAAATGGATGAAGTTTATTATTAATATTTTTAATAATTTTTTTGAATAAGAATTAATATGTTTTTTTAATTTTTAAAGATGATTTTTCAGTTGCTGAAAAATGCTGAAAATTAGGGGTCTAGTTCCCACCAAGAAATTATATGCAAATAAACTTTTTTTCCCCTAATTTCAAAATATGTCATAGATTACATATATAGCTAGTGGATAAAGAAATATAAATTGTTTTGTGACTTATATTTTCTCTTTTATAACAATTCAAATTCCAACTCACTAAAATTGAGAGTTTTCATCTCGCAACATATTTTTCATAACAAATCTATCCCAATTAAAAATATATATATATATATTCTTGAAGAAGACTCTCTCCTCTAGTGCACCATGTATTTTTCTAATTTATTTAATATGATTTACTATTTTTTTCTTTCTCTGAAACAACATCTCCTTGACTGTTAAAATACCTACTTGTGATATTTTTTAATTCTAACAATCTATGTCTAATTAAAACACTATAAAATATATATGAGGATATTCTTGACTCTGATCTCTACAAAAGGGTATGTTTTTATTTATTTTTAAATATCATTAAAAAGATTAGTAGTTATTGAAATGCCACTTTTCTGAAATAATTTTATTTTTATGGTAATTTGACCCAAAGTGGTATAAAACATGTATTTAATAGATATTTTCCATTGAAATTAGCTAGAATGAATCTAGCTAGACCATATGTTTGATCAAAATTAATTTTTAGTTAGAAATACTAAAATTCAGTTGTGATGATACGTTAGCCTAAAAGGTGACACCTGATTGTGCTTTTACCCAGCTGTCAGGATGTATGTATGTCCTTGAGAAGAAGATGGTGACATTTTTCCAATAAGGTCGAAACCCCAAATACTAAAAGGCCATGGAGCAACTTGATTACGAAGCTCACGAGAAGGAGCATGAATCAAATTACTATGCTACTGACATTAAGGCAACTTCTTAACAAACATGAAAGAATCTTGTTCCATTGTTTTCCAGTAATATCCCATTCTAAGAAGTTTATTGACTAAATATTTTCCACCAAAATGTCCCCCACAAGAACCAAAATGAGCTTCTACCAAAGCTATTGGAATTTCATTTCTACCAAGACATCTTAATAGTAAACCCTCATAAGAGTGTTTGTAAAGTGCATCTCCTAAAATAATGTAATGCACTGCAAGCTTCTTAATACGATTACACATGTTCCTTGTTGTTGATTCAGGAAAAGTACCATCTTTCAAAAAATGAAAGATATGAGAATACCATTCATCCAAATGAAAATTGAAACAATCAGAGGTAACCTTATTAGAAATTATAGGGTTTTTAAGAGTATGTATAGTAAATTGAAATTTTTCAGTGTTATTCTCAAGACAAACCAAAGAAGCTGCACTTGCCATGGTGTCTGCATGTTGATTATCTTTTATAGGTAAAGTTTGAATCGTATAAGAAGAGAATTGTGAAAGAACATCAAGAGCCAAATGTCTATATTGTGCCATTTTTTTATTCTTAGTCTGATAACATCCTTTAATCTATTCAACAATCAATTTTGAATCTCCATACATTTCCAAGTTTTTAATGTTAAGGGATGAAGCTGCTCGTATGCCAGCTATAAGAGCTTCATACTCCACAATATTGTTAGTACAAGGAAAAGTCAATTTATATGATAGAGGGATCAAATTTTTCATAGGAGGGATCAAGATAATGCCAACACCAGAGCCTGTCTTACATCCTGATCTGTCAACATATAACTCCCAAACATCATCCTATTTAATAGCTAGAATGTTTTCATCGGGGAATTCTATTAAAGTAAAGCATGTATCAGAATGAGGACAAGGAGCTTCAACCAAATAATATGTTAAAGCTTGTCCTTTAATTGAATTTTGATTAATGAAATTAAGATCAAATTCAATAAGTAACATCACTCACTATGCAAGACGACCAGAGAGATCAGTTTTTGAGAAAAGATGTTTCAAAGGATCAAATTTAACAATCAAATTGACTTCAACATTTAAGAGATAGTGCTTGAGTTTCTGACAAGCTAAAAATACAACTAAGAATTGTCTTTCCAAATCTATATATCTTGTGTTGTAATCAAGTAAAGTCTAACTAATATAGTACACAGGTCTTTCCTTACCTTCACTATCATGTTGAGCCAACATTGCACTCACCACCTTCGGAGTGGCTAAAGTATATAGATAAAAGGGTAAATCAAATTGAGCGGGTTGCAAAATAGGAGGATTGGCAAGATACTCCTTAAATTGCTCAAAGAATTGTTTACATTCTTCATTCCAAGAGAAAGTGGTGTCCTTTCTAAGCAAGGAAGTAAAAGGAAGAGTTCTATTAGCTAAGTTGGAAACAAAGTAATGAATAGCTTGAATTTTTCCTTGTAGACTTTGTAACTGAGAAATATTCTTAGGAGGAGGCATATTAACAATAGCTTCAATCTTTTTAGTATCCACCTCTATGCCTCGCTTAGAGATTATAAACCCTAATAACTTACCGTAATCAACTCCAAAAACACATTTCTTAGGATTCAATCTCATATTGTAACTTCTATTTTCTTTCAAATATATGTCATAAAATACTAACATGACCTCTTTGTCTAGATTTTGTCAAAATATCATCCACATAATCTTCAAGAATCTTATGAATGTAATCATGAAAAATCAAAGTCATAGCTTGTTGATAAGTTGTTCTCGCATTTTTTAATCCAAAAGGCATCATGACCCAACCAAATGTTCCCCAAGGTGTTATAAATGTAGTCTTAAATTGATCCTCAGGAGGAATAAAAGATAATAAAGCATGACTTTCTGTTAAATCCACAATCATATCAATATTAGGTAACGGGAAATCATCTTTTAAGGATGCTTTATTTAAATCTCTAAAATCAGTGCACATTCTTATGTTATTTTATCTTTTTGAAATGGGCATAATATTTGAAATCCAATCTGAGTAATCAATAGAGAGGATGAATCCAACATCCAATAATCTTTCAATTCCAACCTTAACTAATAAAGCAATTCATGGATTCATCTTTCAAATTTTCTTCTTTATAGGTTTAACATTTGGTTTGAGAACAATATTGTGAGTAATAATCTTAGAATATATACCCAGCATATCCGAATATGTCCAAGCAAAAATATTCATAAATTCAAGTAAAAGGAAAACCAACTAATCACATTCATCCTAATTCAAACATTTCCCAATTTTTATCATCTTCTTAGAGTCATTTTCATCCATTTGAACCTCAACGGTCTTAGTTATTAGCAAATTACTTTATATTAGAGAATCCATTGGTAAAGGAGAAATGATGAAGGGTGCTCCCCTTAATACTTCAAACACATAACAAAAATAGAGAAACAACAACAATTTGCAAGAACATAAAATGGGCTTCTTATTATCTCCACAAATGTGGAATTATAAATTTCAAAATTACAATATGCAAAGCCACATGGGCATTTTCCCTTACAATATTCTGTAGGACAAAGCCTTGAATCATTACCCAGATCTACTACCCAGAACTAACCTAGAAAACACTACAGACCTTTCTTATATAGGCAATTTCCACCGCCCAAGAAGGTTCTAGAAATTTAACCCCTAAGGCCGAATACACATGGAATTATTTTACTTTTACAATTATTACAATAGAGTCGGCTCAAAACAACTTTTGAAACCCAAACATAAATTTTGAAGAAAAATTATTTTCCGCCATTTCAGGTGACCCAACTTCTGAAGACCATAAGTCATCACCCATTGACCCAACTGACTATTATAAACCCATTTCGGAAAGGGCACAAAGCACTCTACAATGCATGAATCAAGAAAGCTTCATTCAACCAAAGTTTCATCCTCATCTAGGGCCTCTAAAGCCTTCAAAATTGAGTTCAAAGTTTCTATACCCTGTTACCAATACCAAAAAAATTTAATATCTTCAAAACTAGACTTGATTTGGCAATGAAAATTTAATGGCAAGCTGATATGACCAAAATGAACCTCCAGGGAAGAAAATAGACCATTCTGAGCTCAAACAAAAAAATTACTAAAAATAGTAACTTTCCAAAAATAGCAGCTCTGCATAAGATAGCCCTTATTGAAAATAAACTAGAAATATTTTTGGGTGATGCAAGATTTCTCTTACACCCAAGATGCTCCTGCATCAAGAAATATTCGGTTCATCATGTTCTCCAAAATAAGCTTCTATATTTAGACAATAAGGCTTCTATCATTTATGATGAAATGTAGGGAAGTCCTCATAAACTCCTAGAAAATCCTCTAAGGCTTCATCTTAAGAAAAAGATCCAAGATAGGTTTTTGATCCATGTCAAGGAGGACTAGGTTAACCAACTTCAAATTTCCACCACAGATATGATTAACATTGAGAGGAAAATCCAATGGTTGTTTGTAAGGATTGAACCCCAATCCATATGTATAATCATAAATTTCATTGTCCAAAGGTACTTGTATACCTTGTTCATATTTACCACATCCTTTCCAATTAAATCTTGATTCCTTGAGTAGATGATAACTAGAACTATATCTATCAGCCATATCAGATGGAGTCCAAGGACCGAAATATGTCACAATATCATAGCAATCAAGTTTTATTGTTTCAATTGTTTCTTCAATCGAGGCAGCAACAAAGTTACTTTTTAATTCCTCAGAAAGTAGGGAAGGAGTAAAAACTTGTTTTTCAAACTCACTTTGTTGTTCATGAATTCCAAATCAGAGACTTTATATTCTCCAATAAAAGAAGGATTAAAATCCAATGTTCCCCAATAATCCCTAGTCAAAGAAGAAGAAGATGGAGCTTCCATTTGTTTAATCTTAGGTGGCCCTTTAGGCTCTTTACTTTGTTTGAGAGGTTCAGAAACTTTAACATATTCCACATTTAAGCAAGGATTCGACACATCATCCGCATGTAGCGTATACATCAAATTGTTATAAATGAACCTAACCTTGCAATGAAGAGAAGAAGGAATTGCATACATAGTATGTAACCAAGGTCTTCCTAAAAGAAGATTATAATTGAGAGGTCTGGGCATAACATGACTAGCTGTATTGAGAATAATTGAACCAACTTTAACAGGTAAGGTAATAATTCCCAAAGTTCTCTTTGCAATATTGTCAAATCCGTGAATAGGGACATTATTAGGTTGAATAGTTGTAGGATCAGCCTTAATTTCCTTAAGCATATCCATGATACAAGCATTAAGCCCAGATCCATTATCAATTAATGTTCTACGAATGATAATTTGATTAATAGAAACAACAACCATAAGAGCATCATATTGATTCTACACCTCAACAAAAGGTAAATTATTATCGGTATACACAATAGGAGGTATAGAAGGCATAGTATGCATGCACTCCAAAAAGTAATTAATGTTCTCTTGGTTAGGAGGCGGAGCAGTAAGGGTAGATAAATCCTTTTGCAATGCCTCATGATATGTTAGGGAATTTTGAAGCAATTCCCATAAAGATGTCTTAGCAGGAGTAGCACGCAATTGTTATACTAAGTCATACTCCTTAAAGGTAGATGGAAACCTAGGAACCTAAGGAAGCATAGGTTGGGAAGGAGGTAAAGAAATTGGAACAGTAGGTTGAGGGTTATTCTATGTGTGATAATCATGTGAAACAAAATCCATGATATTAAATAAATCCAAAGGATCTCTAGGTTTACCCTTAATTGTTATTCGAGGACATCCTTTTACCGTAAAAAAAGGTTTAAGATATATCATTCTAGGTGTATCAATGTTGCAAATAGTGGAACATGAAGGTAACCATGCACACACCCTATGGTAAAGGTCAATTGAAGATTTTGTGGAGGAAGATGAAATAGGAATAGGATTAATGGAGATCTCATTCGAACAATTTTCATCCTCACTTCCATGTACCTCATTAAGGGATCTATCCTCTTTTGCAATAAAATCCTCATCAATGTATTCGAAACAAAAATCATACATGTTGAACATAGAGTAACACTATTGTCGAAAGACAGCCTTCATGCATCCAAATTATGACAGTTCGATATATATATATATATATATATATATATATATATATATATATATATATATATATATATATATATATATATATATATATATATATATATATATGTATGTATATATATATATATATATATATATATATGTATGTATATATATATATATATATATATATATATATATATATATATATATATATATACATATATATATATATATATATATATATATATATATATATATATATGCTTATTAATTGATGTCATAGAAATTGCATGAGTTCAAATATCACTATCCCGATATGCAAGAACAACAAGCATGATGGTATCATGCCACTGTTAATGTTATCACAGTGGTTACGATAACGATCATGCCACTGTGATCACATCACAGTGGCCCGATCCTTTGTGCGTGAGCAGTATTACAACATACAATAAGTGACAAGTGCAAACAGTCACTAACTACTATATTAACATCTAACTAATGCATGGTTAAGAACAGTCGCCTCATGTAGGGGCATGTCTCTATGTGGCAAATTGCACGTATGGACATGTCCCTATGAGGGCAGACTCTTGGGCATATATAAATACTAATTGATAATACTTGAAGGATCATCAATAACATCAACAATAGTCCTTCATAGATATCAATCACAAACATTAGCATACTTTTCTAATTGATCCATATTCACAACATGGTAATAGAGCCAACATATTATAGATATAATAAATAAATAAATACATTGTTCAAATAGAATTTTGAGATAAAGACAAGTGCTCAAATCATACTTGTAGAGACTATATAATTCATACCTATACATCAAATACACGTACAACTATTAAAACTAGCAGTATACAAAATGGAGATTGGAATCAAAATGGAGGATAGACTTGAAGGAGCATCAAACTTCATGTCATGGAAAATAAGAATCATTTCACTCCTACAAGAATTAGAATTAGATTCTTATGTAGAATAAAACAAGAAAATGCCTGAAGATGAGGTAGAGATAACAACCTGGAAAAGGCGTAATAACAAAGCAAGGAAAATAATCATTGACTCTGTAAAAGATGATATTCTCCTGAGTATAACCAAAATCACAACTACACATGAGATATTCAAAACCATCATGAGTACATATGAAATAAACAATGCAAGTAGGTTGTTAACTCTAAAAAAGCAACTTATGAGCATAAAAATGAATATGGGAGAAACTATCACATCGTACTTCTTAAGAATTTCATAATTAAGAGATCAACTTTTCACCATAGGCAACACCATAGAAGATGTTGAACTTTCTCTAATTTCCTTGAGAGGATTACCCATCTCTTGGGAATCATTCATTCAATGTATAAGTGGATGACCTCCATTACCAAATTTTGAGCAACTCAGGAATGATTGTACCCAAGAAGAATCATGCCTAATCTCAAGGGGAATAGGGCAAAATAAAGAAGGAGAAATTTAGGCACTCCATACAAACACTTCCAACAAAAGGAAAAAGTTCTTCAAACGGAAGAGGGGAAATAAAAACTACCAAAAAAAGGATCTATCTAAAATTCAGTGTTACAAATGTGACAAGTATGGGCACACTCATAGAAACTATCTGGAAAGGAAGAAAGCACATTCTACCCTAGCCGAAGTCAAAGAAGAAAACTCACTAGAAAGCACATGCTACCCTAGCCGAAGTCAAAGAAGAAAACTCACTTTTATACTTAGTATTATAAAGTGAAATAAATGCAAATAAGAACACTTGGATAATAGACAATGGAGTGTCAAGGCATATAACGAGATTCAAAAATCAGTTCAAAACTCTTAAGGGACAATCAAATGAAGAAGTCACTATTGGAGATAACTCTACGTATCTTGTGAAAGGAATTGGGACCTGTTCCATCAAACTAAGAAATGGAGCATCTCTACAACTAAAAGATGTATTGTTTGTTCCTAGAATCAAGAGAAATCTAATCTCAATATCAGGTTTATCTGATCAGGGATACCGGGTTACCTTCAATGAAGACAAAGTCATTCTCTGGCCTAAAAACACAAATATCAAAAATGCCATAACAGTAGGTTCAAGAGATGTTAGTCTGTACAAACTATGAAGTGATCAAAAGGTAGCACTAAATCATGAAGTTTCAAACAATAATGAATTATGGCACAAAAGGTTAGGACACCTTAGATATAGTTCTCTACCCACCATAAAGAAGATCACTTGAAGACTACCCCATCTAAAACTTGAACATACTAGAATTTGCAAAGGTTGTGCCTTCGGAAAGAATGTGAAAGATTCTTTTCCTCCAAGTGAGCACAAATCCAAAGTTATGGTAGAGATGATTCACACTGACCTATGCGGCCCCATGAAAACACCATCCCTAACTGGATCTTTATACTACATAATCTTTGTTGATGACTATTCTCAGAAAACATGGATATATTTTCTAAAGTTCAAATACTCAAGAGGTACTATCAAAGTTCAGAGAATTCAAGGCACTAGTACAAAACCAGTCAGGAAAGAAACTTAAAGTGTTAAGATCTGACAATGGGGGAGAATATACATTTGACAACTTCAAAATTTTTTTTAATTCTATTGGAATTAAGAGGGAGTATACTATACCATATAATCCACAACAGAATGGAGTGGCAAAAAGAAAGAACATAACCATAATTGAAGTAGCAAAAGAAATGATGCATGAACAAAACTTACACACTTCATTTTGGGAAGAAGCTTTGAATACAATAGTCTACATCCAAAATAGATGTCTGCACTCAGTTCTAGAAAATATAACTCTAGAGGAAGCTTTTACAGGGAACAAACCTGACTTAAGTCATCTAAGAATATTTGGTTAGTCTGTATAGATACATGTTCCTAAGGAAAAGAGGATGAAACTAGAACCATCCGAGAAAAGAGGTATATTCATTAGCTATAGTGAAAATACTAAAGAATATCAAATTTACATTCTAAGGAAAAAATCTGTTGAGATAAGTAGAATTGTAAAGTTTGAAGAAAACACTACACTCAAAGAACTCAAGGATGATAAAATCACTGAAGTAGAAGATCACATAACTAGGATTGAGAGGGAGAATACCATAGAAGAGTATGAACCTTCAGAAAATAAGAGGGAGAATATCATAGAAACTCTTGAACCTCCAGTCATTAATGACAAAAATATTGACATACCAAATAACAAGAAAAGGACCCTATGGGCAAGAAAGAGAATAATGTGGATCCAAATGAAACTTCCAAAGAAAATAAAAGAACAAGAACTCTAAAGTGTTATACTTCAATTCTAACTAAACTTACAAATTCCAAACCAACAAGTGTTAAAGAAGCTTTATCAAATTAGGCTTAGAAGGATGCTATGGTTGAACAATATCAATCTATACTAAAGAATGATGTTTGGAACATAGTGCCTAGACCAAAAGACAAATTAGTTGTCTCCTCCAAGTGGTTATTAAAAATCAAATATGCACCTGATGGTAGTATTTAAAAACATAAATCTCTCTTTGTGGCTAGGGGATTCTCTCAGTAAGCTGGAATTGACTATGAAGAGACATTTGCTCCAGTTTCCCAGTATACATCGGTAAGAACAATTATTACAATTGTAGCATCTAAAGGATTGAAAATTTACTAGATGGATGTAAAGATAGCCTTCCTGAATGGTTCAATTAAGGAGGAGGTATACATAGAACAACCAAAAGGATTCACCATACGTGATAAGATTTTCTATGTTTATAAACTAAAGAAATCCCTCTAAAATCTAAAACAAGCACCTAGAGCCTGGTATACGAGGATAGATAACTATCTCTCTAAACTAGAGTACTCCAAGAACCTAGCAGATCCTAACATTTACTTCAAAGTTTCAAATGGAAATATTATAATATTGGTCCTCTATGTGGATGATCTTTTGATAATAGGAGAAGATAATCATTGCAAAATGTAAACAAGATCTGGCAGCAGAATTTGATATGAAGGACCTAGGACTTCTACACTACTTTTTGGGAGTATGGAAAAAGAAAAACTATATATTCCTAAATCAAGAAAAGTACACCACAGATATTCTAACTAAATTTGGAATGATGGAGTGTTAACCATTAGCTACACCAGTGGAAACAAATTTGCACAAACTAAAAATTGAGGCACATGATTTGAAACCAACAGATCACACTCTCTACAGGCAGATCATCAGTTCTCTCATGTATCTGCTAAATACTCATCCTAACATATGCTATGATACAAATGTATTAAGTCACTTCATGTGTGGACCTAACAAGATACATCAAATTTTTTCTAAGCACATATTAAGATATTTACGAGGCACAATCAGACTTGGCTTATAGTATGAGAATGTTGAGATTCAACGTCAAGGATATTCTTATTCTGATTGGGTCGAAAGTACCACTGACCATAAAATTACTACAAGGTGTTGTTTCAATCTTGATTCTGCAATGATATCATGGTTCAACAAGAAACAGTCAATAGTTGCCCAGAGTTCCACCAAAGTAGAGTACATGACAGCCTCTATGGGAGCTCGTGTGGCAGTATGGCTAAGGAAGTTACTATTTGGATTGTTCGGAAAGTCTCTAAATCATACCATAATTCATTGTGATCATCAAAGCTGTATCAAGCTCTCAGTGAATCCAGTCTTCCATAATTGATCCAAACATATTGAAATTCCATATCACTATATAAGAGACATGGTAGACCAAAAAATCATAGAACTAGTGTACATCAGCACTGAGGAACAAAATGCTGACATCTTTACCAAGCCACTTGCAAGATTGAAGATAGAGTACTTAAGAAGAAAACTTGGTATGACTAGATTGTAATTGAGATTATTAGGATTAAATTCCTACTATTTGTAATTTATTCATGAATAAATAAATAAAGTTGCATATTGTAATATTCAAACTGTGTTAAAAGAAGATGACGATCTTCCATGATGTATTAATCGATCAAGGTTACTATTTCAAGGTGATGATCTTGACAATAGTTGACCAAGTGTCAAGATTGACTACATTAAGTTGTTGTCTCGGACTGTGCCAGATATCTTGACTCTAAAATGTGATGTTATTACTGGATGTGTGATAACAAAATCATATCATGATTGACTTCCTAATTGTTGTCCCAGATTGAGCCGTATATCATGATATTGAAGATTCCTACTGCCATGACAAGACTACATAAATTATTGTCTCGAATTGTGTCAAAATTCATGACAAGAAATTACTTAGATCCACTCTTGCTAAGAGGGAATGTTGAAAGATAGCCTTCAACATCTATGTGTGTGTGTGTGTGCACACTTATTAATTGATGTCATAGAAATGACATGAGGTCAAATATCATTATCCCAATATGCAAGAACAGCAAGCACGATGGTATCGTGCCACTATTATGTTATCACAGTGGTTACAATAAATGGCAAGTGCGAACAGTCACCAATGACTGTATTAACATTTAACTAATGCATGGTTAAGAACAGTCGCCTCACGTAAGGGCATGTCCCTACGTGGCAACTGCCATGTATGGACATGTCCCTATGAGGGAATGCTCTTGGGAATATATAAATACTAATTGATAATACCTGAAGGATCATCAATAAAAATGGCAATAGTCCTTCATAGATATCAATCGAAGACATCAGCATACTTCTCTAATCAATCCATATTCACAACAACTAGAGCATGAAAAATGTAAATGTTTTTGTATTTTTAAAGAAATTTTGCAATTTATTTATTTATTTTTGAAATGTAAAAGCAAGAGCATAAAATAAATCTAATTTTATATGCATGTAAGATCTAACACAAAATGAAAATCTAACACCAAAAAGAAAGAGTTGTTGTAAATGGGCTCACCAAAATGTGATGTAGAAAAATATGGATGGGGTTTAGTAAAATGCGCATAAAAGAGGCCCTAAACCAAATTTAACCACATACATGAAATGATAATGATAAGTAACATAAATCTAGAAATACTTGCAAGGAATAATGAACTAAAGTACATACCTCATAACATACCTGATCTGAAAATACCTATTTTCTGGTGTCTATACTATGTTTTCAAAAATTATGCAACCAGATTTGGAACAGAAACACAGAGATAGAGAAAACCCAGAAATGTTTTATTTTTCTGAGTTAGGTCTACCTTAACCCAAATAAAGGTCAACCTTCACCCCTTTATGTTGACCTTGACCTACATTGTTCTGACAAAAATTCTATTTGTGGATCCTAGAAGTTTTTCGAAAAGGGTATCCAGATTTACTCGGCAACTCCCAAAATAATGACTATAGATATCTGAAAATAGTGTTTTGGGGTGTTTATATAGGGTTTTGCCTTAGTCAAACCCCCATTTTGGTGATCTCCACCTACACAAATAGCCGGTTGTAATAGAATATGTGTGTGTGTTGCTCATAGGAAGAGCTTTGAATGTGCAATGCCAAGATCTAATCCTGTAGATTGAAACCCTAGCATGAATTGAAATGAGAGAGCAATGCATCAAAATTTTGGGACTCACTTTGATCAAAATTTGAAAAGGGGGACCAAAACCTGACAAGGGTCAAGGTTGACCTCAACCCTGACCAAGGTCAAGGTCGACCTCGACCAGGACCCAAAGTTTCAGGCCTAGCCAACATTGAAAACAAGGAAGTTTCTGAGCCGGCCAGCAACTTGGAATGATGAGAAAACAAGACAGAGTGCTGAAAAAGGGTACAGAGGCCTAGGAGAGATGTGATGAAGGCTAGTAGGGCCATTATATAGGTCCTACCTAGAAAATAGAGCCATGAAGAAGTAAATAAAGAAGAATCCTCGGGATCCTAACCCTAATTTTACTTAGAAATGAAGAATCAGGTGCAAATGCACCCTAAATCCAAATCTATCATGAAAAATTCACTAAATGAGGGTGTTAAACCTACCAAAATGAAAGTGCTTCCATTTTAAGATGATACAAATAATAAAAATCATTTAATTAATTGAGAATAAAGTTAGTAAATTATTTCTTACAGACATGGGACAATTTAAGTTGTCTACATTTTTCCCCTCTTTGAGACAATGCGAGTTTGAGCATTGTTTCAAAGAATAATCATAAAAATTTCACCCCAATATGCCTCGGTGGGAACAAGGTGATGACAAAGTAATAGGTGCCCCCTTGAGAGATTTTTTGTGCCCCCTCAAGACATGAATGATCACTCAAAATAAGATGATGAATGTTAGATGAAATGATGATAGAAAATAATAGTTAGTAATAAATGAATCTAACATTGGTAGGTTATGATGACTATTTGATTTACATTGCACACAAAGATTTTTGATAAGAATCATTTATGGTTTTAGGAGGACCCATCATATATAATACAAGTGATAATGTATGATTGACATACCCTATATAAGACAAGTAAAAAAGTATGGTTTTAGGACAGATACATCCTGTATAAAACAAATTATGATTAATTGAGTAATAGAATGATTTGACTGATTTGAAAATTGATTTGACTATATTGAATGATTGACAGATGATTGATTGATAGAATAAATATTAGTGACATGAATATATTAAGAAGTGATTAGACATATTAGGTGAAAATTGAACCAAGATTGAAATCCAAAATTCATCAATATCACATTCTCTTGAGTCTTCATGCTTTGAGCAATTATTTTTATCATTGAGCCACTTTTATTTATAAAAATGGTTACGTCCACAAAAATATATACAAATCAATATGAGATGTTTTGTTTCCATTTAAAAAGACTTATACTAGACAAGGAATGTTTCTATCCATCTAAGGGTATGTACATTAGGGGTCAAGTTATGTGCGACAATCATGATAATTTTAATTCATTGTAATATTTTCTACATTATATACTTTTCTCATATGTGAACGTGCTAATCATAAACACCCAAAATAACTTTCCTCAAACTTTATGAAAAACATCCCACAAAAGATGGACAAAGAAAAATAAATCCATGGACCATCCCAACATCTCTAATCACTTGTGGATATCCTAGAGATGCATAAGAACATGACATGCAAAAATCATACTAAGATTTAAGACTAACATGGACGAGCCAAAAACCATATTGTTTTGTGTTAGTGTAATGTGTTTATTTGAAAATGACATTAATGATGATAATGATGTCTAGCTTCAGGAATGAGGTACCTCTTATAAGACTGACCTATCTAGTTTCGAGTATATTCATCCTCTGTATAAGAAATAATGACCAAATGAAAAAAATGATTGATTATAATTGATTGATTAATATGACAATTTAATTAGTTTGATTGAGGACCAATTGATAAGCTTGTTAGTTGATGCACAATTTTGTGAAGCTTAGAATTTTGTTGCATTTGGTGTCGGTTCAATGCTTGTTGATGCAAAAAGAATTATTTTATTAAAGGTTGACAATTGAGAAAAGGAAAAATTATTGCATGATTTTTTTGATTTTATGATTTTAAGGATTTATAAGGGATTTTTATTATTTCTTTGGATTTTTTCAAGACATTTTATCATTTTTTGGATTTTTTAGGACATTTTATAAAATTGAATTACATTGCACTTATTAAGACTTTAAATTGTGATTACTCAAATTAGAAGATGAAAGAAAGAAGGAGAAGAATTGGGTTTGATTTGGATCGACAGAAGTAATGTTGATAAGTTGTAAAGAGATGTTATTTTGGAGCTTTTCTAAGACATTTTTCTTTTGGAGAACAACAAAACCTATGATTGTCTTATCTTCAAGAGATTCAAATATTTTTTTGAAAATGCTTATGAATGGGCCAAAGCAATCAAGATTGACTGCCATTGTTGGAAGCTCTTGTTGGTTCAATGTATTAGTTGTGGCTTCTAAAAAAACTCAAAATTATATCTAAGATACTGGAAATTGACTTTTTCAGACTAGTTCAACACTTGTCTTTGAAGTTACCTAGTGTGGAAAGGGCATTGAGAATCCATCTCCAACATGTCAGATGAGTATACTAAAATAATTAGTAGGTTGGGAAAAATGTTGGTACGAATTATAAAGGCATTAATAGATGTGCATAGCATGTCAATGTGTTTAATTATATTATTTAAAATGTAGATAAAGACAATTAGTGGTTGAGGGAAAAAACATTACAATAAATTATTCATGCATTAATACATGTGCATAGTATGTCAACGTGTTTAATTATATCATTTAAAATGTATATGATAAAAGATGTTACATTTATAGTTAAGATTATTTTACAAACAACAAGTCTTTTAAAATATAAATCATAGTTGGCAGCATCTTGTGGTGTAATGTTTAAGTGGTTGCATTGTTAATTAAGCAACCACAGTTCAAATCCCCTCTTGGCCCAAATAAAAGGTCGTAATGCCGGTTTGGTGGCTAGTTAAGTTTACTGAACAAAAAAAATATATTATATTTGAAAATAATAAGTGTTTCCTCTTTTGACTAAACACATAATTATTTAGCAATGTAATGCTTAATATTTTTTCTAATTATTTTCGATATTAGCAGTTCCTCTTAATGTATAATGGACACACCACTAAAATTATAAGAGTCAATTACCACACATACTACATAGGAAAAATTAATAATCACTAGTTACTCTAAAAATGCTAATGTAATATTAAGGTAATTATCAACCATTACTTCATAACTACTTGCCACTATTTTAATTGTCGTATTTTAAAAAAATATGACTCTTGTTGGATTATCTTGTAGAACCCTAACCATCAATATCTCCAATACCAATTGACACTCTTCAAGTGTTAGAACTTGAGATTAATTAATTATCAAAGCCCATATCATTTTGATTGGTAGTCAAGAGTGACTACCATGACTAACTAAAATAATTGACTCAAGTTTACAATATTACAATTATGAGTATGGTTTAATTATTTAAATCCAAATGGTTCTAATATAGTGGGAAGAATCAAAATAGGTACATGCAGGAGCTCTTGAGAGTTAACAGTTGTTTCTTAGTTTACAATTAACATTTTATTGAAAGATTTACTTTTAATATTCACTCAAATTCATAAAGTCAACCCTTGTAGGGATTTGACCCAATAATTAGAGCACATTATGGTCAAAGTATCATTTTTAATAAATCATAACAATTAGATATTTTTTATTCAAATTTAAACTTATAATGCTCAAATTTGAAGCATAAAGTGGTCTAGATTAGACTATGGCCCCATTCAATAACAAATAATCGTTACTTTCTAGGGGCACATTTCCCTTCTATTTTTTGAAGTTGAAGTTGAAGTAGACATAAATGCACAAGATCCATGCAGATTACAAATCCAACTAAAACTCTAAGTAAGATATAAAAGGGTTGGAACCAACTATCATTGGAGAAGTTCAAACTAAGGGTTATACAATTTTTTCAACCCAAGAAACTAATCTCTTAATGAGACTAAGATCTCAATAAGTGTGATTGTAGTCATTATATTAGTAAGAAAAAGAAAAAAAATTGGCATCACCAAGGATAGTTTTTTTCTATCTATTCTATCCAAGAACTACAAATACAACCAATTAGCTTTAGCAATTTCTCCACTACTAACTATGACATCTTCAACAAGTAATATCTCTATTTTATTTTTCTTAATTGAATTCAAACAAGTTATTGAAGTCAAGAATGCACAAGAAATATATTGTAGCAATGCTAGTTTCTGGATTAAATTGTGTCAAAACAATTTGTATCAACGTTACAGATCACACTTTGTGATCCATAATCAGGATAAAGTAGAGAGCTAGGATGCATTCCATTGCTAAAATTTATGGATTGTAGAAATCTAATATCATAAAAAAATAACTAAAGATGAAGAAAGAGTTGAAGACATGAATGGATAAAAGAAATCAAAGATACAATGTTGCCTTGTTTAAATTGTCTTCTCATTTCACAAATTGACCTAAAGTAGAGGCACACTTCTCCACTTGATTTTCTCCTTTTGATGTCATATTTGGGTGGAATGTGGTTGATCAAAGAAACAACATTATGTTAGAATGAGTATTGATTGAAAAAATAACAACATAAGGATATGATTATAGAAGATATTTGAAATGAGAGAAGAGACATCAATTTGTAGGTTTTCAATGAGGAAAATCAATGGTCAAGATTCAATATAAAATGGATGACTAAATTTGAATGAGAGTGTGGGCCTAGATTGGAGGCTTAGTGAGAATTGGATCTTAAGGGATAAGTGTGCTTATACATGTGAGCACACATGAAGAATTCCATGAAAGCGACATGTATATGACATGTGTAAGAGATAGGTTGGCTTGTGAAAAAGGCATGTCTATGACATGTGTAAATGATAGGGTGGATATGATATGACATTTCATGCTCACGCATGTGTGAGAAAGAGGAGGGTAGGGACACTTGTCATATGATGACAAGTTTAAACCTTGATCCATGTAGATAGTTTCAAGGTATAGGGTTGAGAGGAAAAAGATTGAGGGCAATGTGGTATTAAATATTAAGAATAATGGTAAGTAGGCTTAATTATCCTAAATCAAGTAATTGAATATCACCTAATTAATTGATTTAGTTAGAAGGTATGTGGGATAAGGTTAGACATAATTAAATAAATGCAATTTTATTTAATTTAAGGTGGGGGGTAAAAATGAAGGTTAAATTAAATAAACTAATAAATATTTATTTTTTTACAATAATAAAATGGAATATTTAGTTAGATATGAGAGGTAAGATGAAATGGAGGAAATGATTGAATTTTTGTGCACACAGATTGGCGGTAAATAGAAAACTCCATACATACACCAAAAATAATAACCAAAAGATGTCACTGACTTGTGGTTTCAGTTTGATGCAGGTCTAGAGGGAAGAGTTTGTCTAGAGAACCCTATTCCTAGGAAGAGGTCTCATGGGGTGTCTTGTTCCCTATTATTTTACCTAAACTTAGTTGCAAACTACTTGTCAGCTCTTTTAGTTATTAGATCCAAACCAATGTGAATGCCACTTGTACCTACAGATAGAAAAATGAGAAACTATTATGTAGAGAGGGGTTTTCCTAAATGAAACCCCAGTTTGGAATCAACCTTGAAATGAAATGAAATGAATGAAAGTGTTCTATCATGTAGCAAAGGATAGATTTGAAAATTGGAAAGTATTATACCTTAGCAATGCAAATGCTTCTTTGAATGTGATCAAGTATGTTGATGCAACAGCTTCGACTTCATACAAAAACCCAAAAGGAAATCATGAAAGACAAAACCTTGTATAATGAATGTTGTAATTTTCCCCAATCTTTCATGGATGGAGAAGAATGACTTGAAGAGTTGAAGACTTGAATGCTTGAAGGAATGTGGATTCTTGAACGTATGTAGATGGATGCTTCCACTATGATCTTCTTCCTTGATGGTGGAATCATTTTCTTGTCCTTCAATGTAGGAAACGAGCTTGATCCATGGGGAGGATTTCCTTTGAAACATATTATAATGCTTGAGATATTTCTTGAGAATGCTTGGATGCAAAATTGTAGGAGAGATCTTGAAATATTTATCATGGTTACCAAAATAAGGAGAGATAAATTTCAAGGTTCAAAACTCGAAGGAGACCTATGAGAATATGGAAATCATGCTTATCCAATGAGACGGGCCCTTGATTTCAATTTCAAGAAGAACATCATGGAAGAGGATGGCTCATACATCCTCTTCCTGAGAAGAGAAAACCTTGGGCTTCCTCTTCCCACCAATCAAGCTTGAGATTGGGATCATAGGTCCTAGATAAGAATGGGATGCCAAATTTTGAAACAAAACTTCTTACAGAGTCAGTACACAATACAAAGGACACAAATGGTAACATGTGATTAAATAAATGGTTGAATTGGTGATATATTAAAGGAGCACACCTAAAAATTAGAGTTCACATCAATTTTTGGTGAAATTAAATTAACACTTGACTCATAGTTTCATTTAGGTGTTCATTAAGTGTTACATAAAGTATTATTATGCATTGCTAAAATAGAAACACGCTAAGGTGGGTTTTAAACAATAATGAAATTGTTTACATCGATAAGTTCTTTGCATTTATCCCTCACTTTAGCAACAGTATGATTCCACCTCATACTCATGGTAAAGTAGAGAGAGAGAGAGAGAGAGTCCAATAGTCTTCCAAGTTGTGCTATGCTAAGTGATCCATGCGAGAGAAGAGAAAAGAAATTGAAGGTGGAATAGATGGTCTACAAAGTTGTGTTATGCTAGTCAACTTTACCTTGAAAAATGATTTTCACACAGGGTGACTTATCCTAAGGAAATCATCATCTCCTTAGAGAATTTGTAAAAAGGGGATCAGTCCTATGGAAAACATAGTCTCTTTAGGGATCTTTGAGAGTGATCAATCTTAAGAAAAGCATAGTCTCCTTAGGAATCCATGAGAGTGATCAGTCTTAAGGAAAGTATAGTTTCCTTATGGATTCATGAGATTGATCAGTCCTAAGGAAAACATAATCTCCTTAGGGATCTGTGAGAGAGGTCAGTCCTAAGGAAACTGAGACCATAGTCTCCTTAGGGATCTATGAAAGAGATTAGTCCTAAGAAAGCTTAAATCATAGTCTCCTTAGGGATGTATGAGAGCCATCAATACTAATGAAAGCATAGTCTCCATATAGCTCTATGAGGCTACATAATATACAAGGAGGTCACATATGATCACTTGAGTGTCGGGGTCTAAAGAGGATTTCAAGATAAAAAATCAAGGGTTAGATGCATGTGATGCATGTGATGACACTTCCCCATATGCATCTTAGGTTTCCTACATGTGTTAGTTTCCTATGGATTAGTATGTTTAATTTTGAAGTTGAGATGTACCTTTTGAGATAGAGAGTTATTAGGATCCCTTGCCTAGTTGTATTGTGATTGGTTTTGGTGTTTGATATCCAATGGGGTCTAATGTTATCTCCTTAGCATGGTGGGAGTGGATCTTTGATTCCATGTGGTCGGGTGGTAGTGACTCTTTTACCATTGGAGATTCCAACATTCATGTACTAGTGATGGATGATCCTTGTAGTAGTTGTACCTTCTTGCTCATCATTATTGGAGATGTACTCTTATCTTTCATATGTTATATTTTGTATTAGTGTATCAGTTGTGATACCTTGTGAGATGGATTGTACTTCAAGTAGTTGGTTATTATTTTATATCATGTGACTTGTACAATGGATGTTGTTTCATTGTGTATACCTTGTGCTATTAGTTGTATCTAGGTTTCTTTTATGATATGTTATACTTGTTATTTAATTGCATTATGTGGAGATTGTATATTGTTTATTGTACTAAGTAGAATAATTAACTTACACAATTCTATGTATCGGTGATTGAGTTACATTTTTTAGTATGTATTCTCTTATATTATATTTCTTCCACATTGTTATTCATTATTGTTTTATAAACCTTTAAGAAAAAATTATTCTATAAACTTAGTATCATGTTTTAGGTTAATTTTGTTACAAGTAGTGGTTGTCGTTGCACCAAAAGATCGACTTGTTAATGCCCGATACAACCACTAGACTTATAGAAGACACAGGAGGTGGTTAAGCCATGTCATGAATCCCAAAGGGAGCGCTAACTATTTTTCCAATAATCTCCCCCTTAGCGTTACTCAAGGGGACTCGAACCTGTGACCAAGCTCTGATACCACTTGTTACAAGTAGTGGTTTCCGTTGCACCAAAAGATTGACTTGTTAATGCCCGATACAACCACTAGACTTATAGAAGACACATGAGGCGGTTAAGCCATGTCACAAATCCCGAGGAGAGCGCTGACTATTTTGCCAACAAATTTATCATGGGTTCTCTGGCAGGGCATTACACGTCAAGGTGGAGAATATTTGACAGTTAAATAAAAAGGTAAATGGTGTGGTGCTTGTTGTTGTGCATCCTTTGTGTGACCATATTAAAGTTCGAAAGGCTTTGTTAGAAATGTATGGAAATTATGGAAGCACAAAGAGGGTTTGTGGATTGTTCGACAAAAATCCTTACAAGATCTTGAGATGAAAAATTAGGATAGAGATGTGTCTAATCCGGTGTATCAATAAAATTTGCAATAATTTAATGATTCTAAAATAGAAACTTATAAGTTCTAATGTTGCATTTACTATTAATGGAGTAATAATAAAAAATGGTTATGTTATATTAGTAGATCTTAAAATTAATATTTGTACTTCCAATTTCTATTGACAAATAAATTATAATAAATAATGTTTATATATTTCAAATCATAATTAATCTTGAATTAAATATATTAAATATTATATTCTAATAATGTATTATTTTTTTATAAATAAGGGATGGTAAATATAGTTCAAATAAGCTTCAAGATTTTAAAGATGGGATTAAGTCATACTTTCTTATCATGACATCTAAGGGTGAAATTTAAAGTAGTGAGTGTTATTAGATATTATGTTAGTGGATAGCTTTGTTATTTTACTAGATGTATAATGTGTAAATCTTTAATTTATATTTACTATATTATTTTTAAATAGTTTTGTTTTCCATAAATGTCCAAATAATTATATTCATAAACAAGATCTACATTATTTAATATAATTAGAAAAATTTAAGAAACTTACAATGACAGATTGATTTTTGAAGTTTTCATTTTTACCAATAAATTTAAGATTATTAAATTTCAAATTGATGAAAACTTATACTAATATTGATAGAAAAAACTATAATGATATCTAAAGCCACTCTTTCTTATTATTTTAAGAAGATTTAATAACATAATAATTTGTAGGGTCGCTCTTTTCCCTTTGTTATGTGAATTCACGTTCATTTAAGATAAAAATAGATTTTGTTTAACCTTTTGTTAAATTGTTAATTACATGTTTGGAGGATAACTTTTCTATTATTTTGTTTCTTTATTTTATATAATTTTTTCCTTCACTCTACTATTACAATAAGGAACAAGTATGCAAAGAGAAGAAGAGCATAACATTGTAGGGATAAATCTAAAATATGGAAAATCAGGTTAATTCTTAGAAAGCTAGATGTTGAAAGAATAACCTTCCTTCTTTCTCTATTTTTAAACAGCCTTGGAGTGTATGCATACTCCACACACACACACACACACACATGCATGCATACATGCATACATACATAAATACATCTTTGTGTTTCTTTCCAGTTAGTTATGTTGTGAATTTTGTGTAAAGTGATAAAGACTCCATCTAATTATATATCTCATGACATAACATCCTTTTTTTCTTTTCTCCTTAAAATAACTTGCACCCTTAGTTATGCAAATTGTTTTAAAGGGGGGATATCACATGACACAACCAAAATTGTTTTAAAAATATGTTAATATTCTAAAATAATATGAATAAAACAACCACACTTTTTTCTATATGTTTTACATTTTTTTTGATTGTCCTACAATGTAGCTTGTAGTAATCATGGTTTAATCAAAAACATTTTATGTTTTTAGTTTAACATAACTTTCTAGCCATACTTATTAAAATATTTTATTAAAAAATATTGGTATGTGGCTACTAATCATGCTCATGGGCTTAAATTTTGGTGACCTTGCTAGTGGCATTTTTGCCCCAAGTGAATAAAAAGAGGAATGCATGGGGGGTAGATCCATACTTGTGATGCATGGGGCCAAGATCTCCCCAATAGGGTCCAAGAGAAAAGAACATGGTAGAGGTCTAAGGGAAATGACGCCGTCATGGATTTTGGGGGTAGCGCCCCTAAAGAAAAAAGTATTCACTATTTAATAAAGGAGCTAGCTATTGTTTTGGTATCTAAATCAACCTTTGTAGATGACCAAAAAGGCTTGATAAATAAGTGGTTGTTTACTGTGAATATCATCATATTGTAATATTCTCTTCGTTGGCTAATAAGCAACTAGGCAATTGTTTGTCAATGGATGTAGCCCGCTTTGGGCAAACTACATTAAATCTATATTATTGTGGATTATTATTTTACTTCTTTCATTTTGCATTGTATTATTCTTGTGTATTTCACTCATTTTGGCAAGAGGTTTCAGACTTGAGTGGAAGAAATGGCAGAAGATATAAAGTTTAAGGTTGAAATTTCAATGGCCAAAAAGATGACTTACATAAGATGTAAATGGAAGATTGCATATATCACAAAGATCTTATCTCATTATTGAGTTGAAATTAAAATCAACTGAAAAATATGACAAATCCAGAATGGGAGGTTCTCAACAAAATAGTGCCTAACAATTTCAATGGCTTTCAATGTATTGAAAGAAACAATGGTGAACTTAATGAGAGCATTGAAAAGTTGTATGAAAAACCCTCAACTTCCAATAAGGTATTTTGTATAAAATATTTATCTAATATGAATATTTTAAAAGGCGGGTCTATTGCTAATCAATTTAATGAGTTTAACACAGTTACTAATTAGATAATTTTTGTAAAAGTAACCTTTGATTATGATGTTAGGGCCCTCTTGATTTTGTGCTCATTGTGAGAAAGCTAGAATAGTTTGGTAATGGTTGCAAGATTTTTTTTCTTTGATTCAAACAGTTTAAATTTTGATAATGTTGTCAATGTTATCCTTAGTGGAAATGAGACAAAAGAGCACAACTAATATAGAGCATGCCTATTAGTTGCATTAGGAACATTTGCTATGTTACTTTAATTAATTGTGCACATGCTCAAGACTATTCTCATGCATGTTATCATGCATAATTGAGAACATGTTCAAGCACATTCATGCTCTAGCTTAAGCTCACTTAGTTGAGCTTATATTTAGGATAGTCTAGTCTAGTTGGGCTCGAGTGTGCACATTGTGCATATCATGCACTTCTAGTTTGCATATCTAGCTCTACTTTACTATTTTTAGTTAGAGTTATATTTTGGCTATTTTTGGTACTATTGTTTTCTATAAAGCAAGTAATTCAATCATTTTAATGTATCCCAATCCTATTTCATTATTTTTGAAATCAATACATAATTCTAGGGTTGTTATAGAGCATATTATCTCCACTTGATCTCTTTTGTGTGATAGGTGTTTTTCTTGTAGATGCTTCTTGGCTCTGTAGTTATTTCATCAACTCCTACATGATATTAGAGTGCTAGATCTATCAAGTTCCTATTTGCATGCTTGAGGGATGCAACCTTGGATGAATTTTCAATGCACATTGGGGACCCCAAATGACTTTCATTTTGTCAAAATCTAAGTAGTTGAAAAATTGGGTCAAATTGACGTGAAATATAGGGGTAACTTAAAACTATGGGCACTTTGGTGAAAAAAGGAGGTCACTATTGCGCTCGAAAGGTAGAAAAATCCATAAATCGACAATAAAATTGTTGAGATATGAGATTGTCAATTTTTGGGTGAAATACATGTCACATACACAGAAGTGTCCAAGATCTCAATTTGTGGATGTAGTTGCCACTTCCTTAAGACACTTATTCTTCAAGATAATAGGGATTT
Organism: Chamaecyparis obtusa; assembly: GCA_027943335.1. NCBI lineage: Eukaryota > Viridiplantae > Streptophyta > Pinopsida > Cupressales > Cupressaceae > Chamaecyparis > Chamaecyparis obtusa. Next base: position 2,962,970 of record BSBK01000711.1, on the reverse strand, counting down.
AAGGGATTTGGAAACCCTACTAGCAACATTGGAGATGATAGAAGTTGAAAACTATGATGTCCTTCATGACATCAGAGGTGTTCGCTGCTTGAAAAAGCTTCAACATTTGTGGATAGAATTAGTGTCTTTGGAGAATTAGTGTCCTTACAAACATTTGCATTGGCAGGTAGCAAGGTGAAGAAGATAGAAGGGACATAAAGCATAACATCATTGTAGATGCTCAAGATATATAACTGTCCAAAATTAGTAAACTTAAGATCAGTGGAGGCATTCCATATATATGACTAACTAGAATTATATGGACTTCCAAGTCTCTCATAATTAACTTCTCTTAGGCTCCATTTGGTTAGCGGAATTGGGGTGAAATTGGGTGTTGAACTTTCACTTTTTTACCAAATCCATCGTTTGGGACACTATAATGCAAATCAGGGTTAGAGCTTCAAAATCTGGTTTTGGCCCTAAAATGGGCGGCACCATCTTCCCACCCAAGAGGTGGAATTCAAAATCAAATGCAGGTTTTCAATTTTTATGAGGCAAAATTTAATTTCCCGTCGGGTCCATGATCTTCTTCCATTCATTTTGGGGTTTCATTTTTGCATCCGTGCCTCATTTTTTGGGTTTCATTTTCATGTCCGTGCCTCATTTTCGCTACAAATAGAGAAGGGTTTCCTGCAAACGCCTCACAATTTCATTTTCATTGCAAATAGAGAAGGGTTTCACCGTTGTCACACTCGCGTTCTCTGCTCATAAAAGTATGTACTTGTGAGGTATTATGTCAAGTAGCAAGTAGCCTGTGTAGCCAGCAAAGTGATTGCAATTACATTCTATGAAAAAATACTTCTATCCTTTTTAGGGTTTCGAGGTGCCCATGCACTGTTTTAAATCTTTTGTTTTGGCTCGGGTTGGGTGGACATTTTCTTGACATTTGACATTTTGTTTTTAATTATTCCATGGACTGCGTGAGATGAAAGTTAGCGAAGTGCATTTTCTTGAAATTTTTTGAAGTCTTTTCAACAAATCCATTTTGATCATTCCCTACAGTCATTACACTCTATGCAGTTATGACATTTCTTTGGCATTTTGACAAACAATTAGTGTGTATGGTCTGAGGCCACACATTTTGAGTTGTTTCTATATTTATATTAGCTCAAAAATGTTACACATAATCAGTGTTAAACATGTGTTAACACTAGTACTATTTAACACTGATTATGTGTAACACTATTTATGTTAATAAGGAAAACAACATTGATTATGTGTAACATTGATTATTGTGTATTAGAATTGTACCTTCACAGGGTTAGTATTGTCAAATAAATCAAATAGAAACTAAATTACCACAATTAGCAAATCTATTTAGCAAGTAATTGATCAATTGAGCACTCTATGGCTCTCTAACTAGGGATGTTAATGTTGAAGCTCTTAGCAAGACTCCATTAATGACAGTCCTAGAATGAGAAATGAATATGATAAACAAAGCCTAAATGTTCAATTCCAAATTGAAAACAACTATGTAGCCTTAGATTTTCCTTTCTAGCTCTAAATTGCAAGAGGTTTAATGCAATTCTTAGATTTTTGTGGATGATTATGATGGAATTATGCCTTGCTTTTATATATTTTGGCAAGGGTAGGGGGTGTACTTGGGTTTGATCATGGTTGTGTTGGTGTTAAGTCCTTGGTTCCACCCTTTGGAGACAATTTAAATTGTTTTTCCTTAAAGCTTGGGACAAGTAGACAAGATGAGTGGACCAGATGTTCTTTTCAAAAATGTGATTGAGATTCACTTTAGGCTTGATCCATGTGAGCTTTATCCTTGAATCCTATTGGTTGAGGCTTTTTCCTCCCATGTGGTGTTAAGAGAAATTAGGATTTAATCAATTGATTTTAATTCATTTATTTAGCAATGTGTACCCCTTAAATGGGTTGATTTAATTTAAAATTGAACTATACAATTAATTGTCCTTTGATTTGATTTAACATGATTAATTGGCTCTTGATTTTGAATTATATAGAATTAAGTCTTGATTTTAATTTTGATTGGCTAAATGCTCATTGTGATTCAATTGCCTTGATTTTGTCGATTCTTGCCTTGATTTATCACTTAATTGATCTTGTCCATTTTTTGGTGATTACAAATGCCCCTCTTTGAGTCAATGTGCGAAGCATGTCGATTCAAAGAATGTCTCGATCCAACTGATGAAAGGTCATGATTGTGTTTGATGGTTAATTTTGATGTTTGATGTGAGATGAAGATTGTGATGATGGTTGTTCAATTTTGTTATCCTGATGGTTGGTCTGATGATAGATTATTTGATATGGTACCTGATTTGATTCGATTGGATGTTGGATTGCCTCTCATGATTTATTAGTGAATTTTTTTGATAGAAGCGTATGCTCTGATTTGATGGTCATTCCCCTGATTCGATGATGTTGATGATGATGTTTCTGATTGTTTAAGTGTATGCCCTCTCAGAAATGAAATGAAATTCATTTGTTGTTTGAGAAAGTTTGACGATTTAGGTCATTTCATGTTGATTAGGTCAATTTATAATAGAATTTTGATTTCTTTTCCAATGTTGATTTCACGTTTCCATGATGAAAAATGCCCTTGATTTGGTAGATTGGTGAAAAATTTGGGTCCCTCAGTCATTTTCCGCTAAACAACGCCTTTTTAGGTTAAAAAGGGCTATATATTTAGGTAAAAAGTCAATTTCACTATTCATTTTCACTTTTGACTTTTGGTTTTTTACTCTGACTCCTCTGAGTTTTCCATCATGGTGATCTCGATTCGTGAGCATAGGTTTGAGTGCAAACATTTTAGCGGCCATAGACCTACAGACCTCCGATAAGTGCTTGATCATTTCTGATTTAAATTTCATGCCTTGAATTTTTTTTAAATCAAAATTTTCTTAGAAAAACTATTATTTTTTGCATTTTAGAAATGAAATAGCACGTTTGAATCTTTAAATAGTGTGTTTGCTCATTTTTTAGCACTTCCGCGCAATGAATTAGTGTGTCTACTTAGTCAAACAACACGTTCACTTGACTATTTTAGGGGACAAAATATTTTAAAATTTATTTCAGTGCTTTTGATTTTTAGAATAGCGCGTTTGAAAAGTTTGAGCGCATATGCGTTGAAATAACACTTTTCATAAATTTGATGGCACTTTTGCACTTTAAAACAACACTTTTGCATTTTAGCGTGTTTAAGCCTTAAAATAGCGATTTTTCCCTAGTAGAAAAAAAATATAAATGTCTTAGCCAGTTTTTTCAACCGTTCAGTATCGTCGATCAATCGATGAGCGTAGGTAGTAAACCTAATTTTGATAGTGAGTTGTAGGATGTCAGTTTTAGTCAATTATGGTTTGAATGTTTGATTGTCAATCTTGATTTAGATGATGGATGATGATAAATTTTCCATCCTCTTTAAATAGAATCAGGAAAATTGATTGTGATTTGATATTTTGTAAATATTTGATTGACTTAGGATAATTCAAATGATTAAATATTTTGAAACTGATGTGATTTAAATTTCTTTTTGTAGGCATTGCTTAAGTTACTGTCCATTCAAGTTTTTTACATGTTTCCCTTCAGCATGATAGATGATCTTACTATGCCGGATCATCGACATAGTGGTCGCTGCGGATTGTCTTTCCTTCTCATCCTACCTCGATTCTGCGTGAAGCGGGGGTTGATCACTTCTATGGATAAGCGATGGTACTCAGATTATAACACCTTCCATTTGCCTATGGGTGAGATGACGATCACCCTAGAGGATGTGTATCACCTCCTACGCATTCCTACCCAAGAAGAGCTAGTCTTCTATGATTAGGTATACGATGGTGTAGTATGTTAGAGGGTCTTCTAGGATCCTACTATTGGTGATGATCACATCCAGGGGTCATAGTTCCATTCTTTTCCTATTCTTCCAGTAGTTCTTGGTGCTTTGATCGATGGCTTCCTCTTACCAGATCAGTGAGGTCATGATTTTACAGTCGGTTGGGGTCCTATTATTGAGGACTTGATGGACCAACCTCATCACTTTGATTAGGGATCATGTGTCTTAGCATAACTTTACCATGAGTTGCACTAAGTTGTGTATTGACGGTCTTCTATGCTTTCAGCAGGTGTTATCTTGTTATAGCTTTGGACTTGGAAGCATCTCCCAATGACATGTCCTATTGTAGCTCATCACTGAGATCCAAGATGGACATTCACTTGGATGTACGAGGGTATGGTTGTGCAAGCCCACTTGGACAAGTTAGATTACTGATGTCATGTCATTGATGACATTGATGAGGTCATGTGGTGACTGTACCTTGGATGTGAGGCTTGGCCTAAGGATGCTACAGAGCTTCCTTTCATGTTTTCTCCCAGATGGATGATAGGGCAGTTTTCACACATTATAGAGAGATTTTGCTTCTGACAAGTTCTATGGCAGTATGGTCATGTACAGGGCATGCCACAGGGTACAACTATATATTCTCATGTTTAGACAGAGAGGCTAGTGTGGGGTCCATTTGATGATTTTGGGACAGCTTGTCAAGAGATTGAGTAGCTGGGCCATCTTCCCTGGGATATGAGGAGTTTGATTCTTAATGCTGGGATGACAGATGACTATGCAGACTAGTTCAGTCAGAACCTATTTCCAAGGTTTACTGATCCAACAAAGAGGATTCCAGGTATTGATGAGGAGTTTGATGATGATGGCAGTGGGGATGGTGTTAGGGGTGGCAAGATTCAAGGTCATCAGGGACAACAGGGTTGTAGAGAAAGTAGAGTAGTTAGAGTTTTGATGCTAATGATTTCTATTACTCCCATTCCACCGAGAGGTGGTGGTGGTGGTGGTGTTAGGATGAGGGGTCAGGGTGTGGATAGAGTGCTACATCAAGTTTCCAAGGATCCAGCTGGTAGATAGGGTTGGCACAGAGCAAGATGTCAGAGGCAATTGGATGCCTAGGATGCTCAGGCATTATTAGATCAGGCATAGGGCCAGCTAGCACAAGATCCTCCATAGGATACAGCACAAGAACCTTTACAGGCTCCTCCTGCATAGACTTTTGCTTCTGCTTTTGTTTCTGCTTCTATGCCATCTTCTTCATCTCGTCCATCTTCTTCTTCTTTTGTTCGATCTCTATCTTTTCCATCTTCTTCTTCTATGCCATTATCTTTTATGCCTCCACCTGCTTCCATGCCATCTTCTTCTTCCATGCCTCCACCACAGATTCCTACTACACAGGTTCCTAGTTCAGAGACTCCAACGATTATTTCAGAGGTTCGAGTTTTATAGTTAGATGTGTTTGAGGTTAGACAGGAGGTTAGGCAGCTTTAGTATGGTGTAGGAATTCATGGCCGCTATGAGTCAACATGGGCTTCAAGCTAGTTCGATTCATCCTCTTGATTCTGGTCCTAGTCCTAATGGTGGTGATGGCGCTAGTGGCTCATCCAGTTGATCCTCTTTGAGATGATACAGATTCTTTTATTGATGATGTATATGATGATCTCAGTTTTGATATCAAGACATTGGACTCCTTGTATTCTTTTGATTAGTTGATGTACTTTTCTGTTGATACTTTGATATTTTGATACTTTGATTATATGATGATAGCCTAGACTCTGATTTCCAGCTAGATTTATGATGTTGATACCATGGTCTTTGATTTCCAGTTTGATAAATTTTCTATATGTGATGTCATCATGTGTTAGACTTTTACTTTTTAGGTGTTTTATGATGATATGCAAATCTATATGCTTCTATCTCCTATTTGCTTTGTTTTTATGCTTTTCATAATGCAATTTTGACATGATATGGATGCACATGTTCTATTTATGCTTAAGTGATTGTCTTATGTATGACATAGAATAGATGAATGTAATAAAATATGGATTTAATGATGTTATATTATGATTATGCATGTTTATGGATGCAAATGATATATAGATGTTGGATAGATGTTGCAATGGTTAATGCAATGATTAATGCGATGTGATGAATTTATGGATATATTTATGTATGGATGAATTTATGTAACGGATGTGAAATGTGATGAACTTATTTATGATATGCATATGTGATGTAAAATGTGATGGTCTTTCATATTGTATAATGATTAATGATTATGGATATTCAATGATTAATGTTGTTTAAATGCTATGAATGATGCAATGGTAATGTAATGATTTAAGTGTTATACACCTAATAATTAATGCAATGGTAAATGCACTTAAATGAATGTGAGATGAAACTTTAAAATGAATTCATATTAAGTGAGATGACACTTTAAAATGAATGCAACCTAATGCAATTAACTTGATTTAAAAATGATGTTTGAATGATGAATGCATTTAACTCAATGATAACACTAATTTATAGGATGAATGCAACCTAATGCACTTAATGGATTTAATCTTATGATATGAATGATGAATGCAAATTAATGCAATAATGCTATGAAAATGATTTAAACTATTTGGAATGAACTTATATGAATGCACCTTAATGCAAGAATAAATGAGTTTAACAAATGCATGTGACCTAATGAAATGCACTTTTGTTTTTGATTTCCAACACATTCGATCACATCTAGTTTTTGATGCTCAATTTATTTTTTTGATTTGACTACACCCCCTTGCTATTTCATCTTGTAGTTTCACTTTTAGGCTAAGAAAGGAAAATACATTAAATGTATTTAATCTAAGATGTATGCAACTAGCTATCATTATTCAATAATTTGGAGCTTATATTCATCATTGAGCAGTTTTGGAATCCCTGATTTAGTACAACCATCACTAGTTCAACTATGATGATATGAATACTTGTTTCACCTCTTTCAGTGCTTTCCTATCTTTGGTACAACTATCACTGATGGAAGTCAACCATGAGAGTGTGAATACTGATTTTGTTAGTTTCTATGTTGCAAGTGGATTTTGGTATTATGATATTGAAAATCAAAATAGCCAAGGTTTCCTTTTGCGTAAACAAACAAAAATCTCAGTTTCATCATATGTACAAGTCCTCGATGATTCTTTAATGAACACATCCTTAGAAAAATAATACATGCTTTCAAATTTTGATTTTAAGACAGTCGTTCAGAAATCAACCAAAATATCATGCTTTCATCATAGCTCATCTAGTTTAAAAACTTTCATCGATTTGCTAGAAATCACGATTTCATCAATCAAGTCAACACTTTAGAAAAAAATTATTTTTCAAATCCATCTTTCAAGTGTAGTTCTATCCATTTCATACTTTTAATCTTGATAAAGATAAGGACTTGTGAGATCTTGGATCAAGTTTTGCATTTGGTTCAATTGGATTTGGATTAGGATTTGATTAAATGTTTCACTTGTGTTTTTGATGAATTGATTCAATGAATGATTGAAATTTGTTTTTGATGAATCATTCCTCCTCTAGGGAAGGTTTTCCCCTAGTTTGATATGATTTCAAAGTTGGACTTAGGAAAATTTGCAGATTAGGTGACCAAAATCTTTAGGTATGTTCAAATGCAACTGTGGGATTTTATTATGCAATATATACAAATGTTGGCGAATGCAGTATTTACAAGGATGACTACTAGGTTTGCGACTGACTTGGACTTTTAATGGCACCTATTTGCCAGGTTTTCACTGATTGAATGAATTTTGGTTTCTTTTTCTATTTTAAAATCTTTTTCCTTTTTTTGCTACCAAGGTGCCTATTTGCTAGATTTTCACCAAGGCACTTTCTTTTTTTCTTTTCTGATTTTTTTGCATTTTCTCTTTTTTCAAAAAAAAAAAATTCATATCATAAAGGAGCCTATTTGCTAGGTTTTCACCAAGACAACATCTTTTTGAAGATCATATTTGAATGTTTTTGTGCTTTCTTCATGCTCAATTTTCCACTATTTTTGGTATTTTCTGCATTTTTTATTTGTTTGCTCTTTTATGTTTTTCAAATGTTTTTGGTATTTTCAAGATCTCTTTTGATTATGTAAAATAAATATGATTCTTTCCATCTGATTTTTTTGATACTCTTTCTCTGATACTCTTTTTTATCTTCTTCATGTGTAGAACCTTTTGAGGTGAATTCTATTGATAGGTTCTTGTAACTCCTCCCCATCACAATCAGCTAGCTTATAGGTGCCTGTCCCAAAGGATGAAGTGATCACAAAAGGTCCTAACCAGATTGCTTCCCATTTTCCTTTCTTTTCTCTTTCTACTTTATTTTTGGGATTCTCTCGCAAAACTAGGTCTCCTATTTGGAATGTCCTTGATTTTATATGTTTTTTATAGGTCCTTGACATTCGGTTTTGATATACTTTTAAGTGATCAAATGCTTCTTGTTTTTTCTCATCTAGTAGTTCTAGTTCATGCAACCTAGCAACCCTATAATCTTCCTCATTTATCAATCCATGTAGAGATACTCTTAAAGATGGAAGTTCTACCTCCAAAGGAAAAACTGTTTCTCCTCCACAGACTAAGGAAAAAGGTGTAGCTCACGTTGGCATTCTGATACTTGTCCTATAAGCCCATAAGGTTGGGTTTATTTTTATATGCCAATCTCTGCCTGAATTCTCAACAATTCTCTTCAATATCTTTAAGATATTCTTATTTGTTTCTTCTTCTTGTCCATTACCTTGGAGATAATAAATTAAAGAGGAATGATGGATCATGTGGAATTTTGCACATAACTCCTTTAATTCCTTGTTTTTAAATTTCTTAGCATTATCGGTTATGATGGCATGCGGGACACCATATCTACAAATGATGTGGTTTAGAATAAACAAGGCTATTTATTTTCCTATTGTAGTTGATAAGGGTACAGCTTCCACCCATTTGGTAAAGTACTCCGTTGCAGTGATAATGAATTTATGCCCATTTGAAGATTGTGGATAAATCATTCCTATCAAATCTAGACCCCATTGACAAAATGGCCAAGGTTTCTTCATAGGATGAAGCTCTTGTGTGAGCACATGTATCAAGTTTCCATGATATTGACACCTTCTACAAGTTTTAGCAAAGTGACAAGCATCTTTCTTCATTGTTGGCCAAAAATATCATATCCTAAGAAGTTTCTTAGCTAGGGTTAAACCATTCAAATGTGACCCACAAATCCCCTCGTGAATTTCTTGTAAGGTTTTATTTGATTCCTCTTTTTCTAGACATCTAAGAAGAATTCCATCTAGACTTTTTCAATACAATGTGTCATATATTAGGGTATATCGAGAGGCATGGCGTATGAAGCTCTTCTTTTGATTCCTAGTTTGATCAATGGGTAGGATTTGGCCTTTTAAGTAGGTATATATGGCTCCATACCAAGGTGATTCATGTTTGGTTAGTAAGAAAATAGTATGAGGATGGGTAGCATCAAATGCGGGTTGCTCAACTTCTTCTACCAAGAATTCATATCTAGTGCTTTGATCTGGTATTTGTAGAAGTGATGCCAAAGTTGCCATTGCATTTGCTACTTTATTCTTCTCTCTTGGAACTTGCTCAAATTTGATGAGAGTGAAATATTTCTTGACGTTCTCCACCATATTTTTGTAAGGGATTATCTTGTCATCTTTGGTAAGATATTCATCATTAATTTGATTGATAACTAGTTGTGAATCACCATAAACTTGTAGTTCTGTTACCTTCCATTCTAATGCTAGCTTTATCCCAATGACCAATGCTTCATATTTTGCTATATTGTTTGTGCATGAAAATAGAAATTTGTATGATTTTGGAATGGTAGATCCTTGAGGAGTAATCAAAAGTATGCCTGCTCCTGATGCATGTTGTGTGTAGGAAACATCAAAATAGAGTTGCTATGTTTTTTCTTCAACATTCACAATTTCAAAATCTGGAAATTCCACTTGTATTGGGTGGTCATCTTGTAATGGTGATTCTGCTAACTAATCAGCTATAACTTGGCCCTTGATATATTTTTGGTCTACATATTCTATGTCGAATTCACTTAGCACCATGACCCATTTAGCTAGTCTTCCATTTAATGTTGTTTTACTAAGAAGATACTTCAAAGGATCGATCTTTGCAATGAGTCAAATCTTATGAGATAACATATAGTGGCATAATTTTTTGGAAGCAAAAACTATGGCCAAGCATGCTCTTTTAATGAATGTATAGTTCAACTCATATTTCACTAAAGTCCTGCTTATATAGTAGATTGCCTTTTCTTTTCCTGATTCATCTTCTTGTGCCAAGAGTGCCCCTAATGAATGCTCGGTCATTGAAATATATAGAATTAAGGGCTTGTCTCTTATAGGTGGCATCAAATTTGGAGGATTCATTAAGTATCTCTTCAATAAATTTAAGGCTTCTTCACACTTTTCATCCCATTTGAACACTATGTCCTTATGAAGGAGTTGAGTAAAATTATGGCACTTTTCTACCAATTGAGAGATGAACCTTCGAATGGATTAGATTCTACCTCGAAGATATCTCATCTGAATTATGTTTCTAGGTTCCCCCATTTCCATGATGGCCTTGACTTTAGTGGGATCCACCTCTATCCCTTTTTCTAAAATAATGTACCCTAATAGCTTTCTTGATTGAACACCAAATGCACACTTTTTTAGATTTAACCTTACTTTGAATTGCTCCAATCTTACAAAATTTTTCTCTAAGATGGGTAGATGTTGATCTCTTGAATGAGATTTAGCAATTATATCATCTACATAGTCCTCCATGAACTTGTGCATCATATCATGAAATATAGTCATCATGGCTCTTTGATAGGTCGCTCTGGCGTTCTTTAGACCAACATAACATTCCAACAGAATGTCCCCCATGTGCATGTAAATTTTGTCTTGTCTTGATCTTTAGGTGCTCTCTTTATTTGGTTATAGCCACTAAATCCATCCATAAGTGAGAACATTGAATGTCCTACTATTAAATCCATGATGGCATCTATACTCGGCAATGGAAAGTCATCTTTAGTGCATGCAAGATTTAGATCCCTAAAGTCTTTGCAAATTCTGATGGACTTATCTACTTTTGAAACTGGCACTATGTTTGATATCCATTGGGTATAATCAATAGCTCTTATGAACCCAACTTTTATCAATTTTTCTAGCTCCACGTTTACAAGCAAAGCTGTATGTGGATGCATTTTTCTCAATTTCCGCTTTACTGGTTTTTCTCCTTCCCTTATGTTCAAATGATGCATGATTAAATTTGGATCTAATCCTGGTATATCATCATAAGACCATGCAAAATTGATTTATTTTTCTTTGAAGAATTTGATGAAGTCCTTTCTTTCCTCATTAGATAGAGATGTTGTTAAGTGTATGATCTTTGGTTCTGATTCTGATCCAATATTCACCTTTTCTGTTGGTTCAATCAAGATAGGAAATCTTTCTTCATAGTGCTCGGGTAAAGTATCCAAACTCCCTTCCTTAGGTGCCTCTATTGAGTTTTCACCTTTGGAATCATTCTTTATTTCTTTCTCTTTTTGATCTAATGTTGCCACAATGTGGTTTTCAACATTAGATTCTTTCCATTTTTTATTTTTTTCATTTTTTTTAATTTTTACTTGAATTAAAAGTTTGGATACTTTCCTTTTTCACCTCTTCCTGATATTTCATGGTAGAAGAAGGCTCAACCACATTTAGGTATTGGGACACCATGTTGTCATTTAAAAAGGTTGGGAGTATGGTAAGTTCAATGGAATACCATTCAATTAATTCCAGATAGATAAGGGTTAAAGGATTAATGCTTTGGTTTATTTCGATGGGATTTAGGGACATGAGTTCATTTGAGGGTTCAAACATTGTATCACTTAAGTCTATGGCATGTGCCTCTTCAAGATGTTCTAGAGAACTAGGATCAAAATTCTCCTCACTAGAATTCTCTAAGGTTTGTGTCGGATAGAAATCTCGTGGGTTAAACCTAATGTTAGAATCCTCCATAGTAGGTCTCCATGAAGGTACGTAGGGTTCTCCTACCCATTGATTTATTTCAATTTATTGAATTGGTATATTATCTAGAACCACTTGATTTGAACTTGATACTTGGTTTTGATTTGATGTTGCAATGGGTTCTTTTCCTTTGGTAGGAGTGTAAGTATGAATGACATCAATGCCTTTATCTTGGCATGATTCATTTGATAATACATCCCATTCCCAATCATTAGAGTCTTCATCACTTTGTGACTCTAATCACAAGATTTGATCATAAACCTTAGGATAGTGCTTTTGAGTATACCCTTGTTCTAGGTATCCTAATCCAGTCTTTTCTTTGCTATCTCTCCATATCATTTCAATGGGTTCAATGAGTCCTCTATTTTTTGTTCCCAAAGGTCCTTGTCCTTTGTATCCCATTTTCTACATGATTTGAAATCCTTTCCCATATTGATGTGTGGGAATGCTTATATTTTGGATGCATTTTTCCTGTGCACTTGATTCATCATCCTTATATAACCAGTTCAAGATCTCATTATCTTCTTCATCCATGGATGAAGATGTGCTTTCTCTCACAAAGTTATCATTGTATCTATGGGGTAAATTAGATGGTCTTCCATAAGATTTTGGAGATAAAGGCAGGTCCATCATGGACAAAGAATATTCACCTACTCCTTTTTGCTTGATTTTACATTGTTCTTCAAAGTTCTTCATCATATGGTCCATTTTTTGGTAATGTTCCTCCTTAGTATAGATTTGAATAGATTTATCTTTGTCTTCTTTCTGCTTCTCAAAAGTACTTTCCTCGCTAATCTTTTCTTTTCCTTTTATCGATGTAGATAGGTTAGTAGGAATTTGGATATTTTCAACAATAATTTCTTCTTTTTCTTTTCCCTTTAAAGGTGGAAGATCTTTAGAACCTTTCCCTTGCTTGATTCTTAGGGGTATGGACCCTTCTGCATTATGCGGTACCAAAGAATCATTGATAGGCTTCATGTTATTACAATATTGAAATGGGTTTGAGTCCTCGCTTACCATGATTTCCTGACCTAGATAGGGGAATTTAAGACATTGATGGTAAGTTTATGGCATGATTTGCATTTCATGAATCCAAGGTCTCCCTAATAAGATGTTATAAGTCAACTTTTGGTCAAGGACTTGACAAGTGGTCTCTTTTTTCATTGGGCCAACTCGAATAGGAAGGACAATGACACCCTTGGAAGCTCTCTCTTCATCATCGTAGGATTTTATAGTTATCTTTTTCTTTGGATCAATAGCCTCCTCAAAAAATCCTAAGGCTTTTACTAGGTTTAGGGTACAAATGTTCAAATTGGCACCCCCATCAATAAGGACTCTTTTCACTCGATGCTTATGGATTAGGACCTCTATATGTAAAGGCAAGTTTTGAGGATGGTTTAAGGACATATCATCTTGCTCAGAAAAAGATAAACAATGAGGTGCAATCAAATGGCCTACCATGTTTTGGAATTTGTCAATCTCTAAATTCAAAGGCACATTGGTTTCCAATAAAGCTTTCTCCAAAATATCCTTATGAGTTGGTGACAATTTTAGCAATTCAAGGATAGAGATTTGGGTAGGGATTCGTTATAATTGGTCTACCAAATTGTATTTTTTTGATGATGAAGATGAAGCTTGATTTGGTAGAACAATTCTTGGATAATTTCCAGGTAGAGTGATTTTTGAAGCTTTTCCCCTAGTTACAACATTAGATGTTGCTTCCCTTGGCTTTTCCTTTACCACAACAACATTTATGGTGTTTTCATGACCATTTAAAGAAATAATTGTGTTATCATAGGTATGGGAAAAATTGACCTTCTCATTACCTCTTTTATTGTTTTGATTATTGTTTGATGACTCACCTTTCTCACAGTTTAGAAAGGGATTTTTAAAGGCCGTATGATCCTCATTATTTTGAGGTCCTTCCACTTTGATTGTCCCATCATCACTTAGGTCTTGCACCAAGTGTTTTAACTTCATGCATTTTTTTGTCTTATGGCCCTTATTTTGATGATACTCACAATGGTGAGAATCATTCCACCAATTTGATTTAACTTGGGGCTCATATGGCCTTAGCTCAGGTAGGTAATGATCTTATTAGCAACCAAATTCCTTAAGGAAATTTCCAATGGTTCACCTAAAAAGGTGAATTTCCTCTTTTGATATGTGGAAAAATAAGGCTTAGGCTTGTTGGCATTCAAATTATTGTTAAATGGATTATTATGAGTATTGTTGTTATTGTTGTTGTTGTTGTTGTTGGAATTAGCATTATTAAATGGAGCCTTATTGGTTTGATTTACATTGTAATTTGAATTTGCTCCACTTGATAAGTTAAATGGGGTAGCCTTTAAGTTGTGGGCTTCCACAACTCCATCATTCACAAGATTTTTGTTATTGTTTTTCAACCATAGTTTAGGTTTATCATTGTGATTATTGGCCCCTTTATTGTTAGTATAATTAGATATATAATTATTATTGTTATTGTTGGTATTGGGTTTATTATCTTTGAACAATTTGATCTCTCCCCTTTTGACCAACACATCTTCAATTTTATTCCCATTCTCAATAAGTTTTTTGAATGTAGGGGGACATTGAAGTTGGAGCCTATAGTTCATCTCCACATTTAAGTTATTCATAAATATCTCCATTTTCTCCTTTTTAGGGATACTTCATGGATACCTTGCAAAAACTGTCCTCCATCTTTGAAGGAACCCTAAGAAAGATTCACAATCTCTTTTTTTCGTGTCACATAGGTTGAGCATGGTCATCTCATGTTCAATGTTATAGGAGTAATGGGTTACAAATTTAGAGGCAAATTCCTCAAAGGTCTTTATTCCTGGTGGAAGTTTGGAGAACCATTCCATGGCTTGACCCCCTAAACTTCGTGGAAAATGTCTCATCAAGTATGTGGTATCATGCATAAAGTCTACGCTTAGAGTGAAAAACTCTCTTAAGTGATCTTGTGGGTCTAATTTACCTATATACTTATCGTATTTAGGAAAGATCACATTGAAGGGAAAATGTGCCATAACCAAATTCTTGTCAAGAGGGAATGGGCACAAAGCCTCGATCGAGAATGGTTTAGGTTTGGTGGCCTTTTTCATTTGATCTATTTGTGCTTTGAACATTTTTAGTTGTTGCGCCATAGCATTCATTAGATTTTCTTCTTCTTGATTCTTTTTTAGTTGGTCCACATCATAATTGTGTGGGAGTTTTACCCCTACTTGGGGTAGATTTAGGAAAAATTTCTCCCTATCTCTATCAATTAGTTTGTCCATGACTTCAAGAAAATCATTATCATGAGCCACTCAGTTTTTCCTTTCTTCAAGCATTTCCTTTGGTTCTTTGTTTGCATCATTGGTATTGTCATTGTTTTCTCCATGATGAAAGTTGTGAAAAGTGGAATTTCTATCCATTGGTTCAAGTCTTTCTTCAAATAGATTTGGGAGACTATCCCCTTGATTGTAATCATTGAAAGGAGTTTGATATTCAAATTCGGGGACCTCATGTGCAATGCAAGTTCCATCTTCTTGTAAAGATAGTTTGAGTTTGTGAGAACATGTAGAAACTGACATCCAACAAGGTTTGATTTCGTAGTTGTTTCCCGAATTTGGTAATTGTTTATTTTTAATGAAGAGATTAAAAATATAAGATAATTTTCAAATAGATATCTCTTACTTGTTGAATGTATTTTTCAAACAAAACAACCACAAGTACACTTTTTCTTTTTAACCCTCTACACAAAAAGTGTTTGATTTTTCAAGGATGTTATCACGGGTTTTTGCACAAAAAGACACTTCAAGCAAGCTACCTAGTTCACAATTTGGTTCTTAAACATGGCTCTACAAGATAAGATTTGCTAAGTTAACAAGGATTTAATATGGATTCCGTTCAAAATGGACACTAAAATTTCATCCTCCAAGTATATTAGGAGGCTTCCCACCACCAGTATGTCAGAGTTTTGCGCAATCCCTTAGGACTACTCGAGGAAGTTTGAAAATTTAATATCCTTTTGTCACACACCCCATTAAGGATGCATGCGTTTCATTTTATAGTGGTTCAGATTTCCACGAAAAAAGTGAATGTATCCCACTTTGGGTTGTCCCTCTCACCGGCCCTTTTAAGGCAAATCTCGGGAGGCGAGCCCACTATTGATCTAGCATGTTCATTTGAAAGAAAAAAATGAAATAAAGAGATATTTTTTAGGAGTTTGATTCACCAAAAAAGTGAAGAGAATATCCCTAACTATTCCTCAATTTCCAAGCACAATTAACTATGTTCAATTATCCAACCCACTAACTAATGAGAATCGAGTATTTCTACTCTTTTCTACAAACAAGGGGTTTTTCAATTTAGTGCTTGATTTACTTAGCCTTTATCTTAATCAAGGAGTTCAACACTTTTTGGCATTTTGATTCACTAAGAAAGTGAAGAGCATAGGCACAATGTCAAATTCCTCAAACAATAAGAGGCTGCTTTAATTACTAGATTTTATCAAAGACAAAGCCACAATTTAAGCAAAGAAATTGACTAAGTTTGAGGCTTACCTTTCCTTGTAGCTAGCAAAGGCTAGGGGCATTTTTGATTGATTTTCATTTCTTAATGCTTACCTTGGAAATTTCTCCTTTCCAATGTACTTTTCCACCAACCAATTAGTCAACACAACCAACAAAAGTGAAGGAAACAAAGATAAAATTGAAGAACACAAAGCTAAAATTGAATCTAATCCTTATTTGTCAAATTTTAGCCAAAAATTGATTAAGGTGAATAAATCCAATTTAGGGAAATAAACTTTTCTTTGTATGATTCTACAACCTTAAGATAATGTGTATATACTTCACCTTCTTGCTTGGAATCCTCTAGAATCAACTTTATATGAGCAATGTTCTCCTTTTGGATCTTCCTTGCCAAAGCCTTGCCTTCTTTGTTGAATCTGCTATTTGGTTTTTTCACTTTTTTGTGATAAGTCATCCTGCAGACAGAGGAAAAACATTTTTCAATAGTCAGATATCATGAATTTTCAATTTATGCAAAAGTGTTGCAGAATCTATTAAACACGCTATTTCAAAATTTAAACATGTTGCAGATCGAGTTAAACGCATTATTTTAACTATCAAATGCACTGAAATAGAAAATTTACGCGCTACTTTAATATGAAAAGGCGTTAAAATAATTGCAAACACGCTGGAGAAGATTGTGAAAGTGCTGGCAAGTTAGGGCAAACACGCTGAAATAATAATAGATAGAAGTCAGAAGGATGTAAACGTGCTAATTCTCTGTGTAAAGGCGTAAGACTTCATCATAGAAGCATTGTTTCAAGTTGCAAACGTGCTGAAATTACTAGTAAATGTTTTGTTTCAGGTTGCAAACATGCTATTTTTCCTGCAAAACAAAGAACAAGCAAGAACAAAAATAGAGAAAAATGAATTTTTCCAAATTTAATGAAGGATTGAGGCCTACAGCCCCCCACGGTGGGTGCCATTTTGTGTACTATAATTGTACCTTCATAGGATTAGTATTGTCAAATAAATCAAATAGAAACTAAATTATCACAATTAGCAAATCTATTTAGCAAGTAATTGAACAATTGAGCACTCTATGGCTCTCTAACTAGGGATGTTAATGTTGAAGCTCTTAGCAAGCCTCCATTAATGACAGTCTTAGAATGAGAAATGAATATGATAAACAAAGCCTAAATGTTCAATTCCAAATTGAAAACAACTATGTAGCCTTAGATGTGCCTTTCTAGCTCTAAATTGTAAGAGGTTTGATGCAATTGTCAAATTTTTGTGGATGATTATGATGGAATTATGGCTTGCTTTTATAGATTTTGGCAAAGGTAGGGGGTGTAGTTGGGTTTGATCATGGTTGAGTTAGGGTTAAGTCCTTGGTTCCACCCTTTGGAGATAATTTAAATTGTTTGTCCTCAAAGCTTGGGACAAGTAGACAAGATGAGTGGACAAGACATTCTTTTCAAATGTGTGATTGAGATTCACTTTAGGCTTGATCCATGTGAGCTTTATCCTTGAATCCTATTGGTTGAGGCTTTTTCCTCCCATGTGGTGTTGAGAGAAATTAGGATTTAATCAATTGATTTTAATTCATTTATTTAACCATGTGTACCCCTTAAATGGGTTGATTTGATTTAAAATTGAACTATACAATTAATTGAATTAATTGTCCTTAGATTTGATTTAACATGATTAATTGACTCTTGATTTTGAATTATATGGAATTAAGTCTTGGTTTTAATTTTGATTGGCTAAATGGTCGTTGTGATTCAATTGCCTTGATTTTGTCAATTCTTGCCTTGATTTATCACTTAATTGATCTTGTCCATTTTCAGGTGATTACAATTATGTGTAACACTTTTTAGATTATGTGGAAGGGGAGCCTCTTTGTAACCTTTAATTACTCTAATGTCAAGTGGATTACATCATAACATCCACCAATGTGTAATAGAATCACATCACAAGATGAAAAACAAGAGTTGAATCCATAATCTCAACTAGCTAAATTGACAGTTATATTATTGTGAAATCAGTATAGGCTATTCAACCCGGGTAAGTTAAAATTCTGATTGTCCAGTGCTCTACATTGTATATAAGCACCAGTACATGATTTACTGACTTCATCACCTCTCTAGTGCCACGTTCCCCTTCCACGTAATCTAAAAAGTGATACACATAATCAGTGTTAAACATGTGTTAACACTAGTACTGTTTAACACTGATTATGTGTAACACTATGTTAATAAGTAAAACAACATTGATTATGTGTAACACTTTTTAGATTACGTAATCTAAAAAGTGTTACACATAATCAGTGTTAAACATGTGTTAACACTAGTACTGTTTAACATTGATTATGTGTAACACTATGTTAATAAGGAAACCTGATTATGTGTAACACTTTTTAGATTACAATAATGTGTAACACTAGTACTATTTAACATTTTGACAAATAGTTAGTGTGTATGGTCTGAGGCCACACATTTTGAGTTGTTTCTTTTTTTATATTAGCTCAAAAGTGTTACACATAATCAGTGTTATTTTCCTTATTAACATAGTGTTACACATAATCAGTGTTAAATAGTACTAGTGTTAACACATGTACAGTCATTACACTCTGTGCAGCAATGACATTTATTTGGCATTTTGACAAATAGTTAGTGTGTATGGTCTGAGGCCACACATTTTGAGTTGTTTCTATTTTTTGTATTATCTCAAAAGTGTTATTACACATAATCGGTGTTACACATAATCAGTGTTATTTTTCTTATTAACATAGTGTTACACATAATCAGTGTTAAACAATACTAGTGTTACCTAGATAGGATAATTTAATACAAATCAAACATATCATCTAATGTATCTTTCAATTTGCATTACGATCGAAAGTTTGTAGTGGATGACAGTGGAATAGAAATTGGTGGCTGCATGAGCTCAATACTGTTACCTAGATAGGATATTTTAATATTGTTACCCACAACAACACTCATCCTGATGTATTACAAAGAAGCCTCACAAGCCTAATTATACATCCTCTAATAAGGACAGTTTGATGCCTAATATGCCCCCTATTACTCCTTTGAGGAACAGATTATCTTGCAGGTTTTACTGAACAAGTACATGACTTCTTATTATGTCTTAGGCTTCAACACAATAGTGTTGTTATAGCACTTTCTAGATAGCAGACTTTTCAAAGAAAGAGAAAATGGTAGTGGGAAAAACTTGATGATATATTTCTTTACAAAACTAAATATATATTTGTATGGATTGTGCAACTCAGATTCTTCTCATGTCATCACAACAGTGTTGGAGCTTCTTAATTTGTTAACCTCTTTGTAACCTTTAATTATTCTAATGTCAAGTGGATCACATCATAACATCCACCAATGTGTAATAGAATCACATCACAAGATGAAAAATAGGAGTTGAATCCATAATCTCAACTAGCTAAATCGATAGTTATATTATTGTGAAATCAGTATAGGCTATTCGACCTGGGTAAGTTAAAATTCTGATTGTTCAGTGCTCTACATTGTATATAAGCACCAGTACATGATTTACTAACTTCATCGCCTCTCTAGTGCCACTTTCCCCTTCCATGTAATCTAAAAAGTGATACACATAATCAGTGTTAGACATGTGTTAACACTAGTACTATTTAACACTAATTATGTGTACACTATGTTAATAAGGAAAACAACATTGATTATGTGTAACACTTTTTAGATTACGTAATCTAAAAAGTGTTACACATAATTAGTGTTAAACATGTGTTAACACTAGTACTGTTTAACACTGATTATGTGTAACACTATGTTAATAAGGAAACCTGATTATGTGTAACACTAGTACTATTATACGTGATTGATCGATGCTCTACATTGTATATAAGCACTAGTACGTGATTTTCTGACTTCATTGCCTCTCTGGTTTGTCCACATTTCATGCCATTGATGGATCTTATTGAGAATATTGACATTTTAGGATGTGTAGCTATGGAGACCACATATTCTCATCTTCTCATAGCTCTTCTTACTTTTCTTGCCATAGCCAAAGTAGTGTAGGTAGCCCAAGAAGGCAGTGCACAAATAGGTAAATGAATAAGAAAAGGAAATTCTTTTTATAGAATAGTTATTCATTCAAACAATGTGGATTGTCATGATCAGATTCACATGAGTAGAGGAGCCTTCTTTCATATAGCTACTATCCTAAGGCTGAAAGGAAGTTTGATAGTTACGATACACTTGACATTAGAAGAACAACTTGTGATGCTCCTCCACACCCTTGGCCACAATCTGAGGAACCGTAATATTTCCCACAAATTTGGGCATTCAGGAGAGACAATCAGCCAATACTTCCACAAGGTGTTGAGGGCTATCTTAGCACTCCATAAGGATTTCTTTATACCATCTAGTCCAAACATTCATCCTGAAATTAGTGGAACAGATATTTTGATCCATTCTTCAAGGTAATTCTTGTGTTGTTACAAATTTCTTGCATGGATTTTTATCCTTATCATATTATTGGTTGACCATAGAATTGGTGATTGTATCATATCGTATAGGATTGTGTTGGAGCTATCGATGGAACCCATATACCAGTCACCGTTGATGTCGACATGCAGGGTAAATATCGTGATAGAAAAGGCAACCTATCGCAAAATGTTATGGGTTTGTGTTCCTTCAATTATAAATTTCAGTACTGCCTTGTTGGTTGGGAAGGGTTTGTTGTGGATAGTCATGTTCTAGCTTCAGCTCTGTCAAGAGAAGATCCTCTTGTTGTTCCCCCCAAAAAGCCAAATCATAGTTTAATATACTCAAGGGTACAATCAATGTTTCAAGTTTTAATAATATACTTTATTTATGTAGGAAAATATTTTCTAGTGGATGTTGGATATCCCAATGCACCTGTATTTCTTTCTCCTTATCGGTGTACACACTACCACCTAAAAATTCTACTGCATTATGAAACTATCTCTAAGGCCCCGTTTGTTTGCGGGAATTGGAATTTGAAACAAAACCTGATTATCTCAAAATCAGGTTTTGAAATTTCGGTTTTGTGTATTCGGAATATAGTTTGGACAGTTTGGTTCACCCGGAAGATGGTTGAGACAATCCATATTTTGCGTTTGGTTGCCATTTTCGAAATTGGAATTGGAAGTGACAAATTCCTATTTATGTGTTTGGTTTGCAATTTCAAATTGGAATTGGAATTACATTATCCAGTTTCTGTGTTTGGTTCTACATTTTCAATTGGAATTATATTTTGAGAAGAAAATTTAAGTTTTTATAATTATTATATAATGTTTTAATTTAATATTTTATTTTTCTTGTCCATTTTTTATTTATAGTTTTTTTTTTATTAATTTATATTTTTATATAGAAAATCATAAACAAAATTTAATATTTTTTTTCCAATATAGTGAAGAGTAAACTTAACTTTTTTTAATAATTTTATACAATATCATAAACAATATTATAACAAGAAAGTAATTATAGCATTGCTCGATATCACATCAAAATATAAATAAGTCATCTAGTCCACATATATATATATATATATATATATATATATTTCTACATAATGACCCAACAATGGCCGTACTAAATAGTATGATTGTTGCACAAAGTAAACATCGTAAAAACATGACATCGGCTTTATACGTAGCCTCTGCTTTTGAAAAAGCTTTTTTGAGTGCTTTGCAAGACTTGCTCTTATCATCCACAACAGGTATATGTGGAGAATGTGCAGATGACGTAGACAACGACAGGGTGCCATTGGCCCACCAAAAGTACTGACATCCACCGCCATCCTACAATACAAATCCAACTTAGTCTCACTATAATGACTAATATTTATTCTTTGTAAACATTTAAATATTGTGTAATTAACAACCTTTTTCTTATTTTTGCAACTCCAAAATTTATGATCTGGATTATCCCACGTGTGTGATGTCTTTAACACACAGTGCGATCCATCACCACACTCACACATAGGGACATTTACGATAGCCATCAGCACTGTATCAAGAAAATTTTTGTTCATTCATACTATTTTTGTTCATTCATATATAACAACATGACTATATTCTATGAGTACAAATTGAAAAAGTTTCATTTATGTTGATATTACAAATTTATAGAAAAAATATAATGACACAACTATAGCATCAGATAGAAGTTTTGGGGAAGAACAATATCCATGAACTAAATGGTGGTGTGAAAACACACTGTTAAATAAGAAAATGCAAGGAAATCCACACTCTACGCCCTTATGCCCCACATTCGATGAGCAACCATCTCATATCCCGCTCATTATTCCCATTACTTTCCATATTGTTAGATGGTCAATCCTGCATCTACAAAGTAAACATGCTAGAAAAACTAAAACTTGTTTATTTTTAAATGGAATACACCAAGGAGTACCATCAGAAATATTGACCGTTTACAAACATGAACAGTAAACAATCATCAGATAGCTCATTTTTTATCATCATATGTGGATATTTTTGGCATCAATGTTTCAAATAGCTTCTAGATTCGATTGTGTAGATAGTTATGGATCACACTCTGTGATCCATCATCAGGATGAAAGAGACCAAAATGATGGACTTTTCTTTCAATTATTTTTCTCTCTTCCATCCTGATGAAGGATCACAGAGTGTGATCGTAAATGTTGATGCCAAAAATATCTACAAAATTGAATCCAGAAGCTATTTCAAACATATTTAATGTCAGTGTATGTGTAGTCTCACTTTATCATCATATGTGTAGTCTCAAAAATATCCATTTTTGTTTTTGTACCTATCACGTGGTTTTAAAAAATGAATGAAAAATGAAAAGAAATTGAAAATGAAATAGAGCATTGAACAAAGTAGAATTATTTAACTTAATTTCATAATGCAACAATAATAACAAGATGGTTAGGGTATATACATATAGAATCATGAACAATACAGTCGTCTACCAAAACACATTTATAAAATCATTTCTGAAGAACTAGAAATGGATAGTTATGAGACTACACCTTAACAATGCATTAAATGAAGCATTCATCATGTGGTACTCCTTCGTGTATTCCACTTAAATATGCTAAAAGAAACAACACTAACAAATGCAAGTTAATATGTCTATAAAATCACATTAATGAAAACAACGGTCAAGGGAGGGCATGCTTGTTTGTCCATTAATTCAACAAGATCTTGCAATACCAAAACATTAAATAAATATGCACCAATATGCCATTGATGGACCTCTGAAAGCACTCAAAATTCAAAGGAAAAGAGAGAAACAAGGTTTCCTACCTTGAAGTGGAGAGAAAAACCAAAATGGAGAGGAAGACAAGCACACTCTTTGAAAGCCAACATAATCACTAGCAACACAAAATAATCTTGGCATGGATCCAACGAATTAACACAATAAGTATACCAGTGGGTACTTACTAGTGGCTATTGTATACTAGTGTATACCAAAACAAAGAGGGAAAAATGAAAGAAATAACTTGATTGGGTTGACACATGATCCCAAGAGAAGTTCTAAAACATCTTTGCATGGCCATTGAGAGAGCAAGTTTTTACAATTGATTATACATTTTTTATGTAAATTTTACTTCACGAATCACAAAATAAATACATGGTAAGAGGAAAGATGGGTTCAACTTGTGTTCCAACATAAATATCTTTGACTTCCATTTCTCATAAGAGTGCTGACAAAATATATTTTGTAATGGAGATATACCAATGTATACTGTAACCAGTGTATACTATTATACAGCCACTGGCATACAGTCCAATCAGTGGATAAACTTAACAACATCTTGAACATGCATTGCATGTTCAAGATGCATTTCATGTTCAAGATGTTAAGTTTATCCACTGATTGGACTCTATGCCAGTGGTTGTTAACATCAATCACAAAGTATCATTTCTTTTTTATTCATCTATAAACGATACTTTGTGATTGATGTTCTAAATACTATAACCAGTGTATACTGTTATACAGCCACTGATTTTTTTAAAACTTTTTTAAGATCCTTTGTCCTGGAAGGCTTCAAATGACATTATACTAAAATTTTTACAGCTTTGTGTGATTAGGGCAATTTCTATTTTCAAAGTTTTAATGGTTCATCAATAGAGGTCGTTTTATCTGCATCGACCTCATATGACAAAGTTTTAAACAAATCATTGGTTGTATAAAAGTATACTTTGTGATTGATGTTCTAAAGATGCATTACATGTTCAAGATGTTAAGTTTATCCACTGATTGGATTGCATGTTCAAGATGTTCAAGATGCATTGCATGTGATTGATGTTCTAAATACTATAACTAGTGTATACTGTTATACAGCCACTGATTTGTTTAAAACTTTGTTAAGATCCTTTGTTATCTCAGAGCCCTATAGGAGATGGTAGTTGGATCATGTTCATGCATCTTCCACTGGAACTATTAAATGCAATTGAATCTGATTCCAATTGCCTTCTACTTCCAATCACACAAGATTTCATACATTTGGCTTAGGTTTTTATTAAAAAAAAAAGGGTTGTGACAACTCACTCCACCTCTTCTCCAACTTATTGAAGTTAGTTTTAGCTATCCTGGGAGAGAGGACTTTCAACTTAGTAATGTTGATGTGGGTATTGACGTGGGAACACGTGTGACAATTATAGGGCCCAATGGAGCAGGGAAGTCTACTTTACTCAATCTCCTTGCTGGCGATTTGCAACCTTCACAAGGAGAGGTAAGGAGGAGTCAAAAGTTGAGGATTGGTAGGCAAAGATACAGATGGAGATGGAACACATTTGATAGTTCTTACAACATTTCAACTGCAACAATTTTAAAATGCTGCTATAAATCCCACAATAGCAAGGCTTTGCAGAGGCAAATCCCATAATAATAGCACAAACAAGAGCCAAAATCATCACACTGAAATAGAGGGCACAGTCTATTGGTCTTAACTAGACCTTTCTAGACAATTTCTCATCCATTTATCAGGTAATGATGCCAAATCCATTCAACATGCAATGAGAAATATTGAAAGAGAGAGACCAAGAATGAAAAAAAAGTGACATGAAGGGAGAAGAGATCCCAAACACCTTGGGTAGAGGTTAGGAAGATATATAACCATAACTAACTAATACCAAATCCTATATATCCAAGGACATATAGTATATGCCAGACTAAGATATGTAAGGTGTACATATGCCTCAAACTAATAAAGATGGGGATAGGAGGAGATTGGTGAAGTAGTATGACAAGTTTATTAGTATTTCATTTTTCCAAATAATGTATGGTGAAATCATGGTGTAGTACTTGGTTGCTCTACCTGAAAGAGTATCATTTAATTGAGAGAATGGAGATTTTGAGTGGAATATCCAAAATATACAATAGCAAGTCATATAAAACTTGTAGATGCTGAATGTGCCATTAACATAAAGAGAGTGGATTTGCACAAAAAAGAAAAAGTATTCCAGGAAGGAAAGCTTATCATGGTACAGGACACAAAGAAAGGCATCCTCATGGTACCTGTAAGGAATTAATGCCTAAAATGGAAAGCCATTTTAAGATCTTGAAGAGAAGCAATGACAATGCTTGCTTGATTGATATAACTGAAGATTTGGACATCACTCCAATGTTTAATGTAGCAGACATTCATTCTTATAACAAATGCAATGCATGAACAAGATAAAGCAATAAATGAATTCACCAAATAGGATAAAGCAATTAGTTTAAGTTTCTAACCAATTAATTTGTTCCCAAACTTCAACATCTAATTTAGCTACCAAAAGCTCTCAAATTATCTCTGCAGCACCGAAGATGATACTGAAAAGAGAAATTCACAGCCACTGGCATACAGTCCAATCAGTGGATAAACATAACAACATCTTGAACATGAAATGCAGTCACAATGAGCAATAGTCCAATGCAGTCACAACAATGAGAAATAGTCCTCAACAATAGATATTCTACTGTATTTTATCTCATTATCTCAAAATATATTTGATAAACAAAAACTATGTTTGATAAACAATCATCAACCATAAACAATCATAAACAATCATCAACAAAAACACAATTGTATCAGTGTATGTGAACAAGTATGATAGTGTTTCAACTCATGATCAAGTTTGATAAAGTATGTAGAAAATAACTATAAACCACCATATGTGGCTACAATCTAGTCCACTCTCTCATCCTCGGTCATCAACAAGAACCATTTGGCTCTTTCACGTTCACTCGTGAAGGTTTCATATACCCTGAGGAATACACCTCGACTCAATCTGGGGATGGATTTGAGAGCGTTATATACATTCATCAAAGCATTGTCATGAGCAGATTCATCAATTTGGACAAGGTGAACATTGCTCATGCTCTCTTTTATTTTCGTCATTGTTTCACACATGGAATCCAAGGAAGCGGCCATACTTGCCTTCCTCCTCTTTCCCACCTTTCTAACTGGTGATGTAGGAGTCCCTCTAGTACTTGCTGTTGCAGTGGACTGATTGGAATGATAAGGGTCTTCATCCAAATCAATAGGAGTATTAAGATGTATATTGAAACCAAGGTCCTCTTCATCATGCACATTGAATGGCTCTTCCATAGGGTTCCCTTCTTCAGTCTCAAGGGTCGTGGTAGCTGTATTACCTTCAGCAATGTCATTACCCACAATTGCATCCAATTCATTAAAGTACTGGAAGGGCTACCTCTTATACACTTTGGCATTTTTGAACTCTCTTCTCTGCATGTTGGCATAAATAAATGGATTAGGTTCTTTTTCTTTCATTATTAACTTTAAAAGAAGGCAATATTATTTCCATCAAAATAGTAGAGAGATCACCCTACCTTCAGAAGCTCATCCCACACACTATCCTCAGCATCCATGCACTGAGTTGCCTTATTCCAAGAGAAACCACTTGTGTTCCTTAGCTCTTTCATCACTCTATAGGTGAGCTTCCAGGTTTTCAACTTATTTTTGAAGTTTTCCTTTGATAGATTGAGGTTCGTATCAGCGTTGAACCACCTCTCAATTGCAGACCACACTTCTTTTTTGAAGCCTCCATCACATTTTTTGCCTAGTTGTACTTGCTCAAGGAGCAAGTCTAGAAACTTGCATTCCATTTCCTTTGTCCACATTATCTTCTTCGAGGAAGGAGATATTTGGCTTGTGTTACCAATTTCATCCATGTCCATCAATAATTTTGTGTATGCCATGTTGTGTATACAAATTGTTGTTAATGGTATCAAAGTATCTTCATACATCAATTTACTCAAATAAAACACATTGACCCATACAAGTCCAATACTTGCAGATAGAGAGAGAAGAAAAAGGAAACCATCATGTATATCAAAGTATCTTCATACATCAGTTTACTCAAATAAAACACATTGACCCATACAAGTCCAATACTTGTAGATAGAGAGAGAAGAAAAAGGAAACCATCATGTATATCAAAGTATCTTCATACATCAGTTTACTCAAATAAAACACATTGACCCATACAAGTCCAATACTTGTAGATAAAAAGAGAAGAAAAAGGAAACCATCATGTAGTCTTGACTCATACAAGAACAACTATTCTCGGGATCTGTACTCTTCCCACATTCTACTTGCTATATCATCTCAGAACTATGCCCACTGGTCTCTATCATGCTAAGACAAACCATATGTCTCCAACATTGGTACATCTACCCCATCACGATCATCTTCCTCTTCAGTGACAATTTCTAATGGAATGTCATCCTCTAACGTAATGTAGTTGTGTAGTATGCAACATGCTAATACAATATGGGCTTGTGTCATGATAGGATAAGACGTGGCATGCCTCAAGATTGGAAAATGATGCTTGAGAATACCAAATGTATGCTCTACTGAGTTTCTAAGAGAGGAGTGTCGATGGTTGAACAAATCTTCTCGAGAGTTTATTGGATTCTCTCTTGAAAACTCCTTCAGGTGGTAGTGTGTACACCGATAAGGAGCAAGAAATCCAAGTGCATTGGGATATCCAGCATCCACTAGAAAATATTTTCCTACATAAATAAAGTATATTATTAAAACGTGAAACATTGATTATACCCTTGAGTATATTAAACTATGATTTGGCTTACCGGGGGGAACAACAAGAGGATCTGCTCTTGACAGAGTTGAAGCTAGAACATGACAATCCACGGCACACCCTTCTCAACCAGCAAGGCAGTACTGAAACTTATGATCGAAGGAACACACACCCATAACATTTTGCGACAGGTTGACTTTTCTATCATGATATTTACCCTGCATGTCGACATCGACGGTGACTGGTATATGGGTTCCATCGATAGCTCCAACACAATCCTATACGATATGATACAATCATCAATTCTATAGTCAACCAATAATATGATAAGGATAAAAATCCATACAAGAAATTTGTAACAACACAACAATTACCTTGAAGAATGGATCAAAACATTCATTCCCACTAATTTCAGGAAGAGTGTTTGGACTAGGTGGTAGAAAGCAATCCTTGTGGAGTCCTAAGATAGCCCTCAACACCTTGTGGAAGTATCAGCTGATTGTCTCTCCTGAGTGCCCAAAGTTGTGGGCAATCTTGCGGTTCCTCAGATTGTGGCCAACGGTGTGGAGGAACATCACAAGTTTTTCTTCTAACGTCAAGTGTATCTTATCTATCAAGGTTCCTTTCAGCCTTAGGGTAGTAGCTAGACGAAAGAAAGCTCCCCTACTCATGCAAATTTGATCATGACAATCTACATCATTGGAATGAATAACCATTTTATAAAAAGAATTTCCTTTTCTTTTTTGTTTACCCATTTTTGCATTGCCTTCTCAGGCCACCACTACTGTGGCTACAACAACACAAGCAATAAGAGCTGTGAGAAGATGAGAATATGTGGTCTCCACAACTACTCGTCCTAGAATGTCAATATTCTTAATAGGATCCATTAATGGCCTGAAATGTGGACAAACACAACGATTTCAGTGAGGAGATATTGGTAGCATGTTGTTCATGTTCTATTTTTCTAACTCTTTTCATGAAAGTATTCTACAAATAAAAGTGATTTTAGGACATTTTATAATCAATGTTCTTTGGTTAGTCCTAATGATGATCTTTTCTTCCCATACTTCAAATACATGGGATGCAAACAATATCTCAGATTAACCTTCAATGGCCTTTACATGAATCCCTACAAGTGACTGTGGTAGCTAACTAGTTGATAACATTCAAAGTGATTGTGGTCATAGAAGAGTGAGATATAGGTGCAACTCTTTTTATGATATTATACTGTGTGTATCTTACTCTATCAACATTTCAAATCATATTATATGATTCATTATAATACAATGAATTAGAGAAGAGAAAATACAGTATCTTGATGAATATAGAGTATGGTTGGAAATATTAATAGAAAAAGATATAGTCAAATCAAGAAACTCAAACTACATCAACATGGACTGTACAAGCCTAATGTCTTTGAGAATTTTGTTGGTCTCATGCTTTAAATTTATAAGCTTCTACCATCCATATATTCAAAAAAAAATTCATTATGAATTTTTGAACTTGACTGTTATCTCTTCCCAATAATGTTTCAAATTAGATTCTATGATTCATCATTGAGATAATGAGTTAGAGAAGAGAAAATACAATATCTTGATAATGAGTCATAGAGTATGATTTGAAACATTGCTGAAAAAGTATACACAATCAAATCAAGAAGCTCAAATACTGTAACCAGTGTATACTGTAACCAGTATACACTTGTTACAGTATAATACGAAGAGTTTAGATCTCAGGGATGCAAACTAATTGTCCATCAAAGTGTTAAAACAGTTGATATGTAGCTACATTATCCATTGGTTTGTGTTCATGGAATGATTGATATGTGTTAAGTTGATATGTAGCTACATAGGAATGATAGAATAATTTATAGCAACACAAACTAGTGGATAATGTAGCACAGGGAGTGATCCAAGAACCCCGGGTGTGGTTTGGGTACGCACTCTGCATACCCACAGCACACCTGATGCACATGGGGGACATCCTGTGGTACCAACGGCACACAGAGCATGCATATCCAAACCCAGACACACATTTGGTAAAACCCTACATTAGCTCGAAGCATATGGTTTATTTAGCATGGTTAATGAAGCATATGGTTTATGAAGAAGTAAAATATGCAGCGTTCTGTCATATACAAGTGTATACTGTAATTGTTGAACTATGCATGGTTAATGATCCTCAAATAGAACTTAACAAGTGTATACTATAATTGTTGAAATGTGCATGCTTATTTTGCTACTCATCTTAAAGTCAAGGATATTCATCAATTTCTTGTATTATTGATATTCAATGTAGTGGTATTCTTCTACATCTTTGCGTAGGTCATGTTGTTAATTATACCTACTACTGTAGAATATGAAGACTCACTTTCTAATTACAAATTAAGAAAACTAAAGCCATAGTAGTTCCTTAATACTTGTCCTAATATCTTGATCCTCAAGTCTCCTATCAAAATACTAGTGAACAACTTCATTGGTACAAGTTGTATTTCAAATTTGCACCCCTCATCTAATTTTGCATTGTGATTCTAGAAAATGGCATGGATGTCCAAGCTGCTGTAATCTTTCAAAGAGACTTCTATGATATCCCTTTTCTAGTGATATCTGGCATGCCAAACATGAGATGGAATCAACCCTATATTTATTGTATATACCAAATTGAAATCAATATACACCAAATTAACCCAATAGAAACAAACCTCGCTAATAACTGTTCTAGCCAACTGATTTGGATCTCCTACAAGTATTGCATGTCTAAAACCTCTGATTTGTAATGCAATAGTTGACTCGGTCTCAAACCTCTGATTTGTAATGCAATAGTCTCCTATCAAAATACTAGTGAACAACTTCATTGGTACAAGTTGTATTTCAAATTTGCACCCCTCATCTAATTTTAACCATCAAGCTTGTTCTATCTTAACTGGACGTAGTGATACAATTTCTAATTTCCTTCCTTCCAAGACCACTATGCCTAACCACATTGAGGGTAATTATCTTACTCAATTACTTGACAATGCTACTTGCACAATGTCAACTATCTTTTGTGAACCACTTGCATTAGATGCACTCATAGAAGAAGTCAAAGAGGTTGATACAAATAATACTTATCCAACTATAGATTTATTGTCCAATCAAATAGTTAAGAAATACATTGTAGTCTTAGATCTCAATAATCCTAACAAAGAAAATGACAAGAACAATGCAAATCATGTTAACACTCAGTACGTGCTCAATGCAATTATTTCTCTGTCCAATGCTACGAATGGTCTATCTAACTTTCAATTGCAAATGTAGACAACTTGGCAGGCACTTAATCTAATTGTCTACACATAAATGAAATTAGTAGTATGAACTTTAAAACCATCTCATGTTTGCATGTTTTTTCAATCTTGTGGTTACTGAGTGATGTAAAGATAACATGTTATCCAACAATATGGACATCCTTGATTTTGATTCAAGGATGGAAGACATGTTTGGAAGACATGTTTGGCACTCAACATTTAAAGACTAAAGATTACCAGTGTATACTATAACCAGTATACGCTTGTTACAGTATAATACGAAGAGTTTAGATCTCGGGGATGCAAACTAATTGTCCATCAAAGTGTTAAACCAGTTGATATGTAGCTACATTATCCACTCCACTGGTTTGTGTTCATGGAATGATTGATATGTGTTAAGTTGATATGTAGCTACATAGCAATGATTGAATAATTTATAGCAACACAAACCAGTGGATAATGTAGCTACATATCAACTAGTTTAACACTTTGATGGACAATCAGATGACAATTTCTTTCTCTTCCCCTATTCCTTTATTATTTTTTTTTCTTAACTATGACGAATGTGTCGAAGCTCAGGAAATCCAGCCTGACGAAGCTTTCCTACAAAATTGGGACAGAGATATATTCCTTCAACCTTTCATGGATTTTTCATTGGAAGGGAGCGATGGAGGAATTTTTAGGGCACATAAGGCCATTCTGGTATGTTATAAACCCTCGCTGTTAAAAAACCCCAAATTTTTACTTTGTCAAATATTATATTGATATGTGACTTTTCGGCAAGCAGGGAAGTCCAAAGTTTTTAAGGCAATGCTGAAGGCAGGAATGTCTGAGTCTGTTAGCGATAAAGTGAAAATATCAGATATGACAGCTAAAGAATTACGTCTATTAATTAAGTTGTATACATGCAGTGTAGATCAGAGAAGCTTGGAACATCATGGCATTGTACTTTACAGGGCATCTCATAAGTATGATCTGCCTTCTTTGACAGCTATATGTGAGTGTTTTCTTCAATTTTTATGGAAGTAGTTGTTAATTCGGAATTGGTGTCCATCATTTCTTATTCTGCACAACTAATATTTTTAAAATACCAACTATTTCTTCCTCAATAATATAATTGTTGTCTCACATTGGCTATTTATAACAACAAGGCAGGCCCTGCTTGATGGCCTCCTCGCTCGTAGTGCATGGTTTGAGCGTGGGCAACCGTGGCCTTCATAGTACTACTTTCTACACTTGACGGCAAAATAAATTCTACTGGTTTGTAAAAATCCAAGGCCGGGCTTAATTGGTTTGTAAGCATCCAAGGCCGGGCATAATCAACACACTTTAAGCATCAAATGCTTAAGTTCGTAAATTGGGCATTTTGGAAGAGCGCAAAGGCATTCATGAAAGCATAACAGAAGGGGATCACTGTAGGAGCTTACAATGGGAAATGAGAAAACACTCAACAAACACAACAATGCACTTCAACAAACCACTATTACAGCCCAACAAAGTACATAAAATATAGAAAATGTCTTCAAGCTAGGGTTTTACTGAAAATGCTTGGAAATGTCACAGTTGAATACAGAAACAACCTTGTCAAGAATGAGCTGCAATGTGAAGCCAATGACAACCAGCTACAATGCGAAGCCAATGACAACTAGCTGTAATGCGAAGCGCCAACCCCAAAAACAAATGCTGAGAACAAATGAAAACCCCAAAAACATATGCGAGAATTTCGCAGACCCGACAGATTATTAAATTTGCCACGATTTTTGTCAAAACTGGATTTTGGTTTTGAATTCCACCTCTTCGGTGGGAAGATTGTGCCGCCCATTTTAGGGCCTAAACTTGGTTTTCACCGGCATAACCTGATTTGCAAATTGGGGTTCCAAACGGCGGGTTTCACGGAAAACAGAAAGTGTCACCGCCAATTCCAGTCCAATTCCCACAAACAAACGGGGCCTTAACAATAATATGAAAATGTCCCTCATCTATCTAGTAACTGACATTTGCATTAATAACCTTATATGTATCAATTGTATAATAGCATCTTTACATATTAAGTGGAATATACATTTAGTGGTATATATCTTGTCTTGTTTCTTTTAACATATTAGAGACCAATACACCAAGGAGTACCACATGATGAATGCTTAATTTAATGCATTGTCAATGTGTAGTCTCATAACTGTCCATTTCTAGTTCTTCAGAAGAGATGGTGATATAAATGTATTTTCGTAGATGACTGTATTGTTCATGATTTAGTCCCATGTTATATGTATATGCCCTAACCATTTTGTTATTACTGTTGCATTACAAAATTTAGTGGAATAATTCTACTTTGTTCAATGCTCTATTTCATTTTGAATTTCTTTTGATATTTCATTCATTTTTCAAAATCACATGATAGGTACAGAAATAGAAATGGATAGTTTTGAGACTACACATATGATGATAAAGTGAGACTACACATATGTTGACATTAAAAATGTTTGAAATAGCTTGTGGATTCAATTTTGTAGATATTTTTGGCATCAACATTTTTTATCACACTCTGTGATCCTTCATTAGGATGGAAGAGAGCAAAATGATTGAAAGAAAAGTCCATCATTTTGCTCTATTACAATCATAGAGTGTGATCCAAAATGTTGATGCCAAAAATATCTACACAATCGAATCCAGAAGCTATTTCAAATATTGATGCCAAAAATATCCACATATACTAATAAAAAAAATGAGCTATCTGATGATTGTTTACTGTTCATGTTTGTAAACAATCAATATTTCTGATGGTATTCCTTGGTGTATTCCATTTAAAAATAGACAAGTTTTAGTTTTTCTATCATGTTTAGCTTGTAGATGTGGGATTGACCATCTAACAATACAAACAATAATGGGACGAATGAGCGGGATATGAGATGATTTCTCATTGAATGTGGGGCATAAGGGCGTAGAGCGTGGATTTCCTTGTGTTTTCTTATTTAACAGTGTGTTTTCACACCACCATTCAGTTCATGGATATTGTTCTTCCCCATCTTCTATCTGATGCTATAGATGTTTCATTGTATTTTTTGTATAAATTCGTAATATGAACATAAATGGAACTTTTTCATTTTGTACTGATAAAATATAGTCATGTTGTTATCTGAATGAACAAAAATAGTATGAATGAACAAAAATTTGTTTGATACAGTGGTGATGGCTATGATAAATGTCCCTATGTGTGACTGTGGTGATGGAGTGCATTGCGTGTTGAGGACGTCACACACAGACACTAATCCAGAGCGTAAATTTTGGACTTGCATAAATAAGAAAAAAGGTTGTTAATTGCACAATATTTAAATATTTACAAAGAATAAATATTAATCATAATAGCAATACTAACTTAGATTTATATTCTAGGATGGCGGTGGATGTGACTACTTTCAGTGGGCCAATGACACCCCATCGTTGTCTACATCATCTGCACCTTCTACACATATACCTATTGTGGATGATGAGTGCAAGTCTTGCAAGGTGCTCGAGACAACTATTGCAAAAGTGAAGGCTACCTATAAAGTCAATGTCATGTTTTTATGATGTTTTCTTTGAGCAACAATCGCACTACTTTGTTGGATCATTATGCAGAAATAGATATATATGTGGACTATTTAAGACTTATTTATATTTTGATGTGATATTGAGCAATGCAATCATTATTTTCTTGTTATAATATTGTTTATGATAATGTATAAAATTATTTTAAAAAGTTAAGTTTACTATTCACAATATTCTTTAAAAAACTTACATTTTTTTATGATTTACTATATAAAAATATAAATTAATAAAAAAATACAAATAAAAAATGGACAAAATAAATAAAATAGTAAATTAAAACATTATATAATAATTTAAAAAACTTAAATTTTTTATTGTCAAATTTTAATTCCAATTCAAAATGTAGAACCAAACACAGAAATGGATAATGCAATTCCAATTCCAATTTGAAATTGAGGAACCAAAGACAGAAATGAGAATTTATCAATTCTAATTCCAATTTCGAAAATGGCAACCAAACGCAGAAGATGGATTGTCTCAGTCATCTTCCGGGTCAACCAAACGGCCCAAACTATCTTCCGAATACACAAAACTAGAATTTCAAAACCTTATTTTGAGATAATCAGGTTTTGACTCAAATTCTAATTCCTCAACCAAACTAGGCCTTAAGGAATTTTTCATGTATAGATGCCGCCAATTCTAATTTAAATGCCAATGTGATTCTGATATGTTTTATTATAGATTATGTTTATCATGACTTATACTAAGACATATTATCTAATGGGTTGCATGATTTGGATTGTTTTGTTTGCAAATTGGGTGAAGGAGAATGGGTAAGGATGGGTGTCTTCACACAAGCTTCAGAGTAGTTATGGTAAGAGGAGGACTATATTTTCATCGATAATAATGGGGGGGAGTATGTAAAAGTAGAAGGGGAAGTGATATGGTTAGTGATGGGCAAAGAGGGGAGCATAGTACAGGCTTTTCGTGGTCTTTGGAAAAGGTATTGTAAAATAGATTTATTAAAAATAATATTATCTATGTTCATATTTTTCTTTAACTGTATATTTTTTCAAATGAGCGATAATTCTTAAAAGTTGGATAATTTTATAAATGTTAATCTGTTAATGAAAAATTAAATATTGAGAGAAATTATTGTCCACAATGTTTTAATTTTGATAGAAATGGAATGAATCTTATATGTTGAGTAGTTCTAAGGTAAGGGTATTGAACATAAAAAAGAAAAGATATAATAGTTTTCATTAGAATATATGAGAAAGGAAATTATATATATACATATATATAGATATACATATATATATACATATATATACATACATACATACATATATACATATATACATATATACATATATATATATATATATATATATATATATATATATATATATATATATATATATATATATATATATATATATATATATATATATATATATATATATATTTATATTTATATTTATATTTATATTAGCAATTAATGATGAATTATTGATGATAAAATATTACTTTGAATTTTAATAATTAGAATTATTATATTTAATTACATTTATCACTAATATATACTAACTTTATCAGTGCATTATATATCGTAAGTGTAGAGAAAAAGTGTGGTTTCAATATTAAGAATTATTGATAAGATTTAATAGCTAGTTCATCTTGCATTTAATATCAATCTAAGGTCATAGACTGACGAAAGATATAGTGGTTGTCTACTCAAGGGATGAAGATAGCACACCAAGTGGAGATGAGTGTAGCTAGAACACATGAAAATAAACCTACAATAAACCAAAATAAAACTAGCGATAGAAACTAAACTCTCAGTTCTTAAAATAAACTATTCTAAAAACTAGAAAGCATTATAAAGCATGAAAATTTAATCTAGAATATAATATTACAAGAAATAAATAGAAAACCACACAAATCTAAATTCAAAATTAAATCTAAAGAAAATACGAATCAATAATAATTATTTATAATTACATAAATTAAAATATATAAACTAATATAATAATTCTATTTATGAAATCAAACTAAAATAAAAACACACATCTAATTAAAATAAATCACCAGTCATCCTGAGAAGTGGATCCTACCTCCTCAGTATGCCCGGTGAGGGAAAAAAGCACTCTTCCACGTTGCTTTGATCAAAATAGCATTATTTTATTACTCCAAATTTATTACAAAAAGTCTATACAATGCTCAACTACATGAATCTGCTGCTTCAGCTTAAGTCTACATACACACAATCTCCCCCTTCTTTGTTTTCAGCAGACCATATATATATAGATCATTCTTATAATAAACCAAAACTAACTGAAGGAGAATAGAATAGTTTGTTTTCCTGCAACCAAAAAATATAACAATGGAATGGCCATTTGTTGGTCACATATTACAAATCTATTATAACAACATGAATAAAAATATATGGGAATGATTATATATTCTTCTCCAGCTATGTAACCATCTATACCACAAGTTCTCCAACAAAGTGAATCTTCCACAAATCAGTTTCCACGTGAATAGAGCCATTATTTAGTGCATAAAAACATGGAGTCTTGGCTGGCTGTAACAATAAATTAGGATTATTATGTTTAGAAAACTATCGCTAACTTCTAAATGATGCACTTTATGGAGATTTTATCATGCGAACCCCTAATTGGGCCCATTCTAAACAAAACCCATATCATGGATTTTTGAGATTCTTCCTCATTGGCTTGAAAATTGCAACGCAAATGACTGGTATATTTTTGTTTGGCAGAATTTTTATTTCTCGTAGATAGTTGACACATAAATCACAAGCTCTCCTCCTTCTTTGCCTTATGCAGATTTCACCTTTTGAGTATGCATATATCATTGGAAATAATAATAATCTAAATTGATGTATCAAGAATCCACTTGGAAATGACAAGAAGGTTCCTGCATAAAATATGATAGGAAGCATGTTGTGAGATATATTTTTGATGTGGAAGAAATATTAGCAAGCACAAACTAATATTATTTATGCACCATTTTATCTAAAAATTTGATTAAATATTACTTATATATATTAAAACATATGCAACATAAAATGGTAAAATCCTATGGAAATAGTATCTAGAAATAGATATGAAGGCATATTGCAATGTATAAAATATGGTGTAAAATAGGGCATATTGACTCTCATCAGTAAGCATTCTATTTGTCACTTGTTTACCACAAATTTTTCCAGACATAAGACCATATGATGGTGGTATACATGCATAGGAAAGGCAGTGTATAGGCGTAGGATCTCAGTATAAAATATGTTACTTCAAATTAAAACAATTCAAGGTAAATATACAAACAAGGGAGTGATTATTAAATGCCTCAAAAATATTTTTGAGACCATCTAGGATTCATGTAAAGTCTAAATGAATTCCATCTTCTAATATATTAGTTTAAGTTTAAAATAGTTATACACTAGAATTTTATTTTCAATTAGAAAAGTAATTTTTGGACAGTTGTGAATCAGAAAAGGGTAGATAATTTTGTTGTTATTTTTATATTTCAGAAAATATGATCCATTAAGTAGAAATTGAGGCAAAAAGTAATTAGATTTGTATATACTACTAAATTCCAAATAAGACTAGGAAATATCATTTGGATAATAAAATTGTCATGATATTTTGGTCAGTTGTCCAACATTGATCAAGGAAAGTCATGGCAATGACATAGATAGAAAAGAGACTTGTTAGATGGAAAATAAGCTAGATTTTTACAAATTATAAACACAAGTCCCAGAGCATATATGGGACATAGAGACTAATCAAATAACAAAAATACTAATGGAACAACACCAAGGCAGAGGCAACGTAATGAATTACCCCTTTGAGATCATTAGTCTAAAAAATGAGATTACCACTTTATACATTGATTACACATGATTAAAAAAAGCTACCAACATTAAATTGCTATAAATGAAAATAGAAGATGAAACCGAGCATTTTTGGGAACTGGGATGGATTTTTGGGATTTTTTCTATGTATTTTGGAACGACACACAAGAACAATACATTATTTTTGCGTTTCATGACCATGTATTGTATCTTTATTAGATTCTGGATTTAATTGTGTGTGTTTTTACGGAAAAAATAATGTAACGAATGATGAACAACTAGAAAAAAAAATACGATGCATTAAGCACCATAATATCATCATTTTATATATATTTTACTTTCAGCGTAACCATTGCACCCCTCAAAGGTGCAAGTGCTTGTTTATTGTCAGTTAAAGAAAATGGTTATCCACTTGTTGACGTCAAAAAATAAGTAAGTTTTATTTTATTTTTATAAATATTGTAATATATTTATAATATATTACAATATTGATATGTCGAATTAATATATAATAAAATTATTATAATAAGCCATTATCGCGCACGAAGATATTGGAGATTGAATGTGTTATGCCTTCGGCCTCTTACCCTCTTTAAACATGTGTGGCCCAAATTCTAATTTTCACATGCTTTTATTCATTGTCTTAGATTGGGACATTCCCACCCATTCCCAAATCGGTCTCCCTTCAATTGCAGACAATATCAAATTATAGCATTGAAACCAAACCACTAAGTAGAATTGTCAGTGTTTTTATGATCTTCCAATTCAATTTCCACCTAGTTGGATTCCCCATAGATATGCTTGATCAAATAATCCATTACTCTATTTAATTTGGTCTGTATAGCCATCACCCACCTCCCTAACTTCTAGTTCTTCATGGAATTTTTTATAATAGTATTAACAACGAGCATTGAATCACCTTCTATATCAACATACTTTAGATTTTTCTCTCATACATGGTTCTAAATCCTGCTTCATTATTTGTTCCATTTGGACGTTTGATCACCCCTAGCCATAATGGGTAACCACTATTGTCTAAGATAATGAATGTACAAATGAAGCTACAAGGGTTAGATCAAGATGTTCCATCAAAGTTTTTCTTTAGTTTGCCAACAAGAGACAAATAATATATTTAATAATATACATACATACACACACACACACACAGATATATATATATATATATATATATATATATATATATATATATATATAAGAGCAAAATGGATCCATAAGTTCCTAACTAATATCTATTTTTAATTTATATCAATTTTAATTGGATACTCGAGTATACAACTGGATATATGTTTAAAATTGATATCCTTTTCACTTTGGTTCTTACCATGACAATATGTACTTTTACCAAACCCAAGTAAAAATTTAATGGAGATTTGTGCACTCTTGGATAAATGAGAACACATTTTTTTTATATCGCCACTTTTTGGACTACTTTGATTCTGCACTCGCCCCTAAACATAGAAGTAAAATACCAGTGATACAGGATTTCCCTACACCCTTGGATGCTCCTACATTACTTATACATTACAAATACATAGCTGAAATACATTGTCAAACATAGATATCCCAAGAAAAGGGACCCATAGATATTATAGACAACCCGTAGTTACATTTTTTACTACTAAAATAAAGTATATGATTGTAGGAAAAAAGGTTACAAAGATTATGTTTTAGAGTTATTTTTTATTGTATGGTGGTTCAAATCAAATGTGATACTTAGAATGCTATTTGTTTTTGGTTAAATGTATCTTAAATTTAATTTATTTTTTTATTTAATCATACTATATAATTTTAAGTGGAAAAATTTAAGATAAGAGTCATTCAAATTACAATCCTATGTACTAATGTTTGTATTTCTAATATCTTGTGGATGAACTTACTTGGAATCCTATTTAAGTGGTTGAGAGATAATATTTTATTATTATTTTCTCTATTCAAATTAAAATATTGATTGCATTGGCATGAACAAAGAAGGGTAAAGTTGGTAGGGGCAATATTCATCAACATAGTTATTATTAAGCATCTCTCTTTCATGTACTTCTTGAGAGTTACATTAAGAAGAGTGGAGGATATTGTTATGATAGGAATTTTTCATATTAGTTGACCACTCTATAATAGAGTGGTAGACTTGGGAATGTGTGTCTATTAGAGTGATGATGTAAAATATATCTTTGCGATTGGACTTCCATATTAAGCATTATCATTATTGTACATATGTCATGTATTTTTTTCATTGTCATAATTTTTTAGAAAATACTTGTGGTTTTCTTGTCACTTCTCTATAAGTTGGATGCATTTGATAAAGGGATTAGAATATTTCATATAATTACTTGTGTTTACGCTATTAGAATTTTAACACTTTATAGGGAGAAAGTTCAAAGTATTGATGTAAGATTTTCAACTCCTTAATATATATAATTCTCCCTTTTTAGATGGTGGATTTTCTTCCCTGAAAGGGTTTTTCCACATATATCTATTGTTAATATATTTTATTTTATTTGCTTGATAAATTTATTATTGATATTGTTCATTAATTACATACTTCTTTGTGTTCAATTTTAAATTTATATGGTTAACCACATGTTCATTTAATCAAATTTATAGAATTAAATCATATAATTTCACTAAATTTTCTCATCAATTTCTCAACATTAACAAGCAATTGCAAAAATATGGAATCAAAAGTGTCGAATAAGAAAACACAATACTAGCATTCCAAGTAGGGAAAATGATTTTAAGATCATGGCTAAGAAAGTCCTTAGAACACACTACAAAGATTGACATTAAATTGGTTACAATTTGTAGAGATAACATTGTAAGATATACAATTTTGGATATTATAGTTAGTTTGACAAGGGTTTCACTTAGGAGAACCTAAGGTCCTCACTATACAACAATCTCCTATGAGGCATTTGTAAACACCACTTGACAAAAATAGACAGAAAAAGAGGTGAAGATAATAAGATTATTGCTACAATGATAACAAACAAATCATTCCCATGGGCTATAAATTATTCTTGTACATTAGTAATTTTTTGCAACACTATCAATTTTGAAGGACTTGCATTTCACCCACAAAAGATTTTGAGACTATATATAACAAGAAACTTTGATTCCATAATAAAAACTACTTTTTTTTGTACATGGCAACTAAATTCTAGTAATATTGAAGTTTTAATTTTCATTTTTAAAACTAAACACACTTATCCTATTTGATAATTACATTTACAATAATTCAATTATCACATTTATTTCAATTTAGTTATTAAATTTTCAATGCAATTCTAAAATTAAGTTTAAATTTATTATAATTATATTATATTCTTAACTAAGTTATGTTTTGCACCATTTAGCAAGTAGTTTTGTAATGTTGATCACTAAAAACTTTTATTTAACTTTAGAAATAGTAAATATAAATAATTTTGAACTATTAGATATTTCCTATATTTTTTTTATATTCTTAGCTCTTCTTCTTTACAAAA
This sequence comes from Chamaecyparis obtusa, assembly GCA_027943335.1. Taxonomy (NCBI): domain Eukaryota; kingdom Viridiplantae; phylum Streptophyta; class Pinopsida; order Cupressales; family Cupressaceae; genus Chamaecyparis; species Chamaecyparis obtusa. Next base: position 2,920,325 of record BSBK01000711.1, on the reverse strand, counting down.
TTTAATAATTTTCTCTCCTCTACTCCAATAAAAAAGGTGAAATCAAAGAGATCACTACTACAACTTTTTTGTAAATGATTCTCATGGGCTATAAAAATTAGAAAATAAACAAAAAGAAAGATATAGAACAAAATATAATACTAACTCAATTCATCAGAAGATACATATTTATGCAAAGTGTGAGGCAACTACTTTCTTATAAATCTGCTAAATAAATTGACAACAAAACAATATAGATTGATGATTAATTGATAAAAGTAGGATGGGTTGAAATTAATTTGAACACCTCAACTCTTATTGACACATATTTTGGACATATTTATTGGAACATATTATATTCCAACAATAAATTATTTTTATACATTAATAAGTTGTTGAAGCACAAAATCAATTTTGAAAGACTTGTGCATGACCACAATTTTAAAACTTTCGTTGGACTCTTAGTACTAATTTTTTTGTACCTAGCAATTCAATTCTATACAACTTCAAGATTTATTTTACTATAATCATACAAACTAAGTACAAATATTTTATTTAATAATTTAATTTATTTTAATTCAATTATCACATTTATTTTAAATTTAATTCTCAAATTTCAACGCAATTCTAAAATTTAATTTAAATTAATTATAAACTTATTATTATTATTATTTTGATAGGTAAAAAGCCTCGGGGCCAAGATGTACAATAACCCATCTCAATAAGGCACCAGAGATAAGAGATGGGGATAGCTATCTCCAGTATTGCCCTTTAAAACTATTAAAGATTAATTAGACACCTTTGTGTTCTAGAGCTAAAGATCCTTGTTGAATCCTTCATAAAGTTGTAATTTCCTGCAATTCCTATTACTTCAACTTTGTCTAAGATCAATTGTTAGTCCTTTTATGCATAATTAATTTTTTATCACTAGTATGAACTAAAGGAATTAATTTATTAGTAAGTGTAATATTCCTTATTTGAAATGTGCCTCCAAAGTTGAAGTACTTGAACAAAAGTATTTGAGTGAAACTTATAAGATCAACATTAATATTGGAGATATCATGCAAATAAAGCTACTTATTAATTTATTCAAAACTTTCAATTATGAGCCAGATGAAAGAAATAACTACATTTTATTAGTAACATGCCAAAAAATGAAAAACTTTACAGTCACTTTTTATTGAGTGAAATTATAGCATTTTATTAGTAATAAAGCCCGAAAATGTAAAAATTTGCAATCACTCTACATTTGCAGAGTATTTAAAATTTACCCAGAATATCATAAAAAATCTCACATGAGACCTACACAACTTAGAAACTGATTTAAGGAGAAGATGTAACATCATACTCATATATCTCATCAAAAGGGTCATTTGACTTAATAATTATAGGTTAATGTTGTTTACATCCTCCCACGAACCGACCAGGTCTTCTTCCATAAAGCGGTCTATCTATCCAACGGAAGGAGAAAATCTAACATGGAGGAAATGCATCAGGAAGTCTACATTCCTCCTTACGATTGGTTTCCATTTCCTAAACCCCTTATTCAGTGAATACAATGGAAAATCTTGGAACATTATTCCTATCAATCAGATTTAAGTCATAGTTACAGGGTCTGGGAATCATACACTCTTCATTAATGTTAACCAACACCTTCTCCAGATCTCCTAGATAAATACTCTTAAATAACCTTCTACACAATACCTCTATTCTAAATTTTTCAAATTCCACCATATGCACAATTGCTACAAACATAGATGAGATATCTGAATGAAATCTATATCTATCAATATTAAAGATGAATTCTCTTCCCAAAATTTGATAAACAACCCTAATAACCAAAAAATGAGAGGACATAAGCATATATTTAATCATCCTACCAGTGATATGTCCATCAAATGTAATTTGAGAAGCAGGTCCACAGAGCTTTATTATTGTCTCCATTCTCAAACCTGGTGAGAAGCTGGGGTCTATGCTAAACACTAGTTTGAGAGATGATATAAATAAAGCCAAAGCATGCATGTGAAAGGAATCTGAAGAGAGCGGGTGACTGTTTGACAGACCAGTTGAGAATATAATTCATTTTGTTAACCAAAGGATCAAAAACCTAAGCTCTAAAAAAGAAACCTGGGTGCCTAAAATTTGGTCGGATAATAAACTGACCTACGAATTCTATTAAATCTAAAATGTAGTATGTCAATAAATATTAAAGAATACAAACAAACACTATCAAAGTTGCGAGACATAAAGTAATAAAAAAAACCATACACCTAAACCTATATGCTAAAAAGGCTAGGATTGAATAATATTAGCTTCGAAGGAGGGGAAAAGCTTTTAAGATGAAACTATATAACCTTTAAGGAGAAAACTAAGGATTCCATGATCAGACTAGACCAACAAAGGTAGGAAATAACCTACAAAACTAAAGACAATGTTAATGAAACTACCTAAGCAATATGATAATGTTAAAGAAACCATAAAAAAAGAAAAGAAATGAAACCGAGGAAGAAGATAATAAGTAGGAATGCACATATACAACATAGCCCAGACTAGAGGATCTAGGTGAAAAGAAATAACAAAAAAACCTTGAAAGGGAGGAGAACCATTCAAAACAAAACCCTCCCTATAGGCATAAACCGAAATATATAAAGGATACAATGAGAAGATCGAATTGTAGTAGACCCACATCATATAAAACAACAAAACAAAAAATGATCATACTATCATATTTTTGAGCTCATCATCAGAACACAAGATCTATAAAATAAGGCTTCAAACAATAAAGAGACTAAGGAGAAATAATATCTAGGGATATTGAAATGTTTAAGAGCTTTTATGAATCTCAAACATTCAATATCACCAGATACCAAATCCCCTTTCATAAACAATATAGATGCAAAGACCTAGGGCTAATAGAAATACAACAATTATCAACTATAACAAACCCTCATACATTGAAAACACCTCAAATTGAAGATATGTCGTATATATATATTTGCCATACCTCTGACATAGGTTACGAGACCTAAGAGCCATTTTTAGAAAAAAACAAAAATTAGGTAAGATAAAAGGAATAAATCTTCTAATTAGAAGGCCTTGGATAGAGACGAATAAAAACTAACACACTATTTAGTTTAATAAACAAAACTTACAATGTTATACCAATCCTAGATACAAACGGTTAATAAATATAAGGTCTCAATTTAGAAACGCATATGATTATAGAATCAGTTTTCTTAATATAGTGTAGTTTACTATACGATCTCTAGTTTATGATAGTGATTCCATTTTTCAGTTAGTGCTTTATAATTTTAATGTTAATATTAATTGAATAAAAAACCCCAAAGAGGAAATCAGCCAGAGACCTCATTATAAGAATCAAATTTATAATAATAGCCGAGATACTACCTTTAACGATTAATTTCACACCCTTTAATGTTACATAAACTCATTTTAATGTAAATTTCCAATATTAAGCATGAATTTGGGCATTTCAAATTAAGACATACTTTATTAATTGTCAGTTTCTTAACATACACAAACCAACACATTCCTTGCATACCTACAACTAGTATTCAAGGACACAATGATATCTTAAATCTGCTATATCTATCTACTATTGTTCTTTCTAAAAAACTACCAACAACTGAGATCAAACCAATACGCATCTCATCTTTCAATCTACAAATAAAGGGTATAACTGGTACTACTCTACTTCCAGTCTCCAAATGAGACAATCCATTCAAAAATACCTAAATCAAATTACTAAGTGATTTTGGGAAGAAAATGACAACTGATAATTTTAAACATTAAGAGAAATTATAAACTTATTATTTATTGCAATGAGTTTTTAGATTAATATACATACATTTTTCAATTAGCATGTAAAATAATAAAATTATTATTAAAGTATTAAATCAAACTAAATTCAACTTTTAAAAATTCAAATATTATAATTAGGGGTGAGGATCATGTAGTTGAGCAGTCTAACTTCACGCTTCTTAAAATTGTAGGCAAAAATTTCAGCTCACTCCAATTATTTTACATCTGCTTACCTTAGTTTTAGGGTCACATCATCAAATATGATGCCACATTAGCATTTTTGTTGTGTCCAAAACAGCCCCCCAAAAGGGTGAGACAAATCATTGTGTAAAAAGGATACCCGCACTTGTGCAGCTTATGTGACATCAAATGATTGGTTGCTTTTTCCAATTAAGGGTACAATTCATTCAATTATGGGTAGTCATCAAAGCAATGAAAACTTTCAATTCATAAATATTGGTGCAATGTTGTCTAAAACAAATTGGACACTAAACCAACAAGTGTGGGTATTGGAAATAAAAGAAAAAACAATAGATATTAAATAAACAAATGTAGATATTAAATTAACAACTACTATCACAACCACTAAAATGCATTCAGATATTAGATCATTTCTCCTATATTATATTCTAGACTGAATTAAGTCTCACACCATTTAACTGCATGTTTTTTAATTCAATTAGTGATCATTACCTAATAATCTTACTTTGAGTTCAATATAAACAAGAGCTGTGTTACAGCATAAGTCCCACCTAATTGAAAAAAAAAAGCTGAAATTGAAAGGAAATTAGATTTGAATAAGAGTCGAGCAACTCACCCATGTACTTGTTTCACAAGCTTTTGCTGAGTTAATGAATAATTTGCTCTTCTCTGCCACTACTCCTATCAAATAAATCATCATTGCAAGTGTAATTTTATTGTGGATATTAAATATTACTTAATGAATATCAAAACTAATATTACTATTAATATAATATATTTAATAATGTTATAAATTGATATATTGTTGTTAGTTTATGTTAATTTTATTATCTAATTTAAATAACTATAATACTGAATATTTAAATTTTAAGTTATATATATAATATAGGATATTATACATAGATTTAATATATATAAATAATTATGAATTCAAAACATACATATATACATATATAATTATAAATTTCATATATAAATTCTTCCATTTTTTTGGCTTACAACTATAATAATTATGTGGAGTGTATTTTGATTAATATCAATGAATAAGACATGGATGGAAGAATCTATTTTTCTAATGTTATCATGAAAGATAGTAGAATAAATTATATAAATTAAATTAAATATATATAAAATCAAACTTTTAACAAATTTATATAAATATCCTCCACAACAAAGAAATTTAAGATGTAAATGATAATTATTATATGAACAAATCTTATTATATAGCTATATTTTTTAAATTCTCATATATATATATATATATATATATATAAAGACAAATCTAAATAGAATATATATAAATTTAGACTTAAGAATTATGCATAATTATATTTTTAATTTAAAATTAAATATACTTAATTTAATAAACATATAAATAAATAATATTTAAAGTTTAATATTCATATCTCTAATTAATATTTTGTCAGTCATTCCAATGTTGTTTCATTGTCTTTGTGACAGTTGTCACAATTGTTTACACCTGTTGAAAGATGTGTAAGCTCAGTTTTAAGCTTAGTTATATGTTAAATGCATTATTTTGCGGTATGAAAGTACTGATTGTTTCTATTGCCATTGATGTCACCTCGTATATTTTCCAAAACCCAGAAAGCAGTTGCTCAGATTTGGTCGAAACCTCTTGCCTCTCAACACTTTTCCTATGCTTTTTTCTATTTAGGATTGTTGATCGAGTTTTAGACAATCAAATGGCAAGCCTTTGCAAGCAACACAATTTGTTTGGATCCCTATATTTTGTGATTTTGATGATATTAGTGAGATTAAAGTTATTCAGCAATCAAGTCATTTCATGTCCAAAATTTAATGTTTTTTTATTAGTGGATACAAAGATTAATGGCGATGTGAAAAGTATTTTATAACTATACGAATGACATGGTTTTCCCTGTTGCTTAATGTGTTTTTTTTGTCTCATTTTATAGGAGGTGTGCTTGGGTAAAGACAGACCGTTCACAACATAGACTTGAATATGATATAAAACATAACAAGATAGATGTTACCTAGGCCTTTTTAAAGCACACTTGGCATTGTTTATGTAAAAAACCAAATTTTAATCATCCACAAATAGGATGAATGACCAGGGAGTTGCAGTTTCTATGGAACTGTCACTTGTGTACTGTGCTTTTGTTGTTGTTATGACATTGAAATGTACATGCCTAAGTTTTAGAACAAGTTTATGTGCCATATTTTGCATTGAATGCTTTTACATTCCAGTTCACTAGGAATTTTATGACCAAGTTTAATAAATAATTTAGCTGGGACTTGTTCAACCATAAAAAGACTCCTGAAGTCTAGCATATTATAATTTGTGAGTAGGACATAGGAAAGAGACACAATTTGTATTGTTTTTATAAATGCAAAGTTTTTTAATAAAAAAACACAGTTTTATTAGACAAACATTACATGAATTTACTCTAAGTTTCAATTAGTCAAACTTTTTCATTGTTAAATTCCAACATTGAAAAATCCGGTTGCCTAACTCAATCTCTTTGGTGTCTTACACAACGAATGGTTTTCTTTTCTGCTTGATATTAATTTTATCACTGGTAGATGAGGCTAAGCATTACATAAAATTTCTTTGTAGACCTTTCAGCTTCTCCATTGGACGGTTTTCCCATTTTGCAAGATGTAAATTGTAACTCACAGGTTCACGTTTTGATGATCTAAATAGGACGATAAAAATAAGCATCCACTGGTAAGAATGCGAGATTATTCGGATGGTGGACACGTGATCTATAAATTGAATAAAAGATTATGCTCTCTGGCGCATCGATAATTTTTTTTCTGAATAAGAAACACAATAAAGAGAAGATTCCAACTTTGTGAAAGAGTTGTCTCCTTTCATTTGAAAATTGTGGAGTTGCTACTCCCCACTCTCACCGTGACGCCCACAGGAATGTCATTGTAAAATTAACCACTTCTTTTTGCGGACTAGAATTCGACAGGTGTCAATCTAGAACAATCCAGCTCATCAACGATGATAATTAATGGTGATGGCTTCGACACGTAGCCGATGGATAAAGCTTCATCGTGAGCGGTCAATTATTGAAACATCAGACACAGGAAAGTTAATTATGCCACTCTTGATCTTGTACTTCGTTTCCCTACACTTGTCTTATTGTGTCATTCCTTTTGTTCCACCGATTCCATGATGCCTAGAAAGATTTGGTTACAGTATTTGAAACACAAAGCGATTTGGAGTTTGGATGCGGCGAGGAGGTGAAGGGTTTGCTCTGAAGCTCCTCTGGAGCATTGTGAGACCCTCTGTACAAGGGCTCCTGAAGATATCAGAGGGCGTAGTAGCTTGCTGCAAGTGTTGAACATGAACTTCTATGCATGTTGTCAACAAAATTTTGGAAAAAGTTCCCAGGAAACAATGGATCTGAATTTCAGTCACTAAGGGCCCGTTTGGACCACGGCATACGAAATGCCGGATATAGTCAATTCTGGAAGATGTTGCAATTCTGGAAGAGACAAATTCTCAAATCGAATTCTCAAATCGGGATGACCTGTTTGGTTCACCAAAACAGGGTCTATACATGCCCGGTCGTCGTTGCCCCTTTTTTTGTTCCGCCGATTAGATTTTACAGAGCTGGTAAAATTAAACTATTTTCTTGAATCTATATTGGAACGGTCACTGGTGTAGTAGTATTGTTTATAATCAGAGATTTGATGGTGTTGGGACTGTGAGCAATTCCTCTGCGACAAGCCTAAAGGTTTGATTGGGGTCTTCGCGGAAGGCATTCTCTGTTTCCTGTGGACTGTCCTGAAATAATGAATTGGGGGTTGGTGAATTTGTTTGGTCCTGGCTTGGTTCCCTCAAATGGTTTAAGTTCAAGACTTGAGGGATGCGAGCACTGGCAACGTACCTATGTACTCAAAATGTTGAAACTGGGAAGACCTATCACCATGCATTCACTAGCGTGCACTAGTCCAAGCATTACCATGTGCTTGGTACTGAAGATATGGGTTTGAGCATGCGGTAGAAACTGGGGAGTGGAAGACCACAAATTGATTATGGATTTTTGTGATTAAGAACTCGATGGCATTCGGTGGTAATGCTGGCACAATGGAGATTGCTGACTGGTGAAAATAGTGTCATTGGGAGTTTAGGCTTGAGGTTTAATTTGATCGACTTGTCTTGGCGACAGTCCCCTATACAATGATCCTCCTAAAACTCTGTCGAGGATTGCCAGAATGGTCTTGAATAGAAAATCTGCCTTGAACTTGATCCAACTTCCCTTACACACTACAGATTGTTGTTGGAGGCGCATATAGCTTTTGGGTCGTTTGGATAGGTGCCCCTCCAAGGAAGTCAGTGGTCGTGTGCTCGGACAGGTCTTTTGCTCGGAAGTTTTTGACTGCGCACGGATCCGAAATGTTCAATTTATGCCCGCTCGCAAACCCGACGGAAATCCAAAATTGGCATTCGAAAGTGGCATTAGAGGGTCAAATTCTAATTCCACCTTTTTGAGTGGAAGATCAAACGCTCATTTTTTAGACAAAATTGGAATGCCGAAATTCCAATTCCATTTTCGATGTCGACCACAAACAATAGATACCGTATTCAGAATACAGTATTCTGGAATATCGGCTGATATGCCGTGGTCCAAACGGGCCCTAATGGAATTCATATCTTAAAATAAGTGTTGCAGAGTAACAAAGTTCCTGTCAAAGAGTGAAATGACGGGTTTGATGTTGTCTACTGTATTTGCTATGGTTTTGTCTGTTGTGTTTGTTATGTTTGTTTGGTTGTCATCTAGTTTTGGCAGAGACAAACTCAATTTGTGGACAGAGGATGTAATGTCCCCTCCCAAATTTATCATAGAATTTGCGCACAAGAGTAAGTATTAAGATATCTACATGTGGTTATAACAGATCTGAAGTGAGTATGAGTCTGCTACTCTTATGTCTGATCTGAATGCAGTCCTTTCCAACCATGATTAGCACTACTTGTAATTGATGATGAGCTGATGATGATGCCAATTACTTATTATTGAAGTCTTGTCTGATTTCTTGATTATAGGTCAGAGGTTCCTTTCCACTCATTTGATCTGTCATGGTTATCTTTTCTGAAATCAAACTCAAATTTATAATTTTGATTTGAACTTTATTTTGTTCTCTCTCTATGCCCCGTCATCCCCCCTTATTATTCTTCTTTTATGTCTTTATGCCACTTGAATAGGAGGTGCAATTTTTTGAACGGATACATTCCTTCTCAACATACATGTCTTTTAGTTAAGAACTTAAGACTATTAGTTCCTGCCTGGAACTAAAGTGGAGGCGGAAAATTTGAACTAGTGATTGATTCATGTTTACTCAGCCAGATTTTTGTTATGTCTATTTTTAATATTTATTAAAAATACTTTTCGCTAATTTGATTGGACTGAATTTAGATCTGCTAGAGTGTCGGGAGAAAGATGCAAATTACCAAGCAAGAGAAGGTGTAGAAAAACATAATGACATGCAGAGGAGACAGATTGTCAAAACAAAGAATGACAATTACGAGAATTATAGAAAAAGGTTAATATGTTCATATCAAACAATTAAAAAATATGGTTGTAGACATGATGTTACATGCAACTGTAACCTGTCGATAAAATGTATTTCTAAAGCCCATGTTCTGTATGGAATTCCACTACTTTCTGATCCGAGATGTGGTGGCAGGTTGTCACAAAATATGCAATTACACATATATCTTTTTTCTGCAGGGTTTATAATTATTTTACTATTTCAAAGACAAGTGTTCTGCATGTCAATTGTATGTGGGAGCAAAGAATGTGAACAACTGTCCTTTTGAATGAGAAACGTGCAGTGTAGTATGATGTTAAAAAAATAGGACAGTCTTCTAGGCCAAATTAGGCTCTCCGCCATCGAATGTGAACAACTGTCCTTTTGAATGAGAAACGTGTAGGGTAGTATGATGTTAAAAAAATAGGACAGTCTTCTAGGCCAAATTAGGCTCTCCGTCGTCGAATGTCTGTTGCTGATGTTTTTTCTTTTTGCTTTTGTGATTGTTTTATTGTTAGGGGATGAAGCCAATTGAGCACAGGGTGTCTCTGGTGGTTTGCAAGCATGAAATCCCTCTGCCTTTCCACCATTCTTCTATGTCACTGTACTATCATAAGTTTTCTCCACCTCCTCACCTCAATAATTTCATTTTTTTTATTTATGGAGCCATTCCTTCATATCCTGAGGCCAAATTCAGAAATAAAGTGCATTAGAATTTAGGAGAGAACAGTGAAGGGGAATGGTCTGAGATGAAGAAACCTTTGGATGTTGTCATCAAGAACAATTTGCATGTTTCTACTTGTTTTGCATAAAAATATCTATTTTTAAGTATAGCATTTTATTTTTTGTTGTGTGTTGATGGATTAAATGTATTTGCACTCCTTGATGATGGTAAGATAAACAAGAAGTCAAAAAAATGTTAACTGTGATTAGGCCATGTTTGCCAAAATGCATAGACTATTCAATTATAGAAAATAAAAATGGTTTTCACTGTAAAGTGCATGTGAGACTGCATAAGATACTTGTATATAGACCACATGAGAGTTGGCAGAATCCCACCACATGACATGAAAAAAAGTGGCAATAGATTGTATGATCAGTATATTAATAGACGCATTAACTCAAACTGTGAAAATTGTAGGATTTTACATCGCTAGGGTTTGTGGGTTATTTGCAAGTGCAGGATATGAGATGCCCTAGTTAAAGTTACGATTTTCATTCAAGATTCTGTAGCCAGGGTAAAGACAGGAAAATTTGATGTGCCTGATGGTACAACTTTGTATAAATTCTGCTTCTTTTACTCATGCCGTTTACATAAATGATAAATTGCAATTTCTTTTACTATTTTTTGTGCTTCCTGTTTCAAATATTAAGTTTTCATTTTTTATATATTAATTTTTACTGCCATCCCAAAAGTCTGGGAAAAAAAATCACCTTTTAAACCCATAACCCTGTCCCCAAAACTCATGGTAACACTGTTAAAAACATAATTTTTGAAATCATGCATCTGTGGAAGAGTAGCAAAAACATCGAGATCAACTTACTTGCAAAGACTTGTGGTAGCGTTTGTTGCTTTCACTCAATCAACTCATGAATTTTGACAGAAACCTGTAGTCTTCTAAATTTCTGTGTTTTCGGTATAAGTTGACTGATAATCAATGAATCTCAGACCATCTTGTTTCAAAAGGTCAAAAACATTATTAAAATTCCTAAACATTAAATCTTAAAAATGCTCATCGTCAATTATTTAGCATTACCAGCAGCTTCTTTAAATTTTTAAACCCTCAGAAATTTGTTTAATTTTTTTGTCGGCGCCAATCTTGTTGATGAGATCCACTTGTGCGGGGATTAAAGCTGTTCGTGTGAGAACAAGCGGAGATACCTGTAAGAAGCTTACGAGCTCCGTCCCAGAAAAACCCCATCCTTCCCAGAAAGCAAGCGAGGGCTTCAATGTCTTCTCCAAGCTACAAGAGAGAAGTCTTGGTGCATTTATCAGGGCTTTAACGAGCACATCCTGAGACTTAAATACATTCTTCAGAAACTCCATCGTGGGAAGAATGCTGTTCTCGAGGCTATTGCACAAAAAGTATCTATTTCCCATTAAAAGTTTGGCCAGATCTCGACCCACAAAACCGAAATCTTCCAGCAGTTTGAGCTTAGGTTCCAACATTGTTTCTGCATATCCGATAAGCCTCAACTGCTTCCTTAATATATTGGCAACTTGGACTTCAGTGAAGCTGTGCTTCTTCAACAAATAAATGATCTTCTCTACGTTGTCGAGGGTTCGAAGCTTCTGCAAACGGGGTAAAGACTTTAAAGTCCGAGTGATGTCGGCCTCAGACATGTTCAGTTTGGAGGAGGCAAACTGTGAAAAGAGGCTCTGTGAATGAGTTTCCGTTGAGAAAACATTGCGAAAATGAAATGGGTGAATACAAAACAGCTTGCGGCCAAAACTGGAGTACATGGAAGTTGCTGCAACAACAAACAGTTTGATGTTCAACATGGAAGTTGCAGCAACAATAAAAGAACAAGTTAGGGTTTTCAGTGAGAAAATTTGTAATGCTGAGAATAAACATAGGGAAAGAGTCCCTACCCATCCATTGCTGAGAATAAATAGAGTAAAAAATTGTAGAAAATAAAATATTAAATACACATAAGCGTAAATTTATGTTTCTCAGCTAGCAAACATGGCTTGTAGATGTGAAGCTGTGCTCACCCCATTACACATAATCATGCATAATCTCCTGCATTGACTATGCCACAGATTCGACTCACGAGTGAGAAGAGGGTTGCAGGGAGTCTGCATTATGAGCGTGACATTTGAGAGCTGTAACAAACATTTGGATCTGTTGAACAGAGTCAAAGACCTAGCGATGAATAATTAGCAGTGAGGATTAAACCACTGGAAAACAGACCCTACAATCCCTAGCCTTAGCCTTCTCTGGTTATGAATCACACGAAGTTTCTAGAAGAGTCTTTTAAAATATTAAAAATATTTTCTTTGATCTACTTTTTTATTGTTGACTAGACAATTTTTTTGAATTTCTGAATAGAAAAATAATTAAACCCCCAGCTAAAATATGGACAACCAATCAAAAAAAAATATTCTTCAGAAAAATAAAAATAAAAATAAAAATAGACCACGGGAAACATTAGAAATAATGTTTAATTTTTTGCAAACACGAATTTCAAGGAGAACTAATAGAAAAGTAATGCTACGAAAACATAAGTCTCCGCCTTAATAGGCGGGACTTATAAATGAAAATAAATTTGAAACGTAAGGTATTTTCGCGCCATCTCTTTTAAATATAATTTTTTTCAAAATTTAAAAATTTAATTTCCTCTTTTCTTAAAGAAGGTTTTTCAGTACTTACAGAGGAGGTAAGGTTGAAATGGCAGAAGCTGTTTCACACTGTATATGGAAACACTCTGCTAACATTATTTGCAGAAAGTGAAATAAATAAAGAAGAAACTGTTCATATACAAAGTTATTTTATTCTGTAAACAGGTGTTGTGTTAAATGGAGACGCTGTTTGGAATTCCTCTGCCAGTTAATCCACCTTTCCTGCTCAAATCCGAAGTGCTTGGAAACAGCAATGTATATGGCACCTTTGCAGGCCCTGATCTATTCTTCAGTTTTTTATCTGCATTCCTCTCGTTTATCTTCTCTTCTATTTCTTTCAATTCGCTGCTAAAGCTCTGAAATGCTTCCATTACCCGCTCATTATCAGTCCAATCCCCTGTTTCTCTCTGTCCCAGATACACTTCGTCTCTGGAATGCCTGGACAACAACTCTACCAGCCCAATGCCCTTAGCAGTTTGAATCTGATTGGAGACGGTTTTCAAGAAAAACTCTTTTGGATTGTTAGCAAGCTTAGAAAATTCTGGAGATCCTTTCTCGGGGATGAGCCTTCTGCCGACAGCAGGCCTATTGGGCATGTACCCAGAGTATGCATACTGCCCAAAATTGGTTGCTGCATGAAGAGCTGAAGCCACCCATATGATTGTTGTTAATGTTTTTTCAAGCTCTGCAACTGTTTCGATCTTGTACCACCAAGATTCATCCTTTTTGTCTCCATGACCTTTATTTCGTATTTCATCCCACCATGCCTGAAGCTCTGTGTCACCTCTTACAAGTTCATCATTATCGTTGTAGTAGATGGACACATATTTCCAAACCCATGTCTGTATTGCAGACCATATCTCTAATCCATCCACAGCATAAGGATAGTCTTGGATCATCAACCTCAGCCCATGGGGCATCGATTCATCCTCTACTGCCATTCCCCTGTTTCATCCCAAATTCTGTGGGTCAGTATGTTCAAATTAAAATACATAACAATTCAGGGTAACCCAAATACGAAATCTTAGTAATTTAGTACCTTTTGAGAAGATCAGCAGGCAAGCCTTCTTCATCAAATCTCCAGTTTTTGTAAACTGTAGCAGACAATTCCATGGAATACTTCTGTAGAAACAGCGTTTTTTCGATTAATCCGCCCGCATTTATGAGAATACGGCGACCCAGAGCATTGATGTTCATTGTATCACGAAAATGAGGGCTTAGCAGCTTATGAAGGGGATGCAAGGCGCTCAGGTTTCTGTTTGTGGCGATTACAAATGGTTCCATGACTGCGTGTGTCCTCAGCCTGAAAGCCCAAAGCAACAACACCCCATGTCATGATTTTGGATCTCTTCTTCAATCAATGAGATTGCCAACAAAATACTGAAAGTGAATGAGATGTTGAATCAATGTCTCTTGCCAAAGGCCAAGAGACTTCCTAATTTATCCTTCTGTAATATTGATATAGAACCTTTTAATTTGCTTTAGATTTCAGAAAATACCAGAAATTTAAAGAAAGTGCTTACCAGTGGCTGATCAATTCATGGTGTCCAGAATCGTTAATTGTGAGATGTGCTTTAGCGAGATGCCAGAGTGCTTCAGATACCCCTTCCTCTGCAGGAGTAAACACCCTTCTCGACCCTGATGGCAGGCTCAATTCAATGGCAACTGGCTTCAAGGTGTCATCTTCGGAGAGGAATAGAATTGTGCGAGAAGCATAGGCCTTCGCGGACAGAACATTTATCCGGCTCAGATATGGCATGAAGGTGTCGTGATGATCCAGAATGAACAGCTTGTTTTCTTCCATGGCCTAAGAACATAGAAAACATACAATCGTTATATAACATCTTAAAAGAACAACAAAACTAACTAATTATCTGCACATTTAGATAGAGGAATGGCGTACCTTCTCCACAGTAAGGCGATCAAGGCTGATTTGTATATGTGCAGCAGTGATAGAGCTTCCTTGCGGGCCATATAAAACCGGGTCCAATTCGCTTCTTGGGGGAAAACTCTGTAAATTTTAAACCTGATATGTCAGACCCTATCGTACGTTACAACTCACCAAGTAAACATTATAGCTTAAGTAAATGAACAGTAAAAAGAGTAGATTCATTCACCAGAAGTCAAATAAATGAAAACTGTTGAGACTGACTGTAAAATGTAAAGATATAGCTAGCGTAGTAAAGCTTTTACAGTATATACCTAATCACATGTACAGAAAAACAGAAAATTGTTTATCCCTAACTTGGGCAAATTAGCATGTCAAAAAAATGGAGGCAAGGATTCTTAAAATTGTACAAGAATGACATTTCGGTTCAATAAAGTGAACACCTAATAAGATGTGGAACAATAAAAAAATATTTAAACAAAGATTTTAAAAAAAAACATTCACAAAACTGTCAATTATCTATTATGATTCATAATAAAAGAATATAACATTAAAAATATATTTGAAAAGAATTTACAAATTGTTAAAGAATTTGATCCTTTTGACTGGTGGACTTTTCTTTATTCATCTTGTTTAAACTGTACAATCAATTTGACATCGACATTTTAGATCCATCATCATGGTATCAGAAGGATAACTCAAATTAGCAATTTAAAGACAGAAAATCACTTGGAGACGCCTGATATGCAGAGGATTGACACCAGAGACCATCTGCCGAGCAAATTCTTTGTCACTTGTCCATTCGAATTCGTCAACTGTATCAAACAAATTTCCCTACAAATCATGACTTCTAGTCTTCAAAGTCAAAATTTTAATTATGACAATTGAGAAAATGTAACTCACCGGCTATGACCTGTGGCTTAGGATACTTGAACAAACTCTCACCATTCTCTGTCTCCAGAGAATCACCATCGTTTGCAGTCTCGGCGTAAAGCTTCTTAACATCTTTAAATGAGTGGAAACTTTTTCTGTAGTCAAACTGAGCCTTGAGCAGAGGCAGTGCAGCCTGGAGCCCACTCTTTAGTCCATTGCTTACCAGATCACACATTTTGACCGCTCCAAACCGTTCATCTCGTGGAACTGATGCAGGAGCATCCTGGGTGTAAGAGCAATCTTGCATCACCCAAAAATATTTCTGTTTTTGTATTCAATAAGGGCTATTTTGTGCAGAGCTGCTATTTATGGAAAGTTACTATTTTTGGTAATTTTCGTATGTGCTCAGAATGATCTGATTTCTTTCTTGGAGGTTCATTTTGGTCATATAAGTCTGCTAGTAAAGTTTCATTGCCAGATCAAGTGTATATTGGAAGATATTGAAGATTTTCGGTATTGGCAGCAGGGTACAGAAACTTTGAACTCAGTTTTGAAGGCTTTAGAGGCCTCGGATGAAGTCAAAAATTTGGGTGGCGGGCGCTTGCGCTGGTCAAGCCTGTAGAGCGCTTCATGGCGTTTTTGAAATGGGGTTATAATAGCCGATCGGGTCAACTGGTGATGACTTATGGTCTTCGGAAGTTGGGCCACCTGAAATGGCGGGAAATAATTTTCTTCAAAATTTCTGTTCGGGTTTCAAAAGTTATCTTGAGCCGACTATGATGTAATGAAATGTAAAATAAAATAATTCTAAGTTTGGTCGGCCTTATTGGCTAAAATTCTGGAACCTTCCCAGACGGTGGGGAATTGCCTATATAAGGAAGGCTATATTATTGTCTTAAGTAGTTCAGAATAGTTCTGGGTAGTAGATCTAGGTATTGATTCGAGGCTTTGTCCTACAGAATATTGTAAGGGAATGCCCATGTGGCTTTGCATGTTGTAATTCTGAAAATTTGTAATTCCACATTTGTGGAGATAATAAGAAGCCAATTTTCTGTTCTTGCATATTATTGTTGTTGTTTCTCTGTCTGTTATGTGTTTGTGGTATTAAGGGGAGCACCTTTCATCAAGTGGTATCAGAGCAGATTTTCTTGAGTGTGTAAATAGATCGCCGACTGTGAGGCAGTTTGCACCAGGACCGTGGCTAGGGTTTCAGCGCGCATCGCGAAAATGCCTCCACGAAGGGAACGTGGCGGAAGAGCTGGTGTTGTACCACCCGAGGTTAGAGAGCTGCAGAGACAAGTGCGAGCATTACAAGAAGAGATTCATAGAGGAATGAATCTTAATGTCAGAGACGAAAGCGAAGATGAAGCCGAAGAAGAATATCAAGAAGGAGAAGTTGAAATTGTGAACCAGGAGGAAGAAAGACTTTTTCGGGCGATTTCCAAGATTGGGAAAAGACCTAAGATTGAGGTTCCTACATTTTTTGGAAATCTTAACCCAGAGGAATTGATCGACTGGATCAATGAATGTGAGGAATATTTCGAGTATGAAGATGTTGAGGATCCTGATAGGGTCAAATTTGCGAAGGCCAAACTGAAAGGTCATGCGAAGATCTGGTGGCAAGAAATTCAATTGGAGCGAAATAGAAGAGGGAAAGATAAAATCACAAGATGGGATCGGATGGTGGATAAATTGAAGCGACAGTTCATTCCTGTTGATTATGAGCTTGATCTACTAAAGAAAATGCAAAGTTTGAAGCAGGCAGGAAGATCTGTTCAGGAGTATACAGAGGAGTTCTATCGACTCCTTATCAGAACAGGCCATGCGGAAGCTGATAAGGAGAAAGTTGCCCGATACCTTAATGGGTTAAGGCCAAGCATTCAGGAGGAGTTGAATCTGGTTCGAATGAACAGTATTGAGGAGGCATACCAATTTGCCCTAAAAGTAGAGGAAAAGCTGAACAAGAAGTTCGAGAGCAGACAAAACGGAAGAGGTCGCGGTGGACGATCATATGGTGGCCGAAATGAAGATCCGAAAAAGAAGGATGAGGCCAGTAGCAGTCAGAATCAGCGCGGAAATAATTCCAGTCGCTTCCAAGATCAGAATAATAGAGATCAGAGAGGAAGAGGAAGAGGACAAGGATCTGGAAGAGGAGGCTTCCGTGGAACATGTTTTCACTGTGGAAAAGAAGGTCATAGGGCATTTGAATGTCCTCAGCGCCAAGGCAGAACAGACAGGAGAAATGAAGGCCAAGCCAGAGTTGCACATGTAGATGAAGATGCCAGATCATCAAATTCTGAAGATGCTGAAAGAGGAGAAACGTTGATTAACAAAAGAGTCCTGTTGAGTGGTGAAAATGAACCTAAGCAAAGGAGGAGCCTGTTTCGTACCAGGTGCAAGTGTGAAGGTAAATGTTGTGATATGATCATTGATAGTGGAAGTACTGACAATTTAGTGTCAGAAGAGATGGTGACAAAGTTGAAGCTCAAGAGACAGAAACACCCACATCCATATCGGATTGCCTGGGTACAGGATGACCACAAGGTCATGGTCAATGAACAATGCCTAGTGAAGTTCAAGATTGGCGGATACCAAGATGAGGTATAAGAGCAATCCTGGATACAGCCTTCTTTATATAGGCAATTCCCCACCGCCTGGGAAGGTTCCAAAATTTTAGCCAATAAGGCCGACCAAACTTAGAATTATTTTATTTTACATTTCATTACATCATAGTCGGCTCAAGATAACCTTTGAAACCCGAACAGAAATTTTGAAAAAAATTATTTCCCGCCATTTCAGGTGGCCCAACTTCTGAAGACCATAAGTCATCACCAGTTGACCCGATCGGCTATTATAACCCCATTTCAGAAACGCCACGAAGCGCTCTACAGACTTGACCCACGCAAGTGCCCGTCACCCAAATTTTTGACCTCATCCGGGGCCTCTAAAGCCTTCAAAACTGAGTTCAAAGTTTCTGTACCCTGCTACCAATACCGAAAATCTTCAATATCTTCCAATATACACTTGATCTGGCAATGAAACTTTACTGGCAGACTTATATGACCAAAATGAACCTGCAAGAAAGAAATCAGATCATTCTGAGCACATACGAAAATTACCAAAAATAGTAACTTTCCATAAATAGCAACTCTGCACAAAATAGCCCTTATTGAATACAAAAACAGAAATATTTTTGGGTGATGCAAGATTGCTCTTACACCCAGGATGCTCCTGCATCAGACACCCGAGGTAATTTGAGAAGTGACCCTGTCACGACTCAGGTGTGCAGAGGAAAACCAAGATGGCTAACCTCCTCCTTTGTCAGCCATGATGAATCTTCAACAGGTCGTCCTTTCCACTTGACCAGATATTCTTCATATGTCCTGTTCCTTGTGCTTCTACCAACACGACTGTCCAGTATATCTTCGATCTCCTTAGTGTCTGAACTAGTTGCTAGAATACTCCACTGTGCTGCTGTGATCTCATCTTCAACACCTCCTTCATGATACTCTGTCAGATCTGAAATGTTAAACACTGGTGAAATATTTAGCTCAGTAGGCAATTCTACCTCATATGCGTTTCCTGAATCATGTTTCTTCAGTATCCTACATGGTCCAAACTTCTTCATTTTCAGCTTGTTATATGTACCAACTGGAAACCGCTCCTTCCGCAAATGAACCATGACTTCATCACCAACCTGAAATTTCTTATACCTCCTTTTCTCATCTGCCTTAGCCTTATACTGTGCGTTCATCTTGGTAATATGCTTCCTCACCTCCCCATGGATGTTCTTCAAGTGTTCTGCAAAATCCTCAGCTTCAGCACTACTTATTTCTCCTTTATCTATTTTCCTCAATTCAGATGCATTTCTTGGACTACTTCCATATACAATCTGGAATGGTGATTTACCAGTGCTCCTGTTGACAGAATTATTGTATGCAAATTCCGCCTGTGGTAAAATCAAATCCCATCCTGTTGGCTTATCTCCAACCAAACATCTCAGCAAATTTTCCAAACTCCTATTCACCACCTCTGTCTGTCCATCAGTCTGTGGATGGTGTGATGAACTGAACTTCAAATCTGTCTTCAACTTCTTCCACAACGTACGCCAGAAATATCCAACAAACTTAGTGTCGCTGTGGAGAAGAAGGTCATAGGGCATTTGAATGTCCTCAGCGCCAAGGCAGAACAGACAGGAGAAATGAAGGCCAGGCCAGAGTTGCACATGTAGATGAAGATGCCAGATCATCAAATTCTGAAGATGCTGAAAGAGGAGAAACGTTGATTAACAGAAGAGTCATGTTGAGTGGTGAGAATGAACCTGAGCAAAGGAGGAGCCTGTTTCGCATCAGGTGTAAGTGTGAAGGTAAATGTTGTGATGTGATCATTGATAGTGGAAGTACTGACAATTTGGTGTCAAAAGAGATGGTGACAAAGTTGAAGCTCAAGAGACAGAAACACCCACATCCATATCGGATTGCCTGGGTACAGGATGACCACAAGGTCATGGTCAATGAACAATGCCTGGTGAAGTTCAAGATTGGCGGATACCAAGATGAGGTATTGTGTGATATCATATCTATGGATGCATGTCATATGTTGTTGGGTAGACCGTGGCAGTTTGACAGATGTGCTGTACACGATGGTCGTGCGAATACCTATTCCCTGACAAAAGATGGAGTGTGACATAAGCTAAAGCCATTGAAGGAGACCGAAGAAAAGGTATGTGGTAATGCAAGAATAACATTTGTTGATGGAAGAAAATTCCTAGATGGTATGAGGCATGAGCACGTGTGTTTTGCTTTAATTCCAAAAGTTGGTAAAGAAGAAGCAGAGGATGTACCTGTAGAGGTTGCAGATTTGTTGAATGAATTTCAGGATATTGTATCTGATAATGTACCTGATGGATTACCACCGGTAAGGAAGATCAGTCATCAGATGGATTTGATTCCAGGAGCCAGTTTGCCAAACAAGGCAGCACACAGAATGACACCAGCAGAAAGTGAAGAGTTGAAAAGACAAGTACATGAGTTATTGCAAAAAGGGTTGATTTGAGAGAGTCTGAGTCCCTGTGCTGTACCAGCGGTATTAGCACCAAAGAATAATGGAGAGTGGAGGATGTGTACAGATTCCAGAGCAATAAACAAGATCACAATCAAGTATAGGTTTCCATTGCCACGAATGGATGATATTATGGATTGTTTGAGTGGAGCTATGTATTTCTCAAAGATAGATCTGAAGAGTGGATATCACCAGATTCGGATCAGAGAAGGAGATGAATGAAAGACTGCCTTCAAGACAAAGGAAGGACTATATGAGTGGTTAGTCATGCCTTTTGGGCTAACCAATGCACCGAGCACTTTCATGCGGCTCATGAACGAGGTTCTGAAAGAATTTTTGGGTAAGTTTGTCATTGTTTACCTAGATGATATTTTGATTTTTAGCAAGACATTGGAAGAACATATGATACATATTCGTATGGTGTTTGAGAAGTTGAGAGATGAGAAATTGTTGATTAATTTGAAGAAGTGCAGTTTTGTGAAGAAAGAGTTAGTGTATTTGGGAGTTGTAGTCTCAGCAGAAGGTCTAAAAATGGACCCAGAGAAGGTACAGGCTATCCTAGAATGGCCTACTCCAAGGAGTGCTACTGAGGTAAGATCTTTTCATGGTCTAACTAGTTTTTACAGAAAGTTTATCAAAAATTTTAGCAGTATTTGTGGCCCCTTGACTGAGACAATGAAAGGGGATAGAAAAGAGTTTAAGTGGACTAAAGGAGCAGAAAAGAGTTTTCAATTATTGAAACAAAAAGTTACAGAACAACCTGTTTTAGCACTTCTAGATTTTAATAAGGTGTTTCAAGTAGATTGTGATGCTAGTGGTACTGCAATAGGAGCTGTTATGAGCCAAGAAGGTAAACCTGTTGCTTATTTCAGTGAGAAGTTAAATGATGCCAAGAGGAAATATTCTGTTTATGATCAGGAATTTTATGCTATAATTCAGGCATTAAAGAAGTGGAGACATTATCTGCTTCCTAAGGAGTTTGTTTTGTATACTGATCATCAAGCTTTGCAATATTTGAATAGTCAAGAAAAGTTGAATCAGAGGCATTTGAAATGGGTTGAGTTTTTGCAGAGTTATACATTTGTTTTGAAACACAGGAGTGGAAAGTCTAATAGGGTTGCAGATGCTCTTAGCAGAAGGCAACTATTGCTGACAGAAATGCAGATTGAAGTGGTTGGGTTCAAGGAACTTAAGAATTTGTATCCAGAGGATCCTGATTTTGGTGAAGCTTGGAAAGCTTGTACAGAACCTGTTACTCTAGACAGGACGAAATGGTTGGATTTCATCATCCAGGATGATATGCTATTCAGAGGGAGTCAGTTGTGCATTCCACGAAGTTCTATGAGGGAGAATCTCATCAAGGAGAAGCAGAGTGGAGGATTGGCTGGATATTTTGGTCGTGATAAAACCCTTGGTTTGGTTAGTGAGAATTATTATTGGCCACAGTTGCAGCAAGATGTGAAGAAGTTTGTACAGAGTTGCCGAGTATGTCAGATGGCGAAAGGAGTGAAGCAGAATACAGGATTGTATCAGCCATTACCTGTACCAGAGAAGCCTTGGGAGGATATCAGCATGGACTTTGTTCTTGGTTTACCGAGAACACAGCGGGGACACGATTCAATTTTTGTGGTAGTTGACAGATTTTCAAAGATGACACATTTTATTCCCTGCAAGAAGACTAATGATGCTGTTCATGTAGCAGAATTGTTTTTCAGAGAAGTAGTGAGACTTCATGGTTTGCCAAAGACCATAGTTTCAGATCGGGACACTAAGTTTGTTAGATATTTTTGGCGTACGTTGTGGAAGAAGTTGAAGACAGATTTGAAGTTCAGTTCATCACACCATCCACAGACTGATGGACAGACAGAGGTGGTGAATAGGAGTTTGGGAAATTTGCTGAGATGTTTGGTTGGAGATAAGCCAACAGGATGGGATTTGATTTTACCACAGGCGGAATTTGCATACAATAATTCTGTCAACAGGAGCACTGGTAAATCACCATTCCAGATTGTATATGGAAGTAGTCCAAGAAATGCATCTGAATTGAGGAAAATAGATAAAGGAGAAATAAGTAGTGCTGAAGCTGAGGATTTTGCAGAACACTTGAAGAACATCCATGGGGAGGTGAGGAAGCATATTACCAAGATGAACGCACAGTATAAGGCTAAGGCAGATGAGAAAAGGAGGTATAAGAAATTTCAGGTTGGTGATGAAGTCATGGTTCATTTGCGGAAGGAGCGGTTTCCAGTTGGTACATATAACAAGCTGAAAATGAAGAAGTTTGGACCATGTAGGATACTGAAGAAACATGATTCAGGAAATGCATATGAGGTAGAATTGCCTACTGAGCTAAATATTTCACCAGTGTTTAACATTTCAGATCTGACAGAGTATCATGAAGGAGGTGTTGAAGATGAGATCACAGCAGCACAGTGGAGTATTCCAGCAACTAGTTCAGACACTAAGGAGATCGAAGATATACTGGACAGTCGTGTTGGCAGAAGCACAAGGAACAGGACATATGAAGAATATCTGGTCAAGTGGAAAGGATGACCTGTTGAAGATTCATCATGGCTGACAAAGGAGGAGGTTAGCCATCTTGGTTTTCCTCTGCACACCTGAGTCGTGACAGGGTCACTTCTCAAATTACCCCGGGTGTCTGATGCAGGAGCATCCTGGGTGTAAGAGCAATCTTGCATCACCCAAAAATATTTCTGTTTTTGTATTCAATAAGGGCTATTTTGTGCAGAGCTACTATTTATGGAAAGTTACTATTTTTGGTAATTTTCGTATGTGCTCAGAATTATCTGATTTCTTTCTTGCAGGTTCATTTTGGTCATATAAGTCTGCCAGTAAAGTTTCATTGCCAGATCAAGTGTATATTGGAAGATATTGAAGATTTTCGGTATTGGCAGCAGGGTACAGAAACTTTGAACTCAGTTTTGAAGGCTTTAGAGGCCCCGGATGAGGTCAAAAATTTGGGCGACGAGCTTTGCGTTGGCAAGCCTGTAGAGCGCTTCGTGGCGTTTCCGAAATGGGGTTATAATAGCCGATCGGGTCAACTGGTGATGACTTATGGTCTTCGAAAGTTGGGCCACCTGAAATGGCGGGAAATAATTTTCTTCAAAATTTTTGTTCAAGTTTCAAAAGTTATCTTGAGCCGACTATAATGTAATGAAATGTAAAATAAAATAAATCTAAGTTTGGTCGGCCTTATTGGCTAAAATTCTGGAACCTTCCCAGGCGGTGGGGAATTGCCTATATAAGGAAGGCTGTATTATTGTCTTAAGTAGTTTAGAATAGTTCTGGGTAGTAGATCTGGGTATTGATTTGAGGCTTTGTCCTACAGAATATTGTAAGGGAATGCCTATGTGGCTTTGCATGTTGTAATTCTGAAAATTTGTAATTCCACATTTGTGGAGATAATAAGAAGCCAATTTTCTGTTCTTGCATATTATTGTTGTTGTTTCTCTATGTCTATTATGTGTTTGTGGTATTAAGGGGAGCACCCTTCATCAGGAACATATATGTTCAGTAAACATAATCTGCTTTCCGTAGGAGGATCTATCATTCATACCATCAATACTATCAGCTTCTTCCATTAATGAAAGCTATTTACAAACCAGATAATTTGCAAAATTTAGGGCCAAGTACAAACCAGTTTTATTGAGATGACGGCCTGTTCTCCCCCTTCGCGGGTATGGGAATTCTTTAGATCCTCCCAATGTTTTACGTTTATATTTCTCGCCTTTGTCAGGATCTCCAAGGTCATTATAAACATCATAGTCATAAATTCTGTCCCATTTTTCCCTCTTTCCTGTTCCATCTCCTCTTAAGGTTTCAAGTTCTTGATCTCTCAGCTCCACCAGGGCCAGAGGTGTATCCACCGGAAGATAGCTCTGTAATTGCAGTACCCACAAATGAAAATTTGAGCACAATTCCTGACTGTAAAGAATTAAACACTAATGAAAACAGAATTCAAACACAAAACTTT
This sequence comes from Chamaecyparis obtusa, assembly GCA_027943335.1. NCBI lineage: Eukaryota > Viridiplantae > Streptophyta > Pinopsida > Cupressales > Cupressaceae > Chamaecyparis > Chamaecyparis obtusa. The sequence goes on along the minus strand of BSBK01000711.1, from coordinate 2,895,641 downwards.
AGGGCAAACCTTATTTGAGAAGAAAATCCGATCTGTCTTGTATTTACTCGCAGGGTAAACCCAAGAATTGCAGACAAAATGAACACTCCCCTGACCAGGAATTTCTACCGTTAAAGACTTGAGAAAAAACTTACGGCGATGCAAATTTCTTATGAGGAAGGCTCCAGGAGTCCCAAAGCTCAAATTCCATTTGAAATCAACCCGGTACTTTCTCTCCCCACTGACTTTTTGTTCCCCTGCAGATTTCCATTTCTGTATAAATGCTGCTTCCCCAAGTTTTCCACTTCCATTGCCTGCCACATTCAGTTTCAATTGAATTACATTGCACTTTTTAAGACTTTAAATTGTGATTAGTCAAATTAGAAGATGAAAGAAAGAAGAAGAAGAATTGGGTCTGACTTTGATCGATTGAAGTAATGCTGATAAGCTGTAAAGAGACATTATTTTGGAGCTGATCAAAGACATTTTTCTTTTGGAGAACAGCAAAGCCTGTGATTGTGTTCTCTTCAGGAGATTCAAACGATTTTTTGAAAATGCTTGTGAATGGGCAGAAGCAATTGAGATTGACCGCCATTGTTGGAAGCTCCTGCTGGTTCAAAGTGTTAATTGTGGCTTCTAAACAAACTCAAAACCGTATATAAGTTACGGGAAATTGACTTTGTCAGAGTAGTTCAACACAAGTCTTCGAAGTTACTAGTGTGAAAGGGCTTTGAGAATCCAGCTCCCACATGCCAGATAAATATACGAAAACAATTAGTAGTTAGGGAAAAAATTGTTGGTATGAATTATTAAGACATTAATACATGTGCATAGCATGTCAATGTATTTAATTATATCATTTAAAATGTATATAAAGACAATTAGTGGTTGGTAAAAAAACTAGTATGAATCATTCAGAATTAATACTTGTGCATAGTATGTCAATGTGTATAATTATATATTTTTATAATTACTTGTAATAAAGATTATTTTACAAATTACAAGTCTTTTAAAATATAAATTGTAGTTGGGAGCATCTTGTGGCGTCATGTTTAAGTGATTGCATTGTTTTTTTATATTAAAGCAGCCAAAATGAGGGGGTTGACCCTTGATACAAACACCAAACATGGTCAAACCACAGATTAACACTTACAACACATAGACAATGAAAGAACTAGACAGCACATTAATAACAAAATTCAGCAGATTGTCATCATCCCTCCTTTAATATCAAAAACCCCTCTCAGAAGCTGGAGGTCAACAAAATAAGCATAGAACCATCCAACCCCTTATCAAAAGTCTTAATAAAGCAAAACATGAAATAAACTATACCAGTTAACCATATGAGTCTAAAAGTCATGCTTATCATCTTACAGTCATAATAAATGGTGTTAATGCTGATTTGGTTGGTAGTTAAGTTTATCGACCAAAAAATATATTATATTTGAAAATAATAAAAGTGTTTCCTCTTTTGACTAAACACAATTATTTAGTAGTGTAATGCTTAATATTTTTTCTAATTATTTTCTATATTAACAATTTCTCTTAATGTATAATGGACACACCACTAAAATTATAAGACCAAATTACCACACATACTACATAGGAAAAATTAATAATCACTACTTACTCTAAAAATGTCAATGTCATATTAAGGTAGTCGTCATCCATTACTTCATAACTACTTGCCACTATTTTAATTGTCATATTTTTAAAAAATATGTCTCTTGTTGGATTCTCTTGTAGAACCCTAACCATCAATATCTCCAATATCAATTGACACTCTTCAAGTGTTAGAACTTGAGATTAATGAATTATCAAAGCTCACATCATTTTGATTGGTAGTCAAGAGCGACTACCATGACTAACTAAAATAATTCACTCAAGTTTACAATATTACAATTATGAGTACAATTTAATCATTTACATTCAAATGGTTCTAATATAGTGTGAACAATCAAAATATGTACATGTGAGAGCTCTTGAGAGTCAATAGTTGTTGCTTAGTTTACTGTTAAAATTTTATTGAATGATGTGCTAATTTTATAATTGTATGCATGATGTCTTTTAATATCCACTCAAATTCATAAAGTCAACCCGTGTAGGGATTTGACCCAATAATTAGAGCACATTGTGGTCAAAGTATCATTTATAATAGATCATAACAATTAGACATTTGTTATTCAAATTTAAACGTATAATGCTTAAATTTGAAACATAAAGTATTCTAGATTAGCCTATGGCCCCATTCAATAAAAAATAATCACTACTTTCTAGGGGCACATTTCCCTTCTATTTTTCTAAGTTGAAGTTGAAGTAGACATAAATGTATAAGATCCATACATATTACAAATCCAACTAAAACTCTAAGTAAGATATAAAAGGGTTGGAATCAACTATCATTAGAGAAGTTCAAACTAAGGGTTGTCAAAAAAAATTTCATCCCAAGAAACTAATCTCTTAATGAGAAGTTAAGATCTCAATAAGTGTGATTGTAGTCATTATATTAGTAAGAAAAAGAAAAAAACATTTGGTATTATTAGGGATAGTTTTTTCTCTAGCTATTCTATCCAAGAACTACAAATCTAACCAAGTAGCTTTAGCAATATCTCCACTACTAACTATTACATCTTCAACAATTAATGTCTCTATTTTAGTTTTCTTAATTGAATTCAAACAAGTTATTGAAGTCAAGAATGTACAAAAAATATATTGTAGCAATGCAAGTTTCTGGATTAAATTGTGTCAAAAAAATTTGTATAAACGTTTTAGATCACACTTGATCCATCATCAGGATAAAGTAGAGAGCGAGGATGCATTGCATTGCTACAATTTATGGATTTGTAGAAATCTTTAATATTATTAAAAAATTACTAAATATGAAGAAAGGGGAGAAGACATGAATGGATAAAAGAAATGAAAGATACAATTTTGCCTTGTTTAAATTATCTTCTCATTTCACAAATTGACCTAAAGTAAAGGCAATCTTCTCCACTTGATTTCCTCCTTTTGATGTCATAGTTGGTTGGAATGTGGTTTCTCAAACCAACAACATGATGTTAGAATGAGTATTGATAGAAAAAATAACAAGATAGGGATAGGATTATAGAAGATGATTGAAATGAGAGAAGAGACATCAATTTGTAGGTTTTTAATGAGGAAAATCAATGATCAAGATTCAATATCAAATGAATGACTAAAATTTAATGAGAGTGTTGTTACAAGTAGTGGTTGTCGTTGCACCAAAAGATTGACCTTTTAATGCCCAATACAACCACTAGACTTATAGAAGACACATGAGGTTGTTAAACCATGTCACGAATCCTGAGGGGAGTACTGACCTTTTTTCCAACAATCTCCCCCACAATGTTACCCGAGCGGATTCGAACCCGTGACCAAGCTCTGATACCACTTGTTACAAGTAGTGGTTTTCGTTGCACCAAAAGATCAACCCGTTAATGCCCGATACAATCACTAGACTTATAGAAGACACGGGAGGTTGTTAAACCATGCCACGAATCCCAAGGGGAGTGCTGACCATTTTTCCAACAAGTGCGGGCCTAGATTGGACGCTTAGTGAGAAGTGGTTCTTAAGGGCTAAATGCACTTATACATGTGTGAGCACACATGGAGAATTCCATGAAAGTGGCATGTCTATGACATGTGTAAGAGATAACTTGGCTTGTGAAAAAGGCATGTCTATGACATGTGTAAATGATAGGGTGGATATGATATGACCTTTCATGCTCACACATGTGTGAGAAAGAGGAGGGTAGGGACACTTGTCACACAATGACAAGTTTAGATCTTGATCCATATAGATAGATTCAAGGGATAGGGTTAAGAGGACAAAGATTGAGGGAAACGTGGTATCAAATATTAAGAATAATGGTAATGAGGCTTAATTAGCCTAAATCAAGTAATTGAATATGAACTAATTAATTGATTTAGTTAGAAGGTATGTGGGATAAGGTTAGACATAATTAAATAAGTGTAATTTTATTTAATTAAAGGTGAGGGATAAAAATGATGGTTAACTTAAATAAAATAATAAATATTTATTTTTGTACAATAAGAAAATGGAATATTTAGGTAGATCCTACCTCCTTTTGTACATAGGAAGGCAGGATAACCCAATAGGCTTAGAAGGGTCCAAGCACTGAATGGGTATCAAGGTTCCTTCACTAATATGGAGAAATGATAGGGAGATATGATAGCTAAGATGAAATGGAGGAAATGATTGACTTTCTGTGCACACAAATAGATAGTAAATAGACAACTCCGTATAGACACCAAAAATAATAACCAAAAGATGTTATTAACTTGTGGTTTCAGTTTGATGCAGTTCTAGAGGGAAGAGGTCGTCTAGAGCAACCTATTCTTGGGAAGAGGTCTCATGGGGTGTCATGTTCTATTCTATTTTTCGTAAACTCAATTGCAAACTACTTGTCAGGTCTTGTAGTTCCTAGATCCAAACCAATGTGAATGCACTTGTACCTACACACGAAAAAATGAGAAATTATTTTGTAGAGAGTGGTTTTCCTCAATCAAACCCCAATTTCGAATCAACCTTGAAATGAATTGAAATAAATGAAAGTGCACTAGCATGTAGCAAAGGCTAGATTTTAAAAATGGAGAGTATTATACCTTAGAAATGTAGATGCTTCTTTGAATGTGATCAAGTATGTTGATGCAATAGCTTTGACTTCATACAAAAACCTAAAAGGAAATCATGAAAGACAAAACCTTGTATAACAGATGTTGTAATTTGCCACAATGTTTGATGGATAGAGAAGAATGACTTGAAGACTTGAAGACTTGAATGCTTGAAGGAATGTGCATTCTTGAATGTATGCAGATGGATGCTTGCACTATGATCTTCTTCCTTGATGGTGGACTCCTTTTCTTGTCCTTCAATGAGGGAAAGAAGCTTGATCCATGGAGAGGATTTTCTTTAAAACACATTAGAATATTTGAGATCTTTCTTGAGAATGCTTTAGATCTTGGTTGAGAATGTTTGGATGCAAGATTGTAGGAGATATCTTGAAATATTGATCATGGTTAACAAAATGAGGAGAGATAGGTTTCTTTTATACCTCTCACAACATTTCAAGGCTCAAAAATCGAAGGAGGCCGATGAGAATCTTGAAATCATGCTTATCCAATGAGATGGGCCCCTTATTTCAATTTCAAACAAAACATCAAGGAAGAGGATGGCTCATATTTCCTCTTTCTAAGAAAAGGAAACCATGGGCTTCCTCTTCCCACTAATCAAGCTTGAGATTGGGATCATTGGTCCCAAATAAGAAGGGGATACCAAATTTTGAAGCACAACTACTTACGGGGTCAGGAAAAAATACAAAGGCCACAAATGGTAACATGGGGTCTATGTGATTAAATAAATGGTTGAATTGGTGATATAGTAAAGGAGCATACCTAAAAATTAGGGTTCACGTTAATTTTTGGTGAATTGAATTAACATATGACTCATATTTTAATTTAGGTGTTCATTAAGTCTCACATAAAGTCTTATTATTGTTTAGGGGTGAAATGGATAATAATGAATTTAACAATATAAACTATGTGAGATGAGTTCATTAATTGACCATTTAAACACTAACACTCAAAATACAAGAGAAAGAGGGGCTTCAAAACATAACTCAATATAAACCAAGTTAGATTAGAAAACCCAAGATGATGAAGGGATGCCAATGCTAAACCCAAATTATATCAAGGAAGTATGTAAGCAAGTCCTATTTCATCCAATGTAGGATTTGATTGAAGATGTGTAAATATAAATGTAAAATTGAACCAATTGATTTAATGAGAAAAGTAAGATAGATCTAGATGCTAAGCGTACATAATCAATCCAATTAAGATATGAAAATAGGTCTAGACTAAGAAATGAAATGAATGATAGAGTACTCACCTTGAAATGTGTAGAGAAATATGCTTTTTTTCTCTAAAAACTACAAATATGAGCCTATGATAAAACTTTCAATTGCAGATTCACGAGCACAATAGAAAACCCATAAAAATTTGTTTTTCTCATACCTCCAGGAATAGGTCGACTTGGTGCAACATGTTCTAAACACTTTTCCATGAAGTCACCGTGTTCTCGTGACATTGTAGAAAATTCTACCTTACTTCTTCAGAAATGTCCTGACAAGTAGTTTTCATATCTGTGGTTGTAATTCTGATATCCTGCTCCTGCACACAGAAAAGCTTTTTTGGGGGTTTGGGTGGATGAGGGCTTTCCTTGGTCAATCTCTAGATTGAGGAATCAACCTTGAAATTGAGATGTAAATGTAATGATAAAGGAAATGCTAACATGTAGTAGGATTGAATATATCAAATGAAAGATACAATTACCTTTGTAGATGCAATTGAATTTGATATGTGATTAAGTATGCAAATGTAATAGCCTTGACTCAAAGAAACCAAAAGGAAATCAAAGAAGTCAAAACCACATTTATAGGAATGTATGTGACATGCCATGATGAATAATGGAAGAACTTGAATGATTTAGAATGATGGATCTCCTCCTTAGAATCCAAACTCCACTACCACCTTGAAGGAAGAAGCTTGATGCAAGAAGGAAATGCTTGAATTTGATGAATTCTTGAAGATGCTTTCTTGAAATCTCATGAACACGTGTATGCTTTCTCTTGATTTATTATAGAATGATGATGTATCTTGATGATGATGAAAATGAAATGACCAAGCCTCCTTATATACTAGTTTTCAGGATTGAAAATAAAGTAGACTGACCCAGGAGAAAAAGAAATCAATCAAAAAACCTGAGGCACTTCGGGCCCCGTAATTAAGTTTCCTCAGGGAAGAGGTCAACTTGGGTCAACCTATTCCCAAGAGGGGTCTTGGAGGCCTCGGAGAAGGTGCAAAAATAATTAGGGGATGATGAAACTGTCAAAAGATATAGCAAAAAGGGTGATAAAATAGAACCTAAAGGACCATGCTAGAAGATGAAAGAGAGAGACCAAAACCACGCTAAGGAAGGCTAAAAGTTCTCAAAATTAAGTTTTTCCATTTTAAGATAGTACATTTATCCCCCACTTTAGCGGGAGTATGAGGCAAGTCATACTCTTGTTAAAGGAAGAAGGAGAAGCAATACAATGTCACAACGAGATAGAACATCACCAAGTTTAAGGACACGAGCCCCTAAACCTAGGATCCTAACTCCATTCCCATGCATAAGAGCATGAAAACAAAGAAAAATAAAGCAAAGGAAAAAGAGAGCCAAACAAAAACAAAAGACTCAAAATAAGTTAGTACTAAAACCCATATATCATATTTGGGAGGATATCACAAAGCAAAAGGGATCACATAGGAAAGGCAAGAGCACCACAAAAGATTACATCCCTCATGATTCTATCCTACTACATGAAAGCATAGAGAGAGAGAGAGAGAGAGAGTATCTTTCCTAGTAAGGTTTGTGTGCCTTACTGTAAATCACAAAAAAAAGAAAACAAAAAAGGTAGGATCAAGTGGTCTAGTGTGTTTGTGTGCCCAGTAGTCAATCTTGTGCACCCATCAACAACTTTTTCATGCATGTGTATGTGTGGCCACCTGTGGATCAATTCCTTGGTATCACCACAGAGTTTAAATATGTTTGTGCTCTTTGTGGATGGACAAGGGCCTGTTATCCGTAGAGAAAATGTGTGTGTATTTCCCTAGGATGGAGAAACATCATTGATACCCATTAGGGAGTGGCATATTTTAATGTAAAATTAAATGTGCATAAGAAAAAGGTAAACTATGGTACAAAGATGGAATATCTATGCCCCCTCCTTATGATGACTATGTTACAAGTACTGGCTATCGTTGCACCAAAAGATCGACCTGTTAATGCCCGATAAAACCACTAGACTTATAGAAGACATAGGAGGTGGTTAAACCGTTTCATGAATCCTGAGGGGAGTGCTAACCATTTTTCCAACAATCTCCCCCTCAACGTTACTCGAGGGGATTCGAACCTGTGACCAAGCTCTGATACCACTTGTTACAAGTAGTGGTTGTTGTTGCACCAAAAGATCAACCCGTTAATGCTCGATACAACCACTAGACTTATAGAAGACATAGGAGGTGGTTAAACCATTTCATGAATCTTGAGGGGAGCACTGACCATTTTTCCAACAAGGGCCTGTTATCCGTAGAGAAAATGTGTGTGTGTATTTCCCTAGGATGGAGAAGCATCATTGATACCTGTTAGGGAGTGGCATATTTTAATGTAAAAGTAAATGTGCATAAGAAAAAGGTAAACTATGGTACAAAGATGGAATATGTATGCCCCCTCCTTATGATGACTATGTATCCATAGACATCATAAGGAAGAGAATCAAGGATAACTACTTCTAGAAACAAGGAGATATCCTTTAACAACAATGTATGCCATAAATTTAGCAAAGAGCATTGAATCTTATAAGCTAAGAAAATAGGTCGATTATGAAAGGATATGTTGCTTATAGAAAGAAACCCTTGAAAGGAAGAGATCTTGTTAGCAAGACATCTACCTTCCAGAGGAGCGTCATGAACAAAGATAACAACTTAAAGATAAAAGAAGGGGAGAGGAATCAAGAATGCATCTATTCAACCCCCTGTGCATAGGTAGAATACGAATCCTTGGATAAGGGAAAATGTTTATAATGAACAAAATTTTGCAAATGAATAAGAGGTGATGATTACAGACATGCACCTCTTGTATGTCAGAGAGAGTCATGATCAAGACAAAATTCCTTATAGGAAAAGAATGTCACATGATAAACAAATGCCACTGCACTAGTGAAAGTTGATCCTTAGAAAAAGAGAGATAAAGAATGTACAAACAACCTTTCCCCTCAAGCCTAAGACAAGAAAGATGTTGGCATAATGGTTATTTCTCCCCTTAGGATTTGCAACATGGCTTAACCGCCTCATGTGTCTTCTATAAGTCTAGTGGTTGTATCAAGCATTAACAGGTCAATCTTTTGGTGCAACAACAAACACTACTTGTAACAAGTGGTATCAGAGATTAGTCACAAGTTTTAATCCCCTCGCGTAATGTTGAGGGGGATATTATTGGCATAATGGTCAGTGCTCCCCTCGGGATTTGTGACATGGCTTAACCACCTTCTGTGTCTTCTATAAGTCTAGTGGTTGTATCAAACATTAACATGTTGATCTTTTGGTGCAACAACAACTATTACTTGTAACAAAAGATAAGTTTATGGTGGATTATATAAAAAAATCTTTTAAAATATAAATATTAACTATAAGAGACAACCATAATATAGTCATGCAAAAAACACCCTATAAGAAGTATCATAGAATAATACAACACCATAGAGCAATGTAGGACAAGAAATATCACAAGATATACAATTCTAAACATAATATGCTAGAAAAGATATCACCTATGAAGTAAATCATAGATGATTATTAAATGACAAACATTAAAATCCAAGGCATGGAAGGACATTGTTAGGCAACAACCATCACGCCGTGCATGAAACAAAGCATTACATACCCACAAATAAGAATGTATCATAAATAGTACAAATCTATAGAGAAATTAAAATATGAAAGGATACCATGTTATACCTACCTAAGTGAACACGGGAGGAACACCAAAGAGATAATGGATCCTTGAGAGAAAGGAGAAATAAATATCCAGTAAATGCCCTAAATGAGAGATCATTTATGACAAATATGGACTTACAAGCATAAGATTGCACTCAAGATGTTAATCCTTATGTAACACAATAAATGCATGCAAGAAAGACCACAAAATTATAAGAGAATGCAAGTTCATAAGGGATATTGGATTCATTAAGAAAGAAAAGAAGAGAAGAAGGACACCTTATGCCCCTTAAGTGGTTTTGATTTATACTAGACATGTGATTTTAAGCAAACATAAGATTGTACTTGGGATGTTAATCTTCATGTAACATAGTAAATGTATGCAAGAAAGGATGTCATCACATAAAAGGAAAACAAGTCAACAAATGGAGAAAATGGATCCTGTGATATAGATGGGAAAAGGAAATAGGGCCCTTGCCCCACAAGTGAGGAGACAAGGGAAATGACTATTATGTTGTTCACAAAGTAGGACAATGAGCCCCCAAAGGATATGCTAGCAATGTGACAAAGTAAGGAGCAACATAATAGGGATTTAGATGTACTAAGTAAAATGATCATGAAAAATATACCACTTATCATCACAATTCATTTGAAACATACCATAAGCAATGAATTGTAAATAATCACATTGACTAGTCTTATGAATTTGATGAAACATAGAAAAAGATCTTTTAGGTTTAATTAGACTAAAATGTAAAGAGAAGCATTTAATATGCATACACTCAATCAAATAAAGGTGTTTGATTTCCAAAGTCAAAGATGTTAGTTTTGGTATAGAATGTTGGTGTAAAATTTAATGTTCCCCAATCTTTAATGTTGGTGTGAAATTTAATATTTATCATCCTTTTGTATTATCTACACCTTACACTTGTAGGGAATCATACTCCTCTGCAAAAACATCATAGTCATATTACACTATATTATGCTACATTCTACAAAAAAAACACCAAAGTTTATGATTCCAACATCACTATTGGTATTGATCAACAACCATCATGCCACTTACTCTCATGGAATTGAGTAGTAAACCATTTCATACTGACACATTTTAGAGTGTATTTATTTTAATTATGTTAATAATATATCATATATGCACTAATGTTGTTATTCTTTGTAGATGAAGAGGTCATGTCACAAGGATCCTAAACCAAAAAAGAGAGCATCAACTAGGTTGTCTACTGACAAAAGAGGTATCAAATTTCCAAATGAGCCTAAAACCCCAACTCCCATTGTGACAAAGTGGGATGCTACATGCAATACATATCATGTTGAAAGCAACTCACCTTCTATTATAGTGTCAGTGGATGATAATTCATGAGCCACAAAAACACATAGAGTGACGAAGGCACATAAGTTGTGGTCAACACAATCTATGGAAGGGACATGATATTGAGGATAACTACATGTACATATGGGAAGCATTGAAGAAATGGGGAATTCCAATAGCCACAATATCAAAATGGTTGGGTGGTCCCACAACAATATCCAAGAAAGGTCCCCCAATGATCCTCACCCTAGAAGAAGAAGAGAAAATTATAGAGTGGTGCCAAGAGATGGCTGAACTAGTGGATCATGGTCTGTAAATTGTAAACTTATGGGCACTTGTGGCTTAGATATGCAAGAAAAGACCCAACCCTTTCAAGGATGGAATTCCTGGGAAGTCTTGGTGGTTAGGGTTTAAGGTCTGACATCTAGAATTGACACTGCAAATATCAAAAGGCCTAGACAAGGACATGCTAGTCAATCTAAGACCAAGTGTTTTACGTGCTTTCTATGACAGTTTGTCAAAAGTATATGATGTAAATCCATACTGACCTTCTCACACCAACTTTCACTTTCCCTTCACCACCCACCCACCACTAGCATGGTGAAATTTGTGCATTATCATGTCGAAGATAAAATCCTAATGTCACAAGTGCCCTAGACACCAAGTTCTTTGCAACAATATGCATTGAGCAAATTATTAAAAGTGTTTGTTCATATTGTCAACGAAAAACATGGAAGGGGAGTTGATCAAGGGATTCTCTTGAGTCAAAAATATCAATTATTAACCTCTAATGATTACATGAAGGAAATGATGGAACAAGAGTTGAGAAAGGAAAAGAAAAAAAGAAAGAGAAGATCCGAGAAAATAAGGTTGCACATGTTTTGGCAAAGGAAATGAAGGATCAAGAGAGAAGAGAAAAAAAAAATTGTGCAAGAAAAAGGAAAGGTTGAAAGAAGAGGAGAAGAAGGAAAAGGAGGAAAGATGAGAGAGAGAGAGAGAGAGAGAGAGAGAGAGAGAGAGAGAGAGAGAGAGAGAGAGAGAGAGTTCAAGGAACACGAGGTAGAGGAAAGGAAGATTGCAAAGAAAACCAACAATTTGGCTAGAGAGAAGATGTTAATCAATACATCCACTCCCTTGCTGCAAGGGCATGCCATTATTCATGATATGATCAACATAAATATACCCAGCTATTCTGTAGCTTTTAATGGTTCACCTTGTTCACCACCTCTCACTTTTCTTGCTATACACAACTACTATGTAGGGATCCCACAATTTTTTGCCATTGTTAGATATGACAGTTCACAATTCAAAGTAGAGTTGGAAGAAGACAAGAGACTGCAAGGGTTGATAACATGGTTCTCCTTGAATCCTCAAGGGAAGCGCCCACCTCTCCAACCAATTTCCTTTCTATTTGATTTGGGTGACTTATGGATGTTTTTTTTCCAAAACCATAGAACCAAAACTTCTATGTTCATGCATACTTTTTGATAGGCAGTATGCTCATTTTCACAACTAATTGAATATGAAAAGTACATGGTGTAATATGATGATTGAGCCTAGATGTCAACAACATTATTGGTTATGAAGAAATTTATGTGGACTTTACATATGATTTACATAATATTGAAAAAGGAATGTGTTTTCAAATTACCTATTATTGAAGGAATGTGTTTTCAATTTTCATATTAATGAATAAATTTATTTTCAATTGTGAATACTAGTATTATTGCATCATAAATATTTTTTGTTGATGCAAGAAGTTTACTATTCATAATTGTAAGAGGAATATGTTTTCCATTGTCAATAATACTAATCTTGCATCAACAACATGTCTTGATGATACAAGAAGTCTAGTATTCCTAATTGAAAAGAAATATGTTTTCAATTTATGTATTAATGAAGGAATGTGTTTTCAACTGTGAATACTAGTATTGTTGCATCATCAAGATGTCCTATTGATGCAAGAAGTCTACTATTCCAAATTGTAACATGAATGTGTTTTCCATTGTCAAAAATACTAATGTTGCATCAACAAGATCTCTTGATGATGAAAGAAGTCTAGTATTCATAATTGAAAAAGGAATGTATTTTCCATTGTCAAAAATACTAGTCTTGCATCAGCAAGATGTCTTGAAGATGCAAGAAGTATAGTATTCATAATTAAAAAAGGAATTTTTTTTTAATTCTGATTACTAGTGGTCTTTCATCATAAAGATGTCTTGATGATGCAATAAGACTATTATGCATAATTGAAAATGA